>WEIV01025776.1:0-44884 GCA_013390005.1 Calyptomena viridis
ATGAAAAATTAAGCCAGAGCCAGAGAGAAGCCCCTACACGAAGCCGCTGGCTCCCACCTGCTGTGGGATTGGCACAAAGGCTGGCTTTCTACCCCTTCCACAATGTTGCTCTTTAGAAATCATTTCAGGCTTTGCCAGCTCTTCTGGGGTGCTTTCCTTTTTCACCTCCTCCTGAGGCCTGAATATCCTCTTTTTATTTGCATTTCTTACCATGCGCTGCCTCCCTCAAGCCACAAGCAGAACGATGCGAGTAAATCCGGCTTTCCTTCCCTTTGTGTGCAGGCTGGAGTCCTGGCTCAGCCATTACCAACGTTCTTCCCGCGAGCAGACCTCGAGGCATCAACTTCACTGCTTTTCCACAGCATTGAAAAGGCAGAAAGGCTTAAAATTTGGCTCAGTGACCTTCCCCACTCTAGATCGATGTATCTATCTGGCTCGTGGCTCTTTGCTCCTACCAACTCACCTTGCAATTACACGTTCAGCTGCAGCAAAGCCACAGGCTAGCACAAGACTGCCTGGGACTCTCCCATGTCCAACAGATAGCTGGATACACCTGGAGGTTCTGCTGCCACCAAACCCACTCAAAGCAAGCTGATATCCAACCACCAGCCACTCTTTTCCATGCACAATCTCATCTGACGCTGCTCCCAAATCTTTTCCTCCTCCAGCCTTCCTCCTCCTGGTCCCGAGGGAAGACCAGTCAGCACCAAACTGCATCCCAAACATCTCAAACATGAGAGGCTGAAAGCTGAGCCCAGAGATGTTCTTTAGAAAGACAATTGCATTCTGGATCCCACCACTGTTACTGAAGCCACAACAAAGGCAGTGCTCGGCACACCCTTCCCCTTGCAGCCCACGGCTCGGCACGTCCCTGATATGGAAAAGGAAAGGGTCCTTCCACCATGCAGCCTCAGCCATCACAATGGGCCAGCAAGGCTGTCACCTCTCCATCGCCCATGGACAGATCCTGTCTTCTCCAAAGGAGGAACCTCCCTGCAGCATGCTGTGGTTTCTGTCAAGCCAAAGGGAAGGTTGGTTGGTTGGAGTCTCCTACCCACAGACAGGCTACACGTAAGTGGACTATAGAAGAACAGGGAAGAATCATCATTCACCCATCCTAGGGATCACGCAGACACAAACAGAGCCAGGTTTGAAATTATGCAGACATCTGGTGTCTGACACGACCTTTGCTTGCTGAGCACCCACCTGGAACAAGTGCACCTATTGTAAATGTTAATAGCAAAACACTTTGGGGATCAAGGCTAGCTCTGAGGATCAGCCCAACACTGACAAAGGGAGGCCACCAGCTCTGAGCACTGTGTGTGACAGTGTCCCAGGTGTTACGGCCTGTGCACCTTCAAGGAGAAATGTAGAACTCCATGCTTGCTGCCCACACTCCCTGCCATCACCCACCCATGGGACAGGGCAGCAACTCCAAGGCACCACCCTGAGCTGTGGTGAGGCTTTGAAAGGAGACCCTGTTTGCCATGGAGAAGGTGATGGGAGACTAAGGGAGGGGGGAGGGAATGTATGAACCCTTCTGCTGGCATGTCACAGGAGGTGGCAGAGCAGGACACCCAGCCCTGAGCCAGCTCCAGCTAACGGGGACTGATACGATGCAGGCTGTTAGGGATGTGATGGTTGAAGGTCTCCTTTCCCTCCTGCCTCAGCACCATTAACCTTTTCTTCCCCTTGTAACGTGGTCCAACTACACAAGAGTGTCCAGGAAGGATGGGGCTCAATAGAACAGGAATCAAAATCTTTGAGACCTCTTTTTTTTGAACCTCACCCCTTGCACAGAAGGCACAAGCCATCAAGCCCAAGACCCCTGGAGAGAGCACTTGGTGATGAGAAAGGCTTTGAGCAACCTCAGTGCCTGCTCTCAAAGCCCAGTGCTATAAAACCATCACCAGCTGGTGCTTCCTAATGCTTCAAACACACTGACCTCAGCCTTCATCCACTCACACAACAGACCATGCTAGTGCTGGGTTTCCTTCTGCTCAGGGAGAGAACCAGATGGAAAAAGGAAAACCAGGAAAATTGCACTGCCTCGGAGCGCAGGGTAGGCGATTTTTTTTTCTTTTTAGGAGTTGGGCACCTGGATTTCTGCAGCTCCCAGTGAAATCACAGGCCTCGCAATTCAAAATAATTAGCGACTGGTAGTTTTCCTTTTATGCAAAATCATCCTTTTTATCCAAACACCTAAATGAAAATGAATATGCTTGANCAGCTGTGACGGCCGGTGCACCTTCAAGGAGAAAGGTAGAACTCCATGCTTGCTGCCCACACTCCCTGCCATCACCCACCCATGGGACAGGGCAGCAACTCCAAGGCACCACCCTGAGCTGTGGTGAGGCTTTGAAAGGAGACCCTGTTTGCCATGGAGAAGGTGATGGGAGACTAAGGGAGGTGGGAGTGAATGTATGAACCCTTCTGCTGGCATGTCACAGGAGGTGGCAGAGCAGGACACCCAGCCCTGAGCCAGCTCCAGCTAACGGGGACTGATACGATGCAGGCTGTTAGGGATGTGATGGTTGAAGGTCTCCTTTCCCTCCTGCCTCAGCACCATTAACCTTTTCTTCCCCTTGTAACGTGGTCCAACTACACAAGAGTGTCCAGGAAGGATGGGGCTCAATAGAACAGGAATCAAAATCTTTGAGACCTCTTTTTTTTGAACCTCACCCCTTGCACAGAAGGCACAAGCCATCAAGCCCAAGACCCCTGGAGAGAGCACTTGGTGATGAGAAAGGCTTTGAGCAACCTCAGTGCCTGCTCTCAAAGCCCAGTGCTATAAAACCATCACCAGCTGGTGCTTCCTAATGCTTCAAACACACTGACCTCAGCCTTCATCCACTCACACAACAGACCATGCTAGTGCTGGGTTTCCTTCTGCTCAGGGAGAGAACCAGATGGAAAAAGGAAAACCAGGAAAATTGCACTGCCTCGGAGCGCAGGGTAGGCGATTTTTTTTTCTTTTTAGGAGTTGGGCACCTGGATTTCTGCAGCTCCCAGTGAAATCACAGGCCTCGCAATTCAAAATAATTAGCGACTGGTAGTTTTCCTTTTATGCAAAATCATCCTTTTTATCCAAACACCTAAATGAAAATGAATATGCTTGATTATCTACCAAAGGGCCCAATTTCTGAGCATCGCTCCGATGCACACAGCAAAATTCATGTCTCCTTGGGCTGCTATTACAAGCAACGGCTGACAAATTAGTGGTCAAGGCAGAGATCCAGAGCCAGGGATGCCAGCCTGACCTTTGCTAATGCTATTTACAGCATCCAATATCCACAAATCCAGCCATGGCTGCATCCACATCCTTTATGCTCCAGCCTGGGGTGCCCAGGGACAGCCAGGAGAGCTCGCAGCTGGCCTGCCAGTATTGGAGTACCATGAATGTCCCCCTCTATCCATGCAGCCCACCTCACCATGACAAAGCCCATCCTGAGGCAGCTTTTGACCAGGTTCACTCCTGGGCAAGAGGATGAAACAAACTGTTTAACAGAGAGGAGTCTGAAGCGCCTCCTGAACACTTCATATACAAGGCTAATGACAGAAAGAACAGTCAAGTTCTTCAGAAGACAGTAGTGCTCATCCAAAAAGGCAGAACAAGTTCCTCATGGCTTAGCTCTCTGTGGTCACTGTCCTGACAGGGCTCCATTTATCCCCCTCCCATGGCCTCCACCCCAGGGGTAACACGCAGGAAAATCCCTCACTTGGCCCTTACCAACCTCCCCATCTCTGCCCAGGGTGACACGGCACGTTTTGTACTCCATCATGTCCAGACTCACCCTGTTCTCGTCGTAGATGATCTGCACCAAGCTGCGATGTTTAGACTCGATAGGAGGTGGGGAGATGGGTTTTTCAGGCTCTGGTGGTTTGGCTGCTTCTTCCTCCAACTGTTGCTGTGGAAGGAGAAGGGGGGGGAGNCGGTGGAATGAGAAGGGGGGGGAGGAGCGTGAGTCACAGCAAGAAACGCAGCCGTCTTCGTCCACACGAGACTCTCTGTGATGCCGCGACTGAGGCAGAAACTGCCATGGCAGGAGACTTCCTGTGAGACATGGGCAGGCTCAGGCTGCTGAGGGATGGGGAGAGGGAGGGGAGCTTGCACAGCATCCCCTACCACGCAAGCGCAGCACTGGCCTGCCCCAGGCACTGGCCCTGTGCTCATGGGTTGGTGTATTTTAGGGCATGGAGGATGAGGGCCTGCCTCAAAGGAGCCTCCTGGAGCAGGCCTGAGGCTGGAAATAATTTCACTGAAAACCCTTAAATGAAACCACAGCTCCAGCCCACCTCCCTGCTGCTACCTGCCTCTAAAGCTGCTGCTGTGTGCAGGGGCTGGTGGAGGAACCAAGGCTGCTCTCTACCTTCAGCTTCCCTTCTGATGGAGTAGTTGGAGGAGATGCCTCAGGGTGACTGTTCTCAGTTACATGACTTGTGCACGGGCCACCCCCGCACTTCAGAACATCACCATGATCAGCAGGTAAACCTGACATTCCACCTGCACCTTCACCTCTCCCAACACTGCAATGCAGGAGGAGACATCCAAGCCCTTCCTGTAAGTTTGAGGAACTGCTCAGCTGAAAGAGGAAATCACAGATTTCTCCAGGCTCCTCCTGGGGCCGGCCTGTGAGGAAGGAGAGCGCAGCCGTGCACGGCAGCTGTGGGGCAGCACAGGCACAGGAGAGGGAGCGGCTGTCAAAAAACGCTGACGATTTTTTCACTCCCCAGCTCTGAATCACCAAATCTTTGTACTTTTTTCCTCCAGTTAAAGCATCCCCTAAAGCATGGGGGAAATCGAGTGAGTCTTAATACTAGGAAGAAAATGCACCTCAGACTTGGCCTGCACTAGAGGCAAGTGCACCACTGACCTCCCAGAGACAGCGGCTGCTGGTGGTCCAAGAATGTGGTCACCTATTCCTTCTCAAGAGCTCTCTGCTCCTGCTGACAACACCTTTAGCACACTAGGGTAGTAGGATGCAGCCCAAGAAAGCACTTAAGCACCCAGATAGGTCTAATGGCTTGGCTGAGAAAACTCACACACCTTAAACTCTGTTTCAACAGATGAAGCTCCCCGTCCTGTGGACTCCACCTCCCCACAGGTGGACACCTTTTCCCATAGAGTGAAAAGCAGAAGCTTAGGGAACACTGACATGTAGGCAAAAAAAGCTGTCATTGCCAGCCAGAGTGGGAAGCAGGCTCAGTCAGTCAGGAGAGCCCAAACTCCCTTCATTAGCATCACCATGCCCACCTTGGGGTCTTAACCTAAAGGTTACTCCAGCTATGAGTGAGAAGCTCTCCATGAAGCTGCAGCTGAAACCATTCTCGGGCACCTGCCTGCTCTACCTCAGTGTCCTAAAGCACCCTACCACACATCCTCGCTCCCATGGGAAAAACTTCAAAAATTCCAAAGGATGGGCCAACAAAAGGGCTCAGACATCTTCTACTTCTCTTGGGGAAAATATTTGTGGTTTAAAAAAAAAAAAAGTCAAAGCTTCCAAAACTTGGCTACATTGTTCTGAAAACCCACAAAAATTCTGCCAAGTGGTCTGGTGTATGGTAAGGGATTTCAGACAAGAGGGTTTGATGGGCTATCAGGAAATGAAAGTTTGCCACTAAGTGGAGGCTCATTAAAAGCAGCTCGTTAGAAGAGAAAAATACAAATCTAATTATAGCTGAAATGTAGTAGAGAATTAAACTCTACTCTCTGTGGTGTAGTGCTGTATGCTTATTAAGAGGCCAGCTGCTAGAGGTAAGGATGTGAGGAGGGGCTGGAGGCAGCACACCTGACTGCAGCAGGTTTAGCCCATGACAGCTACTCCTGGGAGCCATGGGAAATGGCAAAGTAAAATAGGTCAGGGTTCCCAGACAGGGACAAAATAGATTTCTTAAAGGTCTGCCACAAAAGCCAGGCTGGGACTGTGACCTTTACAGGGAAAGAAGCGGGATTAGAGATGAGTCTTGACAGCTCCACACTCTCCTCCTCTCCACTCCCAGCAGCGGCTGCTCGAGAGCCCCCTCCTCTCCCCAAGTGGAAGACAGTGCATTGGTGTTGAAGGGATGCAAGATGCCACCATTAACTATAGCTCTGGCTTCTACAGCAACCACAGGCCAACCTATTTCCAAGTGGAGAAGGTGCCCTCTCCAGGTAAGAGCCCCTTTGGCTGGACCACTGAAGAAGGTCTACCGGAGCCTGCAGTGCTGACGGGAAGTTGGGTGACATTTCAGGAAGACCCCGTCCCTGTACCAGCTCCTGTGCTGGAGGCACCTGCCTGATGAAGCCAAGGTTATTCCACACGCACCCCACTGCCATCACCTGGATACTGGTATGTTTCACCTGCCCAGGGAAAGGAGAGGCTTCCAGACACACTGCATCTCTGAAAACCACTTTCAAAGCTACAAGACGAGAACAGAGGAAGCTCAGCCAGGAGCAAGATGGAAGGGGAAACCCTGGAGCTCTTCCGCCCAGCTGGCTCCACCTCCATCACCAGGTGGGAGTGTTGTACTCCCAGAGAGTCCTTTGCTAAGCCCAGCGCCCAAGGAAGCTCAGGCGCCACTGCAGAGAACAGCCCAGCAGTTTATTTCTCCTTCAGATCCCCGTACTGCTGCCAGGAATAAATGCATAAGGATTATCCTTCCCTGTCAGGAAGAGAGGGAGCGAAGACTCAGTGAGAGATTTAAGCGCATATGGTGCATGAATGAGCGGGGGATGGCTGACGGAGGTGGCCTCCTGCCAGGGGTGTGCAGGGTTTGGGGAAGGTTTCTCAGCTTGATGAAGATAGTTTGCTTCTTGCAAAGTCCAGAAAGAGCCTTCCTTGCCATTTCTGGAACAACTAAAAAGATGGTGAATTGGGGTTGGCTGAGATTTTTTTTTTTTGCACAGCCTTTCCATACAAATGTATTTAATTACCCTGAGAAGGCCTCCCAAAGACAGAGGGGAAAAGCATTAGGATATTCCGGCTGTGTACAATTCCTCCCCTGCTCTACTGCCATTCCTGCAGGAGCAGTATCTGTTCCAGGCTGATTGCTTTCCCTTGCTCATTCTCCTGTGCTGACAGCTCAGATGCACAGATGGACAAAATGCTCCTGGAGCATCTCAGACAGGACCCCCCACTCCAAAAACACTTCTTCCCAGATGTGCCAGCTCTGCTGGAAGACCAGGATGGGGAAGGCTCCAGCCAGAGGGAAAAGAAGGCCACATTGAGGTGGTGAGATTTGCTACCAAATGAGTTTGCCACTATGTACCAAACACGGAAAGGAAAAAAAAAGAAAAATAAAAGAAAAAAAAAAAGGAGGGGAGGGGGCTCTTTTCTTGCCAATAGCCACTTTCTCCTATTTTTTGGGGGATGAAGAATCATAAAATTTTTTCATAGGGAAGAAATAAGGCAACTAAGCAGCCAACAATAAAAAACCAAAAACATTTCTTTACAAAAGGACAGCTTGATTTTAACAGCAAGGAGCATGTGCTACTCCTGTCAGCAGCAGCTCCTCAGCATCCCTGAAAAATCAGGCAGTGGATCATCAGAGTTGTCCGTCCTCCCCACTGCCACAAAAGGGACCTTCACGGTCATACCGAGCACATATCCCATGTGGGAAGCCCTTCTTCAGAGTAGGAAATGACCATGGTTTGCACCTCCTTCCCCAAATGTGAGTTAAAAACACGGACCAGAAGCCAGAATGTCTGGTGGGAGACGACACCAACATTTTGTCGGAGCTTCCTAGGAGGGAGAGGGGAAGCCTTCACCCACCTCCCACCAAAACCATCAAGAGGAACCTCTGTGGTTTCCATTACCCCAGATGTTCCTTTAGACCCTGTGAGCTGGCACGCAGGGCTGCTTTCTTGCACTCCCAGCATAGCTGCTTTCTGCCCACTCTCAACTCCCTCTTCCTAAGCACTCCGATACCTCTGCAGATATAAAGCAACACACCCACAAAAAAAGGCCCTTTGCATTAATTAAACCATATTAAACCATACTGTTTCAAAGCAAACCCAAAACATCCTGTGTTGTCTTGGACAGAAAGAAACAGTGTTTGGTATGGGAAAATACTGATCTGATGAGGAAGACCAATTGCATGCTCATCCTCAAGGAGCTTCATCCAACAACCCAAGTAGAGGTTTTGCTCCTGCCTTCCAAATTCCTACTGCACACCTTTTGGTTCCTCTCAGGTGGTTTGGGATTAGCTTCCATCAGGAAGTTCAGAAATTCTGCCCAAGCAAAGAAAACAAAACAACTACAAAGAGAGAGGCAGAGAAGTGATTTGCTTTAAGAAGTGAAAGCCATTAAGTCTGTGGGTTTTTCCACAGATGTCCCCAAAGGTTTTGTCATATTAATCTCTTAATGGGTTTATGGTAATTGTATCCAGGCCAACATCAAGTAGCCCGTCCTTCTGCTGGGGAGTGCTCCTGTGCAGAGGTAAAGCAACAATCAGGAAGATCAGGTTCAAATCCCTGGCTCAGGCACAGACCCGACTGGAGCAGGATCACATGCTGCTCATGGCTAAAAAGCTGGAAAGCCCCAGAGAAGGGAACTGGGTGCACAGGAAGGGCCATTGGGATGTCGTAGCAATGTTTTAAACAGCCCAGTATTGAATACTGGCAGCAAAAGCACTAGGGAGAGACAATTGCTGGAAAGGAAAAAGAAAAGACCTTGTGTTATGCTGCATTGTACAGACAACTTGGGCAACTCAGCCTGTGCTTTCAGCTCTGTCACTGACCACTTGCATGTTCGTGGGCAAGTCACCAAGGACACGTTTTTGTCCCTTTAAGGTTCTCTGACATGCGAAGAGCCCACAAGCTGGGTTTCCAAAGCTCCCTCCCTCATCTTGCAACAACCATCTCCAGACTCCTGACACAGCAGCAACTGCCCATGTCAAAACAGGGACCAGGGGCACAGATGATCCTGGTGCACTGGCACTGCCACTTCCCCTCTGTGGATATGCACAGGCAAGGACAGGGCATAAGGTGGCACGCAGAAGTGAGGACACAGGTTGCCCTCCAGACCACTATTACCTGCTTCTTCTTCAGCTTGGAGATCTGCTGCTCCACCATGGTGATCTCGCGGTCCACACGGTCCATGTTCTGGATGAGCTCCTCCTTGGACAGCCGGGTGGGCAGCAGGTCCAGCTCAGCATCAGGGTGGGCAGGGCTCACAGGTGACACGGGCTCCAGTTTGCCAGGCAGCCCACGATCCTGAGGAGCATAAAACAACCAGGTCATCTCTCTCCTAGAAGACTCTGGATCCTTCTGTCACCCGCCCACAGCTCCGTGGCCCATTCCCAGTCTTCTGAGATATACAAAACCTTCAAAAAACCTGCTAGACTAGGGAGTACCAGCTGTTAGATCACATCACCACAGTGCTCTGCAATCTCCAGCACCTCCACAGAGCACCAGGTTACTCTCCCAGGGATGTGACAGCAGCTCTTCCTCCTGTCAAAGCCTCAGAGGCTCCCACCACCTTCAGTGCTACCTGCATTCCTAGAGGATCAATAAACCCACCCATATTCATGAGCTCTCAGCAGTACTGTCCCTTCATAGGGCTCAAGACTACATCTTCTCTGCACCACAGACATGTCTTCCTTGGACACAGACATGACTGCGCTGGAGAGAAGAGAGGCATTAACCAAACTGAAGGAAAAGGGGCTATGAGGGCAGCCCCCAGAAAGGAAAGAGTGCTCTCAGCTCCTTCATGCAAGTCTTCCTACATCTCTTGCTAAATTCCGGGGGTGCTCTGAATGTTGGATGTTAAATGTATCCATCCAGAAATGGAGAGAAAGGGCATAGGCAAGTCAAGATAAAAATAGACCAAATTGACAACTTTTTGCAAATTCCAGGTGAAGGGGCTCTCAGGTCAACAAGATCCTTCAAGTCAGAGACTGGAGAGATCAGCAAAACCTCCATGGCCATGACAGGGAGCAGCTCTAGTGGTCATGGGCTGGGGGCAGAGGGAAAACACATTGAAACATTCAGCTTTGCCCCCAGCAACAGAAGAATTTTGCTGAGCCCAATAAGCTGGTATCCCAGGAGCATCCTGGAGCCACATTGCTTCTCCTGCACACCACCCTTCACCTCTCCAGCTCCAAGTGAAGGAGTCCATCTCCTGCCAACACAACCTGAACGCCTGATTGAGTCTGCCCACCACAGATGAACACACCTGGGATGAAGCAGCTGCTTAATAGCCACTGGCCACACAGTTGGGGATCATGGCACACCACCAGCCTACCCTGACCCAGGACACTGCTCTCTGGCAGCCACCCAACACCTTAATTAAAAGTTTATCTATTCATTTGCTTAGCAAGCAGATGGATTTCTTTTCCTGGAGGGAAGAGGAGCAGTGCCTCCATTTGTAACTGTAAACCACTGCCAGGCTGGGCAGCCAGCTCACTGCAGCTGCTACAGGATGGGGGGAGGTGAATGAGGGAACAAGTTCACACAATTTTGCTATCCTCATTACAGCAGCCCTGTACAAAGCTGACACTGTTCTGCACCAACTGGTGCTGAGTGTCCTCCCCTCTGCTGACACAGCCACTGGTGAGCACACAGGGCTTACCCTCTACCCAGACTGGTCCTCCTGTGGAGCAAGAGTGCCATGATGGAGCTTGGACGGTGCCTTGTGGAACCCTCTGTGCTTCCCTCTCTAGCAAGGCACATGGATGACGGCCCTGGGTTGTTCACTGGCCACGCCAAATGTGGTGAGAGTGCAGACACCCCCTTGGCACAGTCCAGCATCTCAACAGCACCTGCTATTGAGGCCTCACTCTGCTCCAGTCCTAGTGGGGATGAAGCACAGTGAGCTCCCTCCTGGGAGGCTGCACCCACAGCCCAGCAGNGCAAAAGATAAATTAGGTGTTTATAAAATCTAATTCAGATTATAGCACAGGAAAGGGAAGTGGCAGTGGCTCAGTGAGTAGGTTTTTCTAAAGGAAATCAAGCTATCTACCAAAAACGTAGGAGAGAAAGGCTCCTCTCCGTGCATATGAAACAAATGATACTCTATCACGTCTGCCAATATGCAAGACAGGGCATCTTTAAACTCCTACTTGGCACAAAACCTCTTGGAAACCTGGTTCCTGACACATTTTTATCTTTTTACCTTGCAGATTATTAAGAAAAAGAGCAGCAAAGCTGAGTGAGGGAAATAGCTACAAGTCACAGCACAAACAACATTATCACCACGTGATATTAGGACATGATTACAGCAATAGAGAGAGGAACCTCACATAACTGGGCACTGTCATGTCACAAGCCCTTCTCTAAATCAAGGGAATGGCAAGCAGCAAGAGGAAGGAAAAACCAAAACTGAAGGCAAAAAACCAATCTTGCCTNCTGCACCCACAGCCCAGCAGAGCCACAGGGACCTGGCTTCGAAGCTGGTCCCTGTCTGGTGCAGTTGTCCCGAGATGCTCTGTTCCCTTCCATAATGCAATGTCACCCAGTGCACAACTGGAACAAGGATAGGTAAAAGCAGCCATGTCCCAGGACATCAGCATCCTTCATTGCTCTCCCCTGCTAAACCCTGCCCTATCTGAAGGAGACATTAAAACATCACAAGGGGAACCATTGCTAGGTGCAGCCCAGAGACACCAACATCCTTCCCACTGCTTCTATCAAGGGACAGAAAGCAAAGGNCACATTTTTATCTTTTTACCTTGCAGATTATTAAGAAAAAGAGCAGCAAAGCTGAGTGAGGGAAATAGCTACAAGTCACAGCACAAACAACATTATCACCACGTGATATTAGGACATGATTACAGCAATAGAGAGAGGAACCTCACATAACTGGGCACTGTCATGTCACAAGCACTTCTCTGAATCAAGGGAATGACAAGCAGCAAGAGGAAGGAAAAACCAAAACTGAAGGCAAAAAACCAATCTTGCCTGTGCTGTGGTGATGTCCAAAAAACAGCGCTCCCAGATTTATGCAAGGCACAAAGAAACCCTTCCAAATCACAAAACTGGGTTGAAAAGAGGTTTGCAAAGACCAAAGCCCAGGTAGACCCCAATTTTCAGAGATATTTTAACTAGTGCTATGTTTCCTACTGCTCTCAAGAAATGGTTCAAAGTACATTCCCCTGCTCCAAAGAGTGTCATGCCCGGACTCTGAACAAGTACAGTATGAAACGTGAAATTCTTCTTATTCACATTAAGTCACAGACATCCAAACCAGCAAGAGCCGGGAGAGCTGGAATAAATCTGCTGGAGGGAAGAAAACAATTACCACATTACTCAAGTTGATATTTTCTCAGTAATTATACTGTTTCCATGTGATTTGTTTTTACACACGGCTAACAGCTACTGCAGCTCCTGTTTATTCCTGGCCTTGTTTTGTGATTTATATAATAACAAGGGTGGGTGTGCAGGGGGCAGAGGCTGCATAAACCTCCCCGCAGCAAGAGGAGGTGCTGCCACTGAAGAAAACAATTATCACTGAGGAGGCTGTCAAAAAGTAAGGCCAGGCTTTGGGGTGGGTTTCTTCTACATGCTTAGGAATAAAAATTCCTAACACAGATAATGGAGCAAGCCTGCTACATGCTATTAGCAGTGACTTTGAGAATATGGGAGAAAGAGGGGAAGGGAAAAGGATAAGACAACTGCCCATTGATGCCTTGGTAAATCTGACATCCCTGCCTTCAGACACACCAGCAACCGGGTCCACAAGAAAAAATATAGTAGAAACCCCAACCCTGGTCCCTGGACACACTGGAACCTGCACTAGACCATTGCTGCCTGCTTATTTTGCGTTACTGACCCACCTCATGATACTCCTAGGGAGCTCAAGGTAGTTGCTTGGATGGAGAAGGGCATCTGTGCCACATCAGGTCAGCACCTACAGCTGGATGCAGCCCAGCCTCCATGAAGGCTCATTTTTCTCAGCTGCTTCCTACCCTCAGGAGATGGCAGATCAGTAAACTCAGCTCCATCTACGCCTAACTCTCGCTGCAAAGTGCATTTTGATCTTGCTGATCCCTTGACTGCAGCAGCTGCCTCTTCAAAACTCCATGGTAGAGCTTCTAAGCCTCCACATCCCATCAGTGCATACCACACAGAGCCGCTTGCCGGGGCCGACGCTCAGGATCTCCCACACAGCACACAGTGTTTGCTCTACATATCATCTTTGCTAAGTCTAGGTCTCTCTCTGCCTTTCTAATCCAGATCATTAGCAATGTTCCCCCAAGCCCAGGACAGAGATTTAGGGATGCCAACATCATCCCTTCCACAGTCTGTTCACTTTCTAATTATCAGCCGGCAGCAGCACTTCCTGCTGGAGCACCAGGAGGGATTAAGAGGTGTTATCTCCAACTCTTGCCCACTTGCACATCTCATGTCCTCATGGGCTGGAGGAGATTGCCAAAGCAAGCAGGATAGGCTGAGGCTGCTCCACTTGTGCTCAAATTAATTCCAAAAACCCATATGAATTCGTGATCAGCAGACTTCCCTGTGAGTGGGACACCTCTGACATCCAAGCCTCTTACAGCAGCACTGAGCCAGTGAACATCTCAGCATTCCAGCAACCAACACTCCTCCCGAACTGCATAAGGCTGTTCCCCATGGCAGAGCCAGCTGCTCATCCTCCCAGTACAGGAGCCCACGGATAAGCAGCTTCACACTCTGAGCAAACAATGAGCCCCGAGGCTTTCCCACACTCCTGGGACGAGAACAAGCAGGAAAGCCAACACCTCAGGTTTTAAGGTAAAAACATGCATATAAAATTTTAAATAGGCCAAATACAAACAAAAGGAATTTTTTTTTTCAGTTGGAAGTGTGTCCAACACATTTTGACATAGCAGCAGCCCCAGCACTGACAAGTGAAAAACATTACAGGGGGTGAGAAATAATGTCATTTCCCAGGAAGATGCACAAGTACGAAGTCAGGGCAGTGAAAAGTTCATTGAGTTACTGCAATTCTTTTGTTTGTGGCCATCTGCTGCACTAATGGCTCCTCTGCAGCCCAGCCTTTCCAACAAGGTTTTAATTCTTAAACACTGGTGGGCTCTCACTGGGCTGCATCCCTGTGTGCTCGCAGGGCTGTCCAAGCAGGATGTGGATGTGGGGCAGCACCACTGGTGCTGTTCACCAGCCATGAGAACATGGGTGTTCCTGTGCAAGGCCAGTCATTGCTTCTGAGGGATGCCAGGCACAGGACCAAGGCATCACCCACCTCCTTTCTCCATCCCTATGCTCCATGGCACTTGCAGGCAGTGGGGGATGAGTGAAACAGAGATCATTTTCACCGAATGCAGTCCAGTACGTGCTCTCATGGGAATTCATAATGCTGGAGACCAAGGAGCTGTCTGAAGACAAAGCCAGGGTTTTTATTTAATTTCTTTTTTTACATGAATCTGAGTTTACGAGAAGGCCCACGAAATTCCTTTCCCCTGTAATCCAGCTGAATTCCATGCAGACGGAGCAAAAAACATCTCAACAATTTCTAAGCTTGCACGAAAGTAGGTCAAAAAACTTCCACAATATTTCAACAGCTTGAAGTAATTTAATTGCAAAACCAGTACCAAATGCTGACCCTCCCTCCCCGCCCCTCCGGCAGATTTACGAGGGTGGTAAAGCCTTGCCAGCGAGTGCCTCAGTTCAATGCACTACCACAGTCTTGTATCTGGTCTCACAAAACTTGGCTGTGCTCAAAAGAGCCACTCCATAATGTTAAACTGAACTGATGATGCCTCTGGATCTCAGGATTACAGAATTCTACAGAAGCACCAACAGACACAATTTATGGACCCAGAGACAGCCTCGAATAACAGGTCAAATCTGAAAAACCTTACTCAGGCAAACTCCCACTGAAGCCAAAGGCATTACACGACAAATGGATGCCTTACCCTTCATTCCCCTTCCTGCGTTTCCCCATTAGTGGATAATAATTGTATTGAATGCGAACGTTCCCCACAGACTTGCAAGAGTGATGAATTCTCACCTACCCATCTACTCATTATAACAAGGAGCTAATTGCTCCACCTCTCATTAAGAATTCCCCAACACTGCCTCTTCTGCATCCCTGGATTTTCAGTTGATCCTGTTTGCTCAAACAGTAACTGTCTGGACTGAAATTTTCCACGCTTGATATCAGCTTCAGGCATTTTTAAACTTTTTCCTTTTTTTCTAAATAGTGACTTTCAGCCAAAACAACTCTGCCACTTCCAAGAACAAGTTTACAGGAAAATATGCCTTTCTGCAACATTCAGAAAGATTCTGGGAACTTTCTCTTTGTACATCTTCAGTGCAGTTGATACATCTGGTAAGACTCTTTGCCAGTGATTTGCCTTTTGTTAAGGCTGGAAAAATGTCTAAGTCAAAAAAAAAAAAAGGTAATAAAAATCTCATCCTGGTGTTCACCTAGGAGAATGACCTGGAATCGAGCAAGTGAGCAGAGTGGGGTCCTAGTCCAGGGAAGCTCCCAGGATAGGTACTGCACTCTGCCAGTACTTCTGAAAAGGAAAGAAGAGGGCTGAGCTGGATGGACCATTCTGGCATGTGTGGAGCATTCCAGGCCAACAGGAAGTTATGCTGTGAATAAAAACAGGAGTCATAGGTTGGACAGCAGGTAAAGCCTGAGACCACCCACCAGATGATAAGGATGGAGTAAAGCAGCCAGCAACCCACTCCCCATGAGACAGAGCCTGTCCCAGACACTGAACAGAGGGGCACGTAACTCAAAGAGAGTGTCCTGCTGCCTCCAGCAAAAAAAGGGAAAGACAAGTTAAGTCTGCCAGAGTAGCCCATAAAGCAGCAAGCCCTTCCACTCCTGCATCTGCAACTTTAATATTCTTTCAATAATTTGTTCACCTAGCAGCCACCAGCTGATGTTGCACCCAAGTGTGCGCTGCCAAGAGCATCACTGTCCCTTAGCACAGCAGCTAAGTCTCCACCTCCCCTTCACAAGTTCAAACCCATGTGTTTAAACAAGTGGAGCTTCTGCCAGCCTGGAAGAGGCACAGGCACTGGAGGCCCCCACAGCTTCCCCTCTGCCAGTCCCAGTGCAAGAGGACAGTGGCAGTCCCTGCCAGGCATGTGCTGCCCACAGCCTCCTGCTCTGAGGCAGGGACCCAGCTCACCCACAGCCAGAGGCAGGAGGAAAGCATTAGTGTCTTGGTTTGAGAAACAAAACCACTTCCTTGGGGAACAGTGCTGGCTTATGGTGATAGAAAACAACCACGAAATTACAGCACTGGGCAGGCACCAGGCATGTAACCCATCGGCTCAGGAGCACTTTCAAATCCTGCACCAGGGTATTCAAAAACATGACCTGGGTGACTAAGACCTCCCTCAGGTTTATGGAGGCCAACAGGATGGGCCTACCTCAACTCACCTAAATGCCTGGGAGGCTCATGAACAACATACAAGAGAGGTGGAAGGTGAACATTTGTTTAATGTCTCTTAAAAAGGAGCAAATTGTGAAAAACCACCTCTGATTACATAAAGCACCAAAGCAGGGAGGCAAATTTTTAATTTCCCAGTTTGGCACTCGGCCAGGGAGCAGGGTGAGCATCCCTGAATGGAGCACCATATTTTAAAGGTAACAGGGAGCTCATGGCAGAGCTGGATGCTGCTCCTCCTCCTCCCAGCAAAGCTGTCAAACCTTCCTTGCATTCCCTGGAGCTGGCCAACTTTGGGCAGCCTTCACAGGAACCTCTGAATAATCACCATGCACTTGGAAACATGGGGTGTGGTGATATGGCCTCATGAGACCATCCCTCTCTCCTGTTTTTGCATTTCTCCGTGCCTGCTGCTCAGGGAGTTTCTTTAGGGAGACCCCCAGGGAGGCAGAAGGGGTCCCCTGCCTGGGGATTCAGGCACAATCCCTAAACTTTCTCCAGCAGCCTGGAAAGCACCTTGTCAGCAAACCCAACAAACCTCAGGGGAACAGAACACTCTCTCTGTGCATTTGAAAGCTTTAGCCTCCCAACATTTTATTTCGCTTTTTTATTTTTGGCAATACTACCCATCCTCTTCCAACTGGCACATTCAGCAAAGCAAATTCAAAGTCTTTCCAGCACATCAACCAGGCAGGGATGTAGCATCAAGGTAATATGTTAATCCCAGCAGGCATGTTCCCTCTGACAGAGGATGCTGGAATAGTCCCTGCCAAATTTCAGCTGGCCCTCAAGCAGGTACAAAGCCCTCCAGCTCTAGATGCCATGTGAAAAGTATGCCAGAGTTTTGTAAAAAAGGTTTCTGCAGAACAAAATCCCTTTTTATACCAGTGAAACACTCCAATGGCCAGCACAAATGCCACTGCACTGGTGGGAGAGCGCCTGCACCTACACTCATGAGTTTTCCAGAAGTGGGAGTCGGGCAACTGCATCTGCTTATATCTGCCCTCCCCTGAGCATCTCATTAAAAATATGTAATTTCATGCCAACTGGAAAAGCTACATCAGCCAAAAAGCAGGTGGGCAACCAGTCAGCGGGATTAAAGCCATCGCAGAGTCACGTGTTGAAAACATGGGGCTAGATCCTGAGCCAGGCTCAGCACCAACGCACTCAGTGCTGCCCAGGGGTGCCGGGACGAGTCCCTGCTCTAATGGCCGGGAAGGGCAGTGCAGTGCTCCACAGCACGGACATGCCAGCAAACCTCCTCCTCTGCTTCCAGGAGCGACTGACAGGGTGCTCCCAGGTGGGTGCCTGCTCAGCTCGGGGCTGTTCCCCAGGAAGCTCCAGCTCATTCACTGCACGATGCCAGGTGCATCCTCCAGCACACGGACAAACACAGGGGAGGGAAAATCCACCACGGCAGTTTCTCCAAACCCTCACTGATTTAAAAATAAAAAATTGACGGGAAATGAAAAGACAAAAGCCCTTCTCAGCCTGGTGTTATCAAGCAGAGGAAATGAGACTTCTAAAGCTCCCATTCAGGGAGGAGTGGGGGAGAGAAATCCCACTCCAGACGCACTTGAACGAACAGCTTTTGAAATGGAAATGTTGCTCTTCAGAAACATTTAAATTTCCTCCTATTACCAGGGAGGAGGCAGGAGGCCGAGGAGGAGCAGGGACTTCTCAGTCATGCACATCCCAGCGGGGTACACCTAGGGCTGCTCTCGGCGGCCCTGTGAAGCAGGGATTTGTCTGGGAGTTAATCAGGATGGCACGCAGCATCAATATTGGGAAGCTGACTTGAAGGGGCATCAGATTTAAATGAGAGAGAAGGGAATGACTGAAGACAGCTCTTTTCAATCATCGACACAAGTGAGATACTTGAAGGCAGCTTACACTCCCTCCCTCCCTTCACAACGATCACCCAAAATTCTTTTTCCCCAAGTCCCAGAGGCTGAACAGCCTATTGAGGAGATTAACTGACAGAAATGCTAACAAGATCTAAAATGGTTTGAGGAGTGGCTGAGGTGCATTGTGGGACTAACCCAAACCCTCTTGCACGCAGGAGCCATTGCACCACGCTGGGATTGTCAACAACTGCCCTGAGCACTCACAATCCATCGAGCACAGGATGATAGATCCCAGCACCAAACCCTTGCTCACTCCTGGGAGCTCTTCTTCCAACTGTGTCAGCTCAAAAAACTGAAGTTACTGCTTGTACAGCAATCCACCAAGCTGCCCAGCTGCATGTCACTGCTTTCTTGCTCCAATGTCTCCAGGGTCACTTAACAGGTACAGGTTCATCCTGCCTGTGCTCTCAGGTATATGAAGCTGGACATCCAATACCTCTCATCTATAAAAACAATAGGGGACACAATGAGGACAATGCTCCACCTGCCCCTCCACTGCCTGAAGAATCCACCAGCAACCTGACAGCCCCCATGGCCACACAAAACACATCCACCACCCACTGTCCCAAGCACTCCACAAGCAGCACGTCGGGATATATACGGGCAGGGATGTGGGACATGGCCCCAGCTGCTTGCACCAACTTCCATCTCAGTGCCACAGAAGAGGCAGGGTAATGTGGAGCAAGGCCCACCACCCTGGCAGGATCCGTGCACAGCAGCCGTCAGCTGCACCATGCATCAGAGCCAGCCGCCGGCTGCGCTCAATGGTTTATTGTTCCAATAATTGTGCAGACACGTGGAAGGGGCTGCCTCAACATTCGCTGCTTGTTTGAGTAGCCATTTCCTTCACTGCTCCACCTGCTTTTCCATCAGGAGGCCGCATCCTGCATCCTGCGGTGGCAGGCGGGAGGAGGCAGTGCCAGCCATCTCCACCACCATCCCCACTCCTGTGGAGCAGGAAGGTGGGAGGAAATAACGTCCCCCAGCATCAGGACACGCAGGTGGGTGCAAGTCCAGATCCAAGCTGGCGGCCAAGCCTTCCACCTCAGCAAGCCCAGAAAAACATGCAAAACAAACCTTTCACAAGAGTTTTGGATTACATGGACAATTTTTTTTGCCATAATATCCCTTCCTTCGTTCAGCAGGTAGAGGTGGTTGCAAGATGCAGGGACCATCACGGCATCTGAAAAGTGTCATGCCTTGAGCATCGCTCAGCTGCCACCAGAGCAGGACTGGCCAAGCAAAGACCAAATACTGACAAGAGTACGGGACAGAGCAGTTCCTAAAGGCTCAGAGCAGAAACACCATTTCTAACTGTGAATGGCTGTGGGAGTTACTCAAACCACAAACCTCTGCCCAGGCTGTTCCCGCAGGAAAGCACGAAGCACCTCTGCCTCCCCAGACCAGGGCGTTACAGAAAAACCTGAACATCTCAGCTCCCATAGCAAGAAAAAGCCCATAGTGAATTTGTTATTATCTGTTAGCAAAGCAGCAGCTTCCCACCACGGCTGGAATTTCCATCTTGGTTTGGCAGGCACAGGGCTGTGTTTACTTTTCCTTTGCTAACTATAAAATCCCATTCCACTGCCCTGCCAAGAATGACTGAAGCTAATAAAATTCAGGCATTTGGAAGAAAGCAATAATAAACCTCCCTTTTGGGGCCTTTATGATGAAATTTCCCCACTCCAATCAGCGATTATGCTGCATTCATGAACACTAGTGATGTCTCCAAGTGCACCCAGATTGACTCAAATCAATATTTAGCTTTGCTCGAGACTGGAGCCTTTCTCTTTGTGGCTGCTGAAGGCAAGATCCCTGAACTAGGCTAGAAGAAGCCTTTGAAAAAACAGCTTACAAGTATATGAGGTAGCATATATATCTGCATGTAAAAATATATAAAAATGTAGGCTTTTCAATTACTTAAAAACCCATGAAAAAGTATATACAAGATGAAACATTCATGAATGCATGAATTTCTGAATTTACAAATCTCTCTCCAAACACATTGAAAGCCATTAATATAATGCACTGTATATACTTATATACATATTCCCACCTATTCTTTGGAAGTTTTTAGTGTTTGAAAGACCCTAACCTTCCTGTGTTTACATCTGCCACTCTGCCTGCTGCTGAGACAGAAACACATTAGCTGCTAGGGGCAATCTGCTCTACATCATACCTGAGATGGCTGGCATGAGATAACAGAGACCTGAAAAACAGCCTGAAATAAAAGACTGTGCTTGGTTTGGTCACGTAACCACGTGGGACAGCTTAATTTGCACCAGGCAATGGTTCTTTCTTAAGCAGCCACAGCAATGACAGCATCCAAAGTGGAGAACAGAAGGCAGAAACGATCACTGCTGCTCCTCAGGGAACAGAGCAGGGAGGAGAGAAATCAGACCCTGTTTGGCAGTGACCAGAGCAGGCTCCTCAAAGGCAAGCCTAGGAAGCATTACTGTGCAGGCAGAGGAGGGAATACAGTGCCACAGGAGCGGAGAAACCTGCTGTGGCATGTACTGGAACAGAATGCCACTGGGTCTGCAGTCCCAGGAGAATCCCTCAGGATGCAGCAGAGGACTAGGAAACCCCACACTTGCTGCTTGGCACTGTCAGAGGACAGTGGGCTGTTCTTTCCTCACAGGAAAAGGTACAAGGTGCAGGATTAAAAGGGCTGCCAGCCCTCAACAGGATGAAGGCAAGCAGAACCTGGGCAGCTGGTACCTGCAGGAGATGCTCTGTCAGAGCACTGAGATGATCAAAGAGTAACTAGATTGAGGTCAAGACTGTGAGGTGATGGTTCAGGTCATTTCACCCCACATTGCTTCTCCCCCACTAATTTCTGCTTTCGATCCAGGGGTACAACAGAGCACATGGCTGCCACCCTGAGCCAGCTCTGATGCTGGGTAAAAGCCCATTTCCAAGGGCAGAGGGAACACGCTCCACTGCGCTCTCGCTCCTTATCCTCCTGGAAAAAGGTGCCAAGAATTAGAATTACATTTTTCAAGAGCAGCAGAACAAGCCAAGGGCCTGTCAGCTTGTCCTAAAACAACCCCTCTCCACTTGCTGAGCGCGCAGCCAGCATTCCTGACACACACCAGCGTCCACCACCCCCCGGCCCCCCCATGCAACACAAAGCTGCAGAGCCAAAAAACCCTCTGAATGTTCTCTGCCTAAAACACAGCCAAAGAGTTTTTCTGTTTAAAAAGCAAATTTGGGTCCAAAAAGAAAGGAGGTTTTCAGCAAGTGATTTTAACTAGGCCCTTTGGCACTCAACAGCTCTTCTCTTGTTATCGATGCTAAGGGTGTTAAGAGATGAGGCTCCACGAAGCACAAATGTGAAGTCACAGAGCTTTAGCGAGGGCTGTTGCCATGTTCAATATGTTATTACAGCTCCATCACCACAGGCACAAAGAGCAGTAACTCGTCTCTGCCAAATCCATCTCTGAAATCACTCCCCCACTCCATTCCCTCCAGCAGCAGCAGGCAAACACCATCGATTGCTGTTGCATCTCCTCCACAGCTTCCACCCCACACTGGGAAGGAACACATTAGCATGAAATACCCTCCTCTTCTAAACACAGCACCCAGAATCGATCTGATGGGTGTCACAACTCACTGGCTTTCGTTGTGCGAGTCAGAACAGTGGATGGGCTGCATTTCCTAACCATGGAAAAGTACAGTGCCAAAACTGTGCTCAGTGCTGTATGTTCATGGAGAAGACACCCCAGCGGCTCCCACCAAGCCTCTCACCCTCTGCAGGAAGACCCTTGGAGAGAAGGGGTGTGCAGGGATGCTGAACAAGGAGGGAGGCCAAGTTCATCTACAAGATGTCCAGCAGCACCCACACTCCCTCCCAGAAGATCAGGGGAAGAGAAGAAAACTGGATCAGGCTGAGATTTCATGGGGAGAAGAAAACAGGCATGACAACCCTCCCAGTACCAGCACTGACTCCTTTCCCATTTGAGGACTGACAAAAGTAGCAAACTAGCTCTGCTTTCTCCTACATTTCCAAGACATAACAGGGCACATTAGAATTCTTGCTATGGAAGATAAAATAGATACACCTAACATGAACAAACACTTCATAGATGGAGAAGAAAATTCTCCCAGAACCCATACAGCACACCCAGCTCACCAGGCTGCCCTGTTGCAAGCAGAAAGAGCTGGCAATATTTCTTCCAATTACAGGGGTGAGGCACACAAAGTCAAGAGACTTTCTTTCCCTCCAGCAGATCAGGTGAGATGTTGCACTGCTTGAGCCTTGTAATATTGACTGAGTGGAACAGAAAAGTCCAATTATGTAAATGATGAAGCAGGCTCCTGAGAAGCAGTCAGCCTTATCACACCGCCCTTCACCACCGCTGTAGCTTGAAAGGCAATTTAAAAGGTTGGTTTGGATGTCGATCACCACAAACGAGCTGAAGAAGTGCGAAACAACCTGTGCTTGAGGCACTGTCAGTTCTCCTGTTGATTTTCCATCTGCACTGAGCCTCAGCCCCGCTGTCTGTGGCTCAGAGACCACCACAGCCTAGAGCTGCCAGGGCAGGGAAGAGCCAGGCTGCAGGCAGCTCAGGCAAAGGTCGAGTTTTTACATCCCGCCTCTGAAATGTTTCTGTAGCCCATGAGGGCTTTCCCCGACATACCCAAGTCTCTCAGGCCATAGTTCAGTTCTTTGGCCACAGGAACTTCAGGTGAGAAACAGAATAAAACCAATTGTCTTGCAATCATGGTGCTCCTTCCCTTTGCCCCTTGGCCCAAGGCTGGCTGGAGGAGACAAACATTTCACAGGGACTACGCAATGCCCAAAAGCCTGTGTTTTTCAAATGAAATCAGCATGGGATGAAGACTCCAGATACAACACCCCTTGGGCTGTTTGTTCCCTTGGCTTCCTGTCCCACACTGGTGCACAGCAGAGGCTGCTGACAACCCCCCACAGCCACCCTGGCACAGCCGCTGCACAGTGGGTGATGGAATGGAATGTGGGGCATGCCAAGGGAGCAACTCTGCTTACACACAGCAGGCACGTCCTCCCAAAGGTGTGTGTTCACCCACGGGTGAGCAGGGGTCAGTACACTCACACTCGTCCTCGTGCAATTTGGAAATGATTCTGAAGCACGGAGGAAAGCAGGGGGTGGGAGAAATCCAGCCAGAAGTGTTTGTACTGTGACAACGTGAACAATGCAAATATTTCAGCTTTTAAATATGCTTGGAATGATAGAGAATGCCAACATCTCCCTCATCTTCCCAGAAATAGCTTTGAATCATTGCTGCCCTAACGTAAATTCCCCATCCCACCAAATCATTTTTTGCAACCAGATTTTTATCAGGCACAAGTTGACAGCGTGAGCAAGCTCACAGCAGATGGGTGGATGTCAAACATGTTGGAGGAGGATCCTCCTACAGCTGCTGGACTCGACAACCCCACTCCACTCACTTTTGATGGGCACTCAACTCTACTGGCTCAGCTTCTCAGTGTGAGCCCAGCTGCCTCCTGGCCATGGCTGCAAGGAGACTTAACAAGAACTGCTATTTTCTGTGGGGAAAGGAGGACAAAAGCAGGAAAGATGTAGGTGTGTTTGTACCCACTAAAATGGTTTCATTTCATTGCTCAGACCTGAGGCTGTAGACACTTCCACAGAAGTCCAGTCTTCCAAGAAACAGTTGGGAAGCCCACAGTGTGTGCAGGCTGTGTGTGCAGGCTGTGTGTGCAGGCTGTGTGTGCAGGGGTGCACCAAGCACCCTGCAGTCCTCAGTGTGAGAAATGTTGTTCTTATGGCGACATGTTTGAGGCATTTTGCCTTCCATGGGGCTGGTCAAGCCACACACTGGCAGCAGTCTCTCTTGAGTTTTGGATAACCAGGAGAGAAAACAGGATGCTGGCAGCATTGGTGTGTCCCCATCCAGTGCTGCTACTGCAGGCCCTGAGGATCCCTCTGCTCAGGTGTCCCACAGGGCTTGCTGACAGTCACCCCTTCCCTGGAAGATCTGGGCACAGCCACAGCTGTCCAAGTAAGCATTTCCCCCTCCCATGGCAGAGATGCATAGCCAGGGAAGACAGTCCAGCTCTTGCTGTGTACCCAACTTTTTTTCAGCAAAAGCCAAAAAAAAGAGGCTGGAGCTCTTTCTCCCAAGTGAAACAAACCCCAGTTGGGAAAGGAGAGCCCAGCACAATCCACACTGCCAACTCAGGCTATGGGAGGACACACGTCCAGGGACAGCCAACACTTACAGCTTGTTCCCTTCTCCAGCCCCTCTGCACTATTGTTCCACAGCAATAAATCACGGGGAGGCGCTGGAATTCTGGGCTGTTTTCTACAAGAGGGAGCCTGGGGTGCTGGATCCGAGACGTTGCCTTGCTTTTGCTTGCTAATTCCCTCAGCAGCCGCCATGCTCAGTGCTTTTCTGAGCCCTCCACTCCCACGCATCCCATCGGAGCACCGAGCTCTCCCAGTTCAAAGCACTGCTGCATGTCCACTCCCTCTGCTCCCCTCCCCCAGTCCTGGATTACTCAATTAGAGATTATGCTTTTGCCAGTTACCTCCAAGCCAACTGGGGCCTCTGCCAAGGTCAACACAAGTTCCAGCCAGTTTCATTAATAACTGCAAGACCAACCCACTGGAAACTCTGAGAGGTTAATCCCAGCAACAAATCAATGTTCCCATAACAAAGCCACGGAGCAAATGCGACTGGTGATTTACCAGCCAGCCCAGCTATCTGTGCTTGGAGCTGTGGCACTGCCCCTCTGCCCAGTACTGGGGCAGACCCTGCTGTTGGAGGGTCATGCTGTTGTCCTCATGCTCTTTTCTCCCAGCACATTCAGCCAGGGATGGAGCAGCTACCAAGGCACCAGCCCGCACGGCGAGGAGGAAGCAGTGTTCCCAAAAGGCCTTTCAGCTGTCCTCGGTGCCCTGCCAGCCTGCGGCCAGGGCAGGAGTTTAGCAGGCTAGCCAAGAGCCTTTCCATCCCATAGCCTGTCTTCCAGGAGTTCATTGTAAATTGGGCTCTGGAACGGGCAGCCAGTGTGAAATTTGGCATGTACACTGCTGGCTTCAATGCATCATTAAAAAGGCATTTCAAATGTGTTAATTCCTCCTTTTTCAATTAATTGCTTTTAAAGCCACATTAATACGCATCGAAGCAAAATATCCTTTGCCCTAATTTCTGCTTTGCCATACATACTTCCTGGCCTTGATGCTGCCTTTTCCAAGGCTTCCCCCCTCCCTTTTCTTCTTCCATTTTTCAGTCCGTAACACAACAAAAAACACTCATGCAGAAACGGAAGAAATTAAAACCTTTCCATAACGTAAAGCAGAGTCCAAGTCCTAACAACACATGGCTTCTTAATCGCCTTTTTCCATCCATAGTTGTTAATTATTTTACAAAAGAGGGAAGTGGCATTGTCCCTTGTACAGATGGGGAAATCTGAGATACAGAAAGGGGAAGACTTACCCGGTGACCAGAGGCCTGCCAGGGCAGATGGCAGCAAGGTTCAGGTTTCCTAAGCCTCCACCCAGCCCTGTACCCGTGGGATTACATGGCTCCCTGTAAGTGAATTCCTGTCGGAGCAATAGGCTATGCGTAAGTGCAGCCAGCCAGCCCTTGCAAGGGGACTAAATGCAGATCACGACTGACTCACATCCTATAGGAAGGAGCAGCAAACCACGTACATGGTGGAAGAACAGTCTAAAAAATGGGGAGAAGAACAAAGTGAAAGCATAACAGGAAGAAAAGGAGATAGAAGGGGAGAAGCAGGACGAAGCTACAGCTCTGGAGAGGGGAGAGCAGGCGCTGATCGACCAGACGTGCCACGCTCCCCGTCCCTACGGGGCAGGATCACAGGCAGCACCAGCTGCACACGTATGCACAGGGACAGGGATTGTGCACAGCATCGCAGGGCTGCTCTGGGGCCATCTGCTTTACTCCTGGCTGCTTACGTGGTGGAGGTCTGTGACTTTATAGGAAAGAAAGCAGAAGCCACTGAGGGTCCTGGGAACAAGATTCTGCATCTCTGCCAAGAACACACCTGGCAAAAGCACATCACGGCAGCTTTTCCCACATCCAGGCTTGCAGTGATTATAAAAACAGCCCTGCTTTAGTTGTGTCTGGTTATTGTCAGCCAGCTCAAGGGAGCACCTTCCAGTGTCAGCCCCAGCTGGCACAGAGGGCAAAGGGGATTTCATTTCTCCTCAGCAGACTGAGCTCACCAGAGCCTTCCTGGCCACATCCAGCAGCAAGAGCCCAAGACCACAACACTGCAGCAACATGACAGCAATCCCTCTTGCAGGAAAAAAGATGCTGAAGTGGGAGAAAGCAGGAAAGGAAACAACCTTCTGCTCCACGGTTTGAAAAGAAACACAGTTGTTGGAGGATATGAGCAAGGTGAGGTTTGTAAGGAAAGGTCCTATCTCTTACTAGACCAAGTGAGATTTAGCTGAAAGATGCTGCTCTCGAAAGGCACACTGCCCAAAAGTATGTCTGCTTTCTCCAGCTAGAATGTGCTGATCCAAGAGAAGACATTACCTTCTCCTTACAGACTAAGCCTTGCTTGGAGTGAGGCTGCAATGATCCTAAGCAGGGTTAAGGGACGTAACTCACCCTATGTTTGGGAGAGGTAGATGAGGAATAAAAGACATAAGAGATCCACTTCTCTTTGGGGAAAACCTGTCACCACTATCTGCCACATCAATTACTCCATCTGTGTTCAGAGCACAGATTACGGCCCAAAACAAAGGCCTTCGACATGTGGAATGATGTTGACTTCTCTTCCCTGGGCTGAAGGTTGGTAAATCGAGTTATCAGTGGTTATAAGGGATGTGCTAAACCAACACCCCACCACAGACCTGATTCTGCATCTCAGCTCCATCGCTGCTCTGAAATTGGCAGAGACCAACATGTATCCACTACCGAGGAGCAACATCCATTACAGTCACATCCCCTGGGACAGTAAGGCTGGCGCCCAGAGCATGTAATCAAACTCCTACTCTTTTTATTGAGGGCTTTGTGGAGCTCTTTCTGTGCAAAACTTAGCTCAATCTGTAAAATCACCATGAAAAATAGCCTAGCACTGCTACTCCAATGAGTAAATTGAGCTCCTCCCCATGGAGTGACTGCAACAGTGTGGAATGAGGCAAAGGGTAAGTGAACAACTCCTAGGATACTCCATCTAAACAACCAACAGCTTGTTTAGCAATACTGGACACGTATGGTACATCTCACCTAAAGAGCTCACCCCGTTGGCAAAACTGCCCTAGATAAAGTATTGAGTGACTTCATCAGGCACTGAGTCAGCAGGACGGACAGAACAGCAAATATCTCATTCCAGCCCTGGTCACAGGGACACACGTCCTGCCACCAACTGTGTGCCACTGCTCTGGGACACACATCCTGCCAACACGTGTGCCACCGCTCTGGGACATAAGTCTCACTCAGTACAGAGCCTCTCAGGAAGGTCTTTATCCTTCGTCCCAAGTGGCAAGTTACCCCATAGAGCCCAGTGCTGAATTCAACTGTTGGTGGCTTAGCACAGATGCAAGAAGTGTTTTACCTGTGTCAACAGCCCAGATCTGCAAGTGTCCAGAGCTGTGGCTAAAGACCAGTCTGAGCTCTTTGCACTTCCCCTGGACCAGCACACACAGAACAGTTCCTCCAATGCTCTGAGGCTCAGAGTGATGCACACATCAGCTGCAGGAGCTTTTCCATGAACTTAATGTCCACCAGCAGTTTATAGACAAGTCTGAGGCCAAATGCTCAGGACTAATGCCAAGAGACTGCTATTAACCTGATTTCCCAAGCTGCAAAGGCAGACATACCCTGTGCCCCAGACCTGCCTTCTGCTCCCAATCCCTTGAACAGCACTGAGATCATCCAGTTTTGCAGTGGGCTCCATCAAACCCATTCTGGAAACACCTTCCACTAGCTTAGAGCAACTAATTCCAGCTTCACTCAGGCTCTCACCAGTCAGAGACACCACATTTTCTTCTTCCTTCCAGACTCTAAAATTACAAATGGCTCCACTAAAAGCATAATCTTGTCTTGCTGAATTGTATCTCAGCTCTCTCTCTTTTATTAACAAATGTTTTAAGAATGCATGTAGTTCTTGGAAATGTGTCACAGACCAAGAAGCAAATGCAGTCCTTAAACTCACTGACTAATGCCTCAAGAGTAGCTTTGCCTATTAGAAACAAATAGCTGAGACAATCCATGGTTTTCTGGTGAGAGGTGGAACAGAACTGCTGGTAGGAATAATGTGCAGGCAGAAAAGTCATCCTGGTTTCCTCCCAGCTTTGGAGAGGGATATTTTTTATTTCAAGGACAACAGTGTATTTTCCCCATCAGCCACCCAACCAACATCCTCTGAGGACAATTAATGCTTCAGACCTCCCTTAGCATCTGAATTCCTCCAAAGTTAATTATCTTTCTCATTAAAGACAGGTCAGAAGGATCTCGGGTAAAGCCCACCAGTATGGCATGGATAAGAGATGTCTGAAGGAAGAGCTTTCTTGCCCATGTGTTATGTTGGTCAGCTCCCACAGTGACACAGCAAACCATTCCCATTACTCTGGGTATGGATGTGACTTTGCTTTCACTGAGGGCTCAGGCCATTCCCAAGCCCAGCCTGCAGCTGCACTAATCCTCAGCCCCAGCATCAAGAGCCAGTTGCCCCCAGCATATTTATCAAGCAAGCCTTTCAGGCCAACGGGAAGTATGTCCAAATTTGAGGTAAAATCAAATACAATTTAACCTGACAGAGCATGAAAGTAAATCCAAGCAGGCACACAAGCAAGGAATTTCTCTTTGCAACATTTATTCCAAGTGCAGAGGGGACAATTGTAAGTAAATGATTTGCTTTGTTAAATGAGACTGGGACTAGGGAGGCTTTCCTGAGGAAGATTATATTAAAGAACCACCAGAAACCTATTCCAGCCCTTCAAACACCAATATTAAATACAGAGATGTGATAAATGAGAAACATCAAGTAAAAATCAAATCAAGGCAGAGTATCCAGAAAAGCCAGACACGACCATCCCTAATTCAGCCTGCAGGAGCTTCCAAATTGTTCTGGTGCATCTAATAGCCCAGTAAAAACAAAGCCATGACTATAAGAGTTATGGGGAAAGCTGATACGCTTCTGTTTACTCAAAGCGGTCACCTCATCTCAGGGAATGTTATCCAACACCACACAGCACTGCTTGACATGTTGGGAACCATCATCTACACTGAATTCAGCAGCAGCACAGAGCCTCAAAGGCAGCTCTACACAAGTCAAGGGGATCCCAAAACCCAGACCCCCCCCGCCCAGCTGGCAGCCTGGGCCATTGGCCCCTTACCTTTGAGAGATCCTCTGTGCCTCCCTGCTGGCTCTGGTTCAGGAGAGGTGAGTGCCGCACCAGGGGGTCCTGCAGCAGGTCCAGGCGTGGCCTCTTGGTTTCAATGAACTCCAAGTCCGATGGCTTGGTCAGGTCAGAGAGATAGGAATGCGCCTCAGTTCTCAGGTGCAGCTCCTGAGATCTGTGGACAAAAGGAAAGGAGCCTTTAGAAAGCAAAACACCTCTACTCTCCTCTGCCCCACGACTGTAAACCACTCTAGGACTACAGGTTTGAGGCTTCCTTGTCATGCCACTGTGTTGGGCTGGCCAGAAAGAGCCAAAGCTTGGAAAAACCCCAAATATGGCCCATAAATCCCCCTGTGCCTCCAAGATGAGGCAGAAATCCCTTCTGCCACGTTTGGCTTATTTAGTCAAAGGTACCCGCACCACTGTTTATTTTTAGCATCTTCCATAGGTATACGAAAGATTATATGTTGGGGAAAAAACTCCTCCATTGCTAGACAGTAGGGATTTATTTTTCCAGGATGGTGGAGGAAAGAAACCAGCCACATGTAGTTGCACATCTCTGACACAGACCTGGCAGCCTGTAAAGGCACATTATCCAGTGATAGCAACTGCATGACAAGTCACATTGGGCTCAAGTATCTTTCACCCCTTAAATATGATGCAGTTGGTAATACCTGGAGAGTGGGCTTTGTTTTGCTTTTTTTAAACAAATGTAAAACTTTCTTTGTAGCTCTGTTTTCCTCAGCAGGATTCTCCCTTGTGAATTGTAAAGGGATCCTACAAAAATACATTAAACCTTTTACTATGCCCCAGGATCAGCTTTGCTGCAGCAGCTCCAAGGGTGTGTTTTTAACACTTCAGGCAGAAGTGTCTCTTAAAAAACTAAAAATAAAACAAAGCACAGGAGATTCAAAGCTAGTGAAAAAACATGGATTTTTTTCTTTTCCCTTAAACAAGATTGTTGAAGTTCTCCTGAGCTGGTGGCAAAGTGTCCTCCCCAGTTACTAAACACCAACAAACTAAACAGCCTTTGGAGCTGCTTGAGGGCACGGGAGAAAGGGGATGTGTTTTGTCAAGACCAAGAATAAAAACAGGGGTTCTCACGTATTGTTTGGCTCCCACCCACAAACTGCAACTGCTGATATTAAATATCTCAGAGAGGATAGCAAAAACGGAAGGGCCCAGAGCCCCCTGAAGCCAGCAGCTATAACGGCTCTGGATTGCATCCAGAGACAGGAGGAACCCTGGAGAAATCCACCTTCTCAGGGGCACCACCCTGAGCACAGCCTTCTGCCCTCTCCTGCAGCAGCATGGCCAACCCAACCCAGTTTCCAAGTTACCAAGTTAAAGCTGGGGGTTTTATTTTTTAATTTAAACATCAACAGCAGGCACAAAGCACGTGTGCACGAAGTTCTGCTGCTGGAGGTTTGGCATTGGGATCAGGCACAGCAGCTTTGCTGCTGACATACAGAAACAGAATCTGGCTCATCCTCTTCCTCCAGCAAAAAGGGGCTGGGAGAGCTGGGAGGCTCCAGCACTGCCTTTGGTGCTCCAGCCTACGAGACAGCGAATGCACAGCTCACACAACAAACTTTTCAGAGCTCAACAGCCTGAAACCTGGCACTGAAGCACAACTTGCTTCACCTGCAAACACTTTCACGCTGAATGATCCTCAGCTTTTCTCAGCAAGCCCAGAAATCTCTCCTGGTGCCTCTCAGGTTTCCTGCTGGCTGGTCCCAACCCCTCGTGCACTCCCTGCCTGCCCACAGCTGCACATCGGCATTTCGGGCTCTGCTGTAAAACCCAGGAACAATAAGCAACTGTTGAGCTGGGCAGGTGCTAAAGTATTCCAACACCCAAGGCTTTGCTGTACTGAGGCAATTAAAAATCAGATGTATTTATTTTCACTTCTTCTCTCTTTTTTTTTAAGGCTGTATTACCAAGAAGCTGCTAATTGACACAGGACAGCTCTGAGACCTCTGCAGTTGTCAGGAACCCGACACAACTGCCATGCTCAGAAAAAAACATGGATTTTGAAGATAAGATCACCACTCTGCTTTACAAAGGCAGTTACTCACAGCAAGGCAGGGGCCATGCCAGGGAAAGCAGCTGCAATGTTATAGGGTGCTATTTTATTTCCATTTCCACATCCATTGGAACTGCTATTAACCTTATCCACTGGAATTTCCAGCCGCTCCCGAGATTGCTTTGCCCGACACAACCCGCTCAGCCTGTCCTGGCTGCAAACACAAACTCTTGCTTGAAGCCTTCACACCTTTCACTCTTCACATCCACACCTGCAGCAAGCTCTTTACAACACACTTTTATACAGCAATGACGTTGCTGTCAGAGCAAAAATAACCCTGCCTGAAAAACCCTCCCTTTACACTGAGTTTGGGGTTTGCTGCATTTTCCAAATAGCTCCCACCTGGCTGGTTTATTCCAGAGATCCCTACTTTGCTGAAGGGAAAGACTGTTTTTAATTGCATGTGAGTTATGCATAATTAAATAAAGTAAAGCAAATGCCAGTGTTAATTACAAAGTGGGGCAGGTTATTCTTCACCTGAGCCCTTTGCCATAAACACTGAACTACTTCAGGGAAGTGGAGTGGTGTGAGATCTGCTGACACACAAGGCTGGGTGCCCTGGGTTTGCCCAACTTCCAGCCACCCACACGCAGCTCTGCTCGGGGCAGGTCTGAGTCCAGAAGACCAAGACAACCTAAATTAGACCTTTGGTTTATTACTAATCAGATAAACAAATCAGACCCTCCCAGTTCCAGCTCTGTTATGCATTCACCTGGGCTGATTCCTCAGCAGACTCACACAGGATGTAAGGAAGGTATGAGCGGATAAAATCCTACAGTGTGGGGCATCCACAGCTCGCTCCAGCACATGTGGGTCATTGGGATCTAGGAAAACATCTTCTGCTATGTTATACCTACACCAAAGCCAGCTGAGCATGAGGAGATGGGCTGAAAACAGGGGTTGTCTGCTAGCTTGGTATCAAGGAATCATAGAATCCTTAAGGTTGGAAAAGACCTTTAAAATCAAGTCCAACCATTAAGTTGAGAGCATCTCCCTGCAGAGAGAGGATCAAACCAGATAGTCTGAGCTGCCATTGGGACTCGGAAGAGCAGCTCTGATGAGACTTAAATGGATCTTACCTTCACTTTCCTGAAGCCAAATCACTGGGTATGGGTAAGTACAAATGTTTCAGAAGGCCAAAGAAGACTCTCCCACGCCACTAACACTGACTGGCTCCTCAGAGCAGCACACTTCTCCCCTACTCTTCAAACCTCTGTTTCCCCACCAGCTAAGCAGCAGAAGCCGGCTGTGGGAGGAACGATGGCTGTCCTGCAATATCCAGAAAACCCAGTTTGACTTCCCACAGCCGTGCCTCCTGCACCAAGGGCTGAAAACATTGGAAGTGACTCTGAGCCAGCTCCCATCAACTTTCCAGCAAGAGCACACTTTCAGAGTTCCTCCCATCTGCAAATACTGTTCCCAACACCACAGGGCCAAACAACATAACCAGACTGGAAAACTGACTCTTGCTGCATTTTGGAACTAGAACCAAGACAAATGATGGCCTTGCTGAGGCTGTTCATTTCCTCCAGCTGAGATGGTTTGGTGGGAAATCGTCTCCAAAAACAAGTTCTAAAAAGAGTGTTCAACCCCCACAGGTACAGACAGACAGTAAAATGCTTTTGAGAGAGAGCAATATAGAAAACCACTGGTGTTGAAGTGAATTATTTATAGCCAACACTAAGATTTGTCAGAGGTTTCAACAACCCGTTTACAGATAATGAGAGCCAGAGTGGGAGACTGGGCAAATTACAACCTGTTCAGAGGGAGAAACTGGAGGGTTTGTAGGAGCAAACCTGACACCAGGCACCTAGAAAAACATGTCCAGGGCCAGCTGATATATTCCCTTTGTCAGATAGCTGGAGAGGGAAAAAAGCCGTCATGACTTGAAGGGAAGAGCTGCGTGTCTGGGCGGAGAAGATGGAGCTCCCACGCCCTCAGCAATGTCTGCCAGCAGCAGGACTGAGTCTTCCCAAGCCAAAGGTGTGGGACAGCCTTGAGCAGGATGCTTAGCTCACCATGTGGCCCAGCTCAAGGACTCCCAGGTCCTTGCAAGGTCTGGCCAAGTGCCCACATGCACCCTTGGGATGCTCCGGCTGTGTATTCCTACACAAGGACGGATAGTGGTGTCTCAGCCACCCCACACAACCCCTCAGTCACCTTCTTCCAAGCCAACTGCAATTTAAATGAGAGCAGATGCTTTATTTAAAACTTGCATATTGAAGATCCCCATACACAGAGCCTGAATTATTCATGGACAGGACCAGCAGAAGCTTTAACATAACAGCACTGCCTCACTCAAGAGCAGTAGAAGGAATATTTTTCTCTCTCCACAAGCTCCCCCACATGCTTTCTTCAGGCATCCAAAACTGGAGTCCATCAGGAAAGCCTGCTTGGCAGTCCTAGGTGGCTGGAGCACTCCAGAACTAATGGCTTCAGGGACATCCCCTGGTTCACCAGGCCTGCTGCATACACTGCATCATCACCTTTCCTCTACCAAAATAAATCTAGGTCAAGACCATGCACAAGAAAGTTGCTTTGTGGACTTTTACCCCCCATCACAGCCAAGGCAAAGCCTATGTTTCCCCTCACACCTCCCTGCCATGGCACGCTGGCTCATTCCACGAAACCTGGTGTCTCCATGTCTCCTCTGTGGAGTCTTGGTTACCCTCTGTGCCCATCCATGGACACGCCTGCAGTTCACACTGGAGAAGAGAGTACTTTCAAGACAAGGCTGGTCACCAAGTGCCCAAACACCAGCACCTTCCCTCTCCAGATGTTATTTTCCCATGTTCATTTATGCAGAGGGAAAAAAATGCAGCTCCCTGAACACTATTTCCAGTGTGAAAAGACACACAGATGTATGGTTGTGGGGATTTCAGCTGCACCTCTGCTCGCTCCTGAGAAAAGGGTCACCTTTAAAAATGGAAACTTAGTTAAAGACCATAAATAAAATCGAATTGGTCATGCTGTTACCTCGGGATCAGTTGGTGCCACTTGGCCCAGTACAGATGAAGACCAAGAGCTGCATGTGATTTCCAGCCCCCCACACACCGCCCCAGCTTTCCACCACTCCCTGGGCTCCTTGGGATTAATTCCATTCAGGAGACACAGCAATCTGTCCTGCTCTCATGCCATACTGCACATGGCTATCTCAGATGGCTGCAGAAACACAGCAGCTGCTTAACGTATCTGAAATGTCATCCCACAGATCGACATCGAGAAAACTCTTCGAACTCCTCATGCCTGCTAAGCAGAGCAGCTCCAAAAGAGGAGCATTGTCTCCTGAACTGGGAAAATAATCTTCCATGAAAACAGTGACTCATTCTAGATAAAGGCGGAATATACTACGTTAACACACATATCACTTATTTACAGACACATTTTCTGCCAGGGAGAACCCATTATCCCCCACAGCATTCCTGTGTTAATATGGAACCTTACTCTAAAATCCTAACACTTACAAAAAATCAGAAAAACCCAGTTCCTTGATTTGTCAGACCCCTTACCCCACTGGCACCTGGCATTCAACACTCAATGCAGTTTTTCCTCACTTCTTCTGAGGACCAAAATACATATAGAAGAGGGAAAAAAGCCCTAACCCTTGTCACCTTGCCAGGGCATTCCACTGCAAGTATTCATGGTACGACTTGTACGAACAGCAGATCCCAAAATACTTCTCTTCGCTCCTGGAGTCCAGTTGGCACAGCCAACTTAACAAGCTAAAGGGAAGTCTGTGGATCCTTCCAAGACAAAGCCTGCTACCAAAAAAATCATCATGGAAAGCAGCACATCCTGGCAAAGACAGACAGAGCCAATTTTCCCTATAGCAACAGATTCAGAGTGGTTCAGGTTTTCCTTCCTTCTTCCAGGCCAGAATTGCTGCACAAGGATTTCAAGTCTTTGCACAACCATCAAGGGGTGATGAGGACTTTCAGTTCTGACATAGATGGAGAAGGGCAGCCTGCAGCTTCCCAGTGACCTTCCTGCTCAGGAAGCCCCAAAATATGGGACCAGCTCAGCACCCCATTCCTTCCAGAAACTTACCACTCCAGAGCTTTTTGCCAACAACACTTGATTCACGCTTACCATACTGTGCCATGGTGAAATGCTTCACTGTTATTCCCTTTCTACTGGCTCACAACTAAGCACCATCCTGGTGGCTACAGCAAAACTGCAGCCAGCAGAGATTGAAAACATGCAGGAAGACCATCTAAGCAAGCCCAAATGATTCCTGTGTGATTTAAAGCATCTGTGGGGTCAAGCCTCAAACACTACATGCAAAGACAGCTGCACAAGCTTCAGAGATCTGCCCACAGTAAAGGGAAGCCACACTGGGGCACAATTCCCCAAAACCAAACCAGAGCAAACTCAATCCCTGTGGTTTCCAGGAGAGGAGGACAAACACCAGCCACCTGCCAGACAGGTGAGTTCAGAGGAACTGGGACTGAGCAGTGCAAGGACTGAACCACCCTCCAACTCCAGGCACTGCTCTGGATCAGTGGGAGGCACAGTGATGGCAGGGCAGGAATGTCCATCTGGGAACACGCACAGGGCTCAATCTCCAGTGCTGTCAGTCTGCCACATCCCACTTGCACAAGACTCAAGCTGATTTCCTTAAGGAGGGGGGTGATTCTGAGGAGCATCAGCCACCACAGCAGACAGGCTGCTTTCTCTGAACTTCCCAAAGCAACGGGGGAACCAACACTTGCTTCAAGGGGAGGATTGTCTCATGCCCACACCACTGCATGCCAGGTGGGCTGTCAGGCAGGGAACCACGGTGAGGGTCTTCCTTTCAGACACAGCACACATCTGTGCCTTCCTCTACTTCTCCCCCATGCCATGTTGCAGACGTTGTTTGCATTGGTGTCCCTCCCCCCAGCCCCTCACACTGAGAGCCAGCTGCCTCTGCTGGAAACCATCAATCCCAGCCCAGGAATAAAGCCAAAGCACTGAGCCTGCCAAGGGGACTCAGCTGCAGAGATGGCTGCCATTGCCACTCGCCCTCATCCAGGCTTTGCTCTGCGCCAGGCACAGCCACAGCTATTTTTTGGGAGGGCACCAGTGACCAACTCAGCCCGCTCCAGGAGCCCCAAGGTCTTGGCCCTAGAACCTTCAGGTGAATGACCATCACCCAAAGGGCTTCACTAACACCACAGCAGTCACAGTGTCACAGCAGGTGACACAAAGATGAAGAGCAAACATGGATTTTTAAGTGTGGTGCTTAAAGAGGCAGAGGAACAGCAGCTGGCTTTGCAAAATAGATTAACACTTCCTCAACCCCAATGGCACCCAATTTGAATTACTACTTCAAAAACTAATTACATTGGATTGAAAATGTCTTTAAATTTTCTTCAAAGACCCCCCTTCTGTATCCTCAGATGTCCCCCAAAAAATTTTATCCTAGCACAAGATGCCAACTACATTGAAGTGGTATTTCTAGCTTTATTGCCTAATTTTTGCAAAAGTTCAATATTTCAGATGTTACAGGGAAAAGGGATGAAATATAAGTTGAGTCTGTTAAAAAAAAGTTTCTTTTTATAGCACGACAAAATGTCACCACTCAGGTTGAAAATGAAGTACCATGATAAGCATGTGGATTTATATCTAGTCCTGGTAACATCGATTAACATTTACCCACACTCATGTGATTATCAACACAAAAGGAAGTTTGGAAACTTTGAAACATTCGTAGGTGAAAGGGAGATGTCTGTGTGACCACATCAGATCAGGCATGTAGCACAAGCAGACACCAAGGCTTGCTGGCTTTTTTAGTTGTGTGGAATAATCAAGATGCAGTTTTTTAAACAACATATTCAGACCTTGAAATCTTCATTTTACTGCAGAGCAGAACTGCTTCTCCATTTTGCAAACCAGCAGTAGTGTGAAAAACAAAAACAGGCAGAAGGAGCATGTAGCCGGCTCTTCTTTACCCATCTCCCCCAAATTTAGCTAAATCTGACCCAATTCCAACTTAACTGTGTTACTCTGTGCTAAGAAATCAAAGCACTGAGAAATCAAACTGAGCCAAGGCAGTGCAACATGCTTCAGTAAATTACAGGTTATCAGAAGCGACACGACCCTCTGCACATGCAGGTGCCACAGAAACAACCCAGAAGGGCACATCCAGGAGGGCAGATGCAAAACTAATGTTGGAGGATGGTGTTTTCCTCCAAATTCCCACAGATTTGTTTCTTGTGAACACCAAGCTGAACCCATCCCACTAGAAAAAGAGGATCCTGCCTGTATCTATTATGCATCCAGCACTCTGAGGTCTTAACTCCTCTCTCCTAACAAGGATGATTTTAGAGAAACAGATTCATCTCTGACTCTACACTAGTTTTGTTCTTAGTCTGACTAAGGAATAAGCATTAAAAAAAAAAAAAAAATGTTTTGCATATATCTACTATAGCAAGGCTTTTATTTCACTTCCAGGTCATTTTTTTTCCAAAACTACCAAGCATCAAATGCAGAAGAGAAACTGTGAGAGAGATCAGCATTTTGAGTAGAAAAAGAGAGTGAGAGTGATATCCTTTAGAAGAGATCAGCTCGTGTGGTTAAGCCATGTACAGCATTCCCAGTCACACAGGGCTTGCTTGCCTGAGTGGCACCCAAAACCACTGCCAGCCTCCCACGGGAGGCTACCACAGGAAACAGGGACACAGGGAGAAGCAGAAGGGGAGCAGATAGGAAAAAAGCAGCTTGGAGAAAGTTGTGAGGAAAATGCAGAAAGAGAAACAAAACCAATGAAAGCAGGCAGGAAGAGCAGCAGCAGAGGAAGCAGAGACGGGGTTGGAAATGAGCTCTTTTCACTCCTCCCTGTAGCCTTGGGAGCCATAGACCAAACCTGACCACATGGCTTCATTTTCTACATTGAAAAAACCAATGCAAGCAGTGATAGTGATGTGAAGCCTCACAGTAGTGAGGGGTTGGGTTTTTTTCCATTGTTTGGCGTTTTTAAGACTTCTTTAAAATGCATGACAGTCAAAGGAAAGAAACTAGTAGGCAAAGGTGCCACTTGCATTAGTACAAGGAAGCTGCACTGGTGCAGAGCCTGAGCACAGCCAGTACCCATACACAGCATCCCACTGCCCAGGCCCCTCACAGCCCTCCTGCTTGCAATACAGCCCTGCATAAAATCCTGGCTGATGCAGCTGGGATGTCCGGGAAAGGTGGGGAGCTGGTACCTTTCATTGCCTGGCTGGAACTCAGAGAGCAGGGATGGCCTCCGCCGCTGCGGCTGCATGATAGACCCTGGTGGGAGGTGGGAAGCAAAATCCCTGGAATGATGCTGGTACTCCAACAGTGCAACGTCCTGCAGAAACAAACACAGAAGAGCTCATTAGGCTGGTGGGAACTTTCAAGCAAGCACAGAACCCTGACAACTCAAAACCCACGTAAGTATTGCTCCTTTGAAGCACTGGGTGCTGGGCCACAAAGCTCAGTGCTTTCCCCTCCCCAAAAGGTTCCCAGTAATTCCCAGAACCACAGCATTTTGGGATGGTAGCTCAGCCCCCTGTCCAACCAGCCTCCAGCCTTTTCCTGGGGTTGTGGGCAGCTGGCTCCTAGGAAAGGAACCCAGTAATCCCAGCCCAGCCACTGAGGACCCACACAAGGATTTTTGGTATCCAAGCAGTCCTGATGACAACTGCAAATCTGAGAGGAAGAACAGGTAAAAACAAAACTGAAAGTCACAGGATACTTTCAGCTTCAATAATCTACACAGCAGCATGGAGAAAGAAAAAAGGGGGGAGGGGGAGAAACAGAAAAGAAATCACAAATGTTATCCTGAGAATGTCTCTTTAAACACAGCTCCCCTGGGCTGAGCTCAAGGGGTTTGAAAGGACAGTTTGCTACTTATTATGTGTACATCCCTTTTGTTCCTTGACCCTTGGAGAGTACAGTACAGTATGTTCCTGACTTTAATTAAATAAGAAGCCCTTCTGCTCTGTGCAACAGACTGATTCCAGGAACAGTATTTTAGCAGCTACATTCAACTGCTATTTTTTATTTGCAGATAGATACTTGACCAGCAGACTAATCATCTAATTAACTAAGACCTTCAGCAATGGCGTGGAAAGCCCTGTCACAGAATATCCCTGGTAACATTGACACACATTTACATTAGAACCAATTTCAGCTAGGAGTCTATTTTTGAACAGTTCTCATCTGAAATAAGATAGCTTCAACTCTCTCAGAAAAAAGACATGTCAGGATCTTGGAAAAAAAATCAATAAATAAGACATCACGTGTGTGCAGCTGCTGTGGGCACGGGGGTCTTGGCCCCAACAGCTGCAATAGGAATTATTTCATCAGATGTAGTAAAGATTGACGTGCTCTAGGCACTAGGGAAACTGGGCAATTGCCCCAGCAAGGTGTGTGGCAGGCAAAGAAAGGATTTGGGAGCTTAAATAGCAACAACCTGTGCCTTGAGATTCCCTCCTCCGAGCTGGAAGTGAACAAAGCAGCCCAACAATGGATGCCATGCTCTCTTCTAGCCAGCTGTGGAGTAGAAGTCAACATCTTAGACCATCAGAGGGTAAAATGAGATGTTTGCATAGGAGCTTTTCTGGAAAGCCAGGAAGAAAACCAGAAATTGTAAACACTCAGCTCAGAGGAGCCAAGAAAAGCAGATCCCTACCCTATATTGAGCCTCTCTTGCACAAAGACTGAAAAAGCAAAATATCAAAGTGAGGAGGAAGGGGAATTGTGGTATCCAATGGCCACCACTTCTCCTTGTGCCTAGAAAGCTGTGCCAGTTTTTGGAATCAAGTTAATTTCTCATCATCATCAGGCAATAATATGGTGCTGCTCCCTTTCTGTTCTGACCAATCTTGGGAAATACCCAGAAAAAAGGGCCTCTGCCAGCCCCAACTCCTGGCCAGCCCCCTCAGCCTGGCCAACTCAGACCTCAGCCTCTAGGACAAGGACTGTCTGCAGACAGGTTCTTGTGACACAAGGCATGACTGGGACAGCATCTCCTCATCGTCACAGGGATGTTCTGCCCGTCATGCAGGACATCATGGGGGGCTGCAGGACAGAGCATGCCATCAGTCCAACCATAGATGGCACAAACTCAAGCTGTCTGGAGTGAAGGAGCCCATCGGCTCTTACTGCCCCAGTCCAAGCAGAATCCTTGCCTACAAGAAGCTTCCCCATGTTCACACTTGTCCCGGCTTTCAAATAAAAATTAATAATTAAATAGAAGAGCAGTGCAGCTCCTGACATCCACCTACAAAACAAACACATCGTGTCTGGGAAGACACACCAATAGGCCTCAAACCAGGATTGTCACCTTCTGTGGGCGTATAAACAAGAATTACCCGTCTGGGAGGCTTGAAGGCTGTGCCCTTGAGAAAAAAAAAGGCTCTTGTATATCCAAAGAACCATCTGTTTTTCCTTTTCCCCCTGCCCACACTCAGCTGAGCTTTGCCTTTCTCCTCCTCTAACCCTATCAGAAAATGGCTGGTGGAGCTCAGAGCCTGCTGGCACGGCCTGAAGTGACAGGAAGCTTGTTACATGGATATGTTGGCTCAGGTCTGGGATGGCAGACGTGCCCCTCCAGCTTCCCCACCAAGGGCAAGGCTGGTGAGCACCAGCCCCTGCTTTTCCAGGCATCACCCAACTCACTCTGACCTGCTCCGCATTGCTCACATCCGTGTTAGGTTTTACAATAAGAAAACATCACAAAAAAATTAGTAAGGAGGATTAAAACTGACAAATTTCTGTGCCCTGTGATGAACTGTCAGAGGCACCACAGGAGCCCTGGCAGGACATAGGTGGATTAATTGCTCAGAAAGTTACTCCAGTAAATTGCACTGTGGGCTGTGACTCTGTTTATCATACACAAGTGCCAGGAAGGTTTACGAGCTGCCTTCAAACTGCCTGGTGGACTTGGCAGTGCTGGGCTAACGGTTGGACTTGATGATTCTATAGGTATTTTCCAACCTGAACAATTCTATGACTCAGAAGAGGCTTCAATTTTGTTTACCAGAGTTTTAAAGATGCCTGCTGGGAGTCATCTTGCTGCCAGTGCTGCTGCATCTTCCACACATAGACATGGGAGCAGCACCCAGTGGGTTCCACCTGAATTTCCACTACCACAACCCACAAATGTGACTTAGCCCCCATCTCGACCTCAAATTTCTGGCACAGCCTTGGCACCTGTTCAAGGGCAGCTGTAAGACACCTGAAGAAGAACCGTGCAGCCCCAAGCTATATGTTGCTCCTTTTCCTCTCCATTGTTTTGCTGGGTTTTGCTCACTTCTATTTTCTGCTCTCCCTCTCTTTGCATCTCTTCCTGCCCTCTGCAAACCCTCCTCCCACCCCACAAATCTGCTGATGTGTCAGAGCACTTTCTCCAGGGCTGTCAAATCTCCCACTGCCTCAAGACAGAACTTTCTTCCTTTCACAACAACCTTCCTGTTGTTCCTTGTGGTTCAGGTGCTCCCACATGGATGTACTTGGAGAAGCTCTGCAGAATATCATAAATTCAGTAAATGTCACAACACAGGAACCAAGGAAGCAGAAAGACCATGGGTATTCAGGGGCTCTGGCACATCAACAGATCTGGGGGAGGAGACCAGCAATAGTGGCATTGCTGAGGACAGACAGACACCAAGAGTGCCACAGTGCCAAAAATCACATCGGCAGAGCAAGGCAGCACCAAGCCATCCTTCAGACAAATAAAATCCTAAAGACCCAAAAGCCGCCTCATTAAAACACACTTCTTCATACAGCAGACTGAAGAGGCACGTTGGCCCACCCTGAGGTGAAAACATCCTTTGCTGCCAGTCAGGAAGGCTGGACACATCCATGCTGCCCTTGCATGGGGTGCTGGGAGGGAGAGCCAGAGAATGCACCTGCAGTCTCAAGGTCTTTTTGTGTTATCACTTGATTTGGGAGTGCCAAGAGCACCGTTTCCTGGTAAATCCTTTGATCCTACATAACCAGGCTCACTTAGATTTCCTAATCAAACTGTCTAAAGCTGAGAGCTTGCATGCAGTATTACAGAAAAGCTCTTGGCAACACAGAGAGAAAGCCCCATGGAACAGGAAAAAACCCTTTCCCCCCTCTCCCCTTTTAAATTTTTTTTAAAGCTTTCAGCCTGCTGCCTTACCTACCATAAAGTCTCCAGCAAAACTTTCTGTGTTTTCCCCAACCCCAGGATAACCCCCACACCAAGCCAAACAACTGCAGCCATGCAGCCGTTCTGCCTCTCTCGCTTTCTGTTTTGGACACGTGCACTTGCTGGTGCACTTCATTTCTCCTTCCCCCACCTTCAGCTGCCCAGGTCCCAGCTCCTGGTCTCCAATGAGGAGGAAGAAAGGGAGGTCTGACAGTGATGCTGGAAGCACCCCCAGGCACTGACCCACAGCACACAGCACCAGACAACACAGCCAACAGCAGCTTGGACCCTGCTCTCCCGGCTCCAGCACTGAGCACATCCATACGGACAAGGCAGCTACTGACTGCTCCATCCAGATGGCCTTCCCACAGCTCCAAGAAGCAGCCCCTGAGGAGAAGATCCCAGAGACATGAGGCCTGCAGAAAGGAAACCTGGAGCCGGTCTTGCAACAGAAAGGTGAACTGCTCCTCCTCTCTTCCTCCCACCAGCTGAAAAACAAGTACAAACGCCCAGTGCTTCTGGCTTCCTTGGAAAACAGCTTTGGAGCAAGACCATGGAGACCTAGAGTGCAGCCAGATGAGGGCCTGCAGCACACCTCGAGCAGTCCAAAGCATGAGATCAGTCCTTGTTGCTTACCACGTTTTCAACTGAGAAAGCAACCAGGAGCTCCCCGCCAAGTTTCGGTGCAAGACAGCTTTGCTTAAAAACCACTGGCTCTTGTTTTGCTGTGACACCAAGGAGGAGTAGTCCGGGGTCAGCCACCACATCCGCCAGCTGAGCCAGTTCCCCGTCGGAGGGCGGCATTGGCACCGCAGCCGTCTCGAATCACAGCATCGGGTGCAGGCAGCTCACCCAGTGATAAGCCACTACCTCCCACTGTCCTTGTCACCTTTCACAGGCAGACAAACAGGCCAGGGCACTGCACATGCTCCTCAAAGAGCAAATCCCGGTTCCTTGCCACCTCCACCAAGGATTAGGGCTGCTCATTACAAGCTCACCCAGCGCTGTATTGTGAATAATTTTTATTTCTTAACAACATGTTGTTTCTGCTGAAACATTCCCAAGTGTTTAGCCCCAACAAGACCAATTAATAATGGCATGCTGCAAATAGTGAGCAAGAAAATAATGCCAAAGCATCCCTATTTATTTCACTTCTCATGAACTGTCCCTTATTCAGTCTCACAAGGGGATGCCTAGTGTGTTCCTGCTGCTCAAGAGCAGCTTGTGTGCTGTTCTGGGAACTCCTCTTAACCGCAGGGGAAGTGAAGGGTGATGTCAGGGGGCTTGTGCCCCACCTAGGCTTCCCCACCTACACTGGTGACACACAGAGCCACAGCTGGGCACTTTACAGCTGCTGTCCGGGTATGTCCCACATGGCCCAGAGCAGCTCAACGTGGTGCCCAAGACTTGACCACGTAGCCTTGGACTGCAGAGCCACTTCATCCCGCTGGGAAGCACATGGCAGGTTGAGCTTGCTGCACACAGACAGCAAGGAGCAGTGTATCCCAGTTTGGAACCTGCCAGGGCCTCAGATCATCCAGCAATTAATTTGTGCAATAAGGTGCTGTTTAAGTCCCTTAGTGCAGCCCTGGCTGCAGCTGGGCTTGCAACCAGTGCCACCCACAAGCCAGGTAAACCAGCTCTCCAGCCCAAGGCAGAGTGACCAAGGCAGCACGGCCAGCACTCTAGTGGCTTTGCTGGAGACAGGGGATGGCCCCCACCCCTGCCCTGCAACACCCTCAACTTTGGAAAAAGAAGTTGCTTTAAATCTCTTTCTGCCAGCAGTGAGCGTGACCTATTTTAGCAATAAAAGGAAAAGCGCTCTGGTGCCTGGATACCCCTTGGCACTGGCAGTACAGCAGTTATTCACCAGACCGAGAAATGCACTTTTTAGCCTTCGCCTGGAGAAAATAATTTTTTCCCAAAGCCGATTCCCAAAGGTAAGAGGAAGGGGGAAGGTTTGGGAGGAACCAGGACAGTAGCAGGGCTGTCACTATATGAGGTCCACCAGCTCAGGCTGTGCAGGGACCACCACGGGGGTCCTCTGGCTCCCCAGTGCAGGGGAGCCATCCTCTGCTGCTGAAAACCTCCACTGAAGTGCAAA
>WEIV01025777.1:12116-39679 GCA_013390005.1 Calyptomena viridis
CTCTCTTAGAAATATATTGTAGAACTGCCCATCAATTTGTGTCTCGCCACTGGCTCTGTTTATTTCTCATCACAGTTAGCTTTTGACATCCAGGCAAGAACTGATCACAGTGCTAAAGCGTTCTTTTCCATAGGTGAGTAGACTGGCAAGGAAGGCAAGTTATCAAATGATGCACTACTGTTTGTTCAACAAGAGGCCTTTACACAGAACTCTGAGCATTTATTTTGAAGGAAAAAAAGCTGTTGTGCACAAACTAGATAGTCTGTATTCCCATTTCTAACATGAAGATAATTAGGAAATGTTTGTTTTTCAAGAGGCCTCAGCACCTGCNTTTTCCTCCCAAATAGACTTTATTAAAAAAGGAAATAAATTTTTCTCCATAGGGTGAAAAATAATTCTCTCCAAAAAGGCTTACAAATTACCTCTTTTTAAATTATGTGCAGAATAGTTCTGGCTAAATATAAAGTGTATTCAGCTGGGGGGTAGGTTTTTTTTATTGTGAGGATTTATTTGTACAGAATTTTTTTCTTATGGATGTAATTTGAATCTCTTGCCATTCATTAGTGTTATTTCATCGTAAACATTATTACTGTGCCAAATGTACTGTATTCAAAAGGATGTGAATGTGTATTGTTTCAGAACCCAATAAATACAATGATGTTAAATCTTATTTTTTTATCCCCAAAGTTTCCCTGAGTATTTCCTAATGAGGAAGAAGGAAAAATGAAGAATTAATATCTTTGCTGTTATATGTTGTAAAAATACCGTGAGCTTGTCTTTTAGGAGTGGGCATTTTGCAAAGGAAGGATATGCTAACAAGAGCCTCATCTGTGAAGCACCAAATACTGCAAGAAAAACACAGGTAACAGTGCATGAACACTGTATTTGTCTTGGACAATATAACATTTACCTCAAAAACACCAAACTGATTAGTTTACATAGTTTTTCTGCTTGCTGGCTGTGCAATGGTCACTGAGTTCTGACAGACACAGCATTCTGCTTAGCTGCATTGCTAAAACTCACTTCAGTAGGGCACTTTTGGGGACTGCTTTAGTCTTTAATTGGATTAATTAGAAGGATTAATAGCATGCATAAGTTTAATTAAGGGTCATAGAGCTTATTAAATGATTTATTTAACTTAATATGTCGGTGTGGCATAGACTGAAATATTTCGGTATTTCATTGTGTTTCACTTTGCACCTTAAATACTTTACATTTTCATTGTCTAAAATTCTTAACTTTCAGTTTCAGTAGATAAATAAATTCTTCATGCTGAGTCTTTTCAAAGTGACTGAATGTGTTTGGTGAATATGAGCTTATTCCAATTTTCTTTGCATAGAAAGCATTAGCATAAGCTTTGTCACACAGATTTTACCAGTTAATCTGTTATGTAACATTGATTTTCTGGATGTGTGTTGCAACCTTAAAAGCATATAAAGACTTAACTGTCTTAAAATAATAAGCATCACTGGTCTCCAAATACATCAATCCATATCATGTTTTCTTGTCATGATGTAAAACTGGTGTCTGTTAAGAACAGTTTTTATCCTTGCTGATGGACTGCAGAATTTGGGAAGACAGCAGTCTTTTGAAGAAGAAAGAGTCGCAGTCTGATTGGCTGTCCATACTGTAAATGTGGTACTAAACATTCAGGGAGAGAGTCTCAGCAAGTATCTGTCTGTTTCTGTGGCCTTCCAGACAGGGGATGTTAAGATTATTTTATAATCAAAAAGGTTTTTAGCCTCTTACTAGTCTGGTCAGTTACATGATTAAATCAATATGAAACTTTCTTTTGATTAATTGGTTTTGAACAATATCAACTTCTGACATGCAAAACATTTTGTGGGAAAGAGCTACACGGCTCAACTAACAATTATATTAAAGATTATCTCGTTTTGTTTACTCTAACCCAGTCATAATTACAGTTTATGCTGCCTGGGTCTTTCTTTGAAAGAGGATAAATAATCATTTGCTATTCACCTTTCTTGTGCCACTCAGAAACAGGTCATCGATACATCCTTCCTCAGCCATTTCTTTTTCAGACTGAAAATTCTTCCCTGTCTGCCTTCATAAAGACACATCCCATTTTTCTGGTCATCTGTATCAACTTTCACTGAGTCTTTTCTAGTTCTACTACATCCCTTCTGTAGACAGGGAGTAGAGTTACATATAATATTCAGTATGCGGATGCACTGTGGATTGTTATAATGACTACTGTGTTCTGTTTTCTGTTACATTTTTACACCTTCTTTTCTTAATCCAAGTTCATTTTCAGTTATTTCACAGACCATCCCAGATTAGTGTCAGACGTAAATCTAATGTACATGCTTTTTAATAGGTTCTCCAATCATGATGAAAACAGGTTCTGTCCAGGACATAATGAAAATAGGGTAAATAGGAGTTTAACTAGTACAAAATGCTGCCTTGGTACAGGCTTCCATTTTAGCAGTAAACCTTTGATGGTTACCTTCTCAGTATGGTTTTCCTACTGCTTTTGTAACCCCCTCTGTATAGCCACGTTTAAACTGTCTTTCACTAGCTTACTTGCATCGTGTGCCACAAATATTTTTCCAAAATCAAGATACAGAACATGCTCTACTCCCCTTCTATCAATACAGGCTCTTACTGTGTACTGGAATATCCCTTCTTTTGACTTGTTCGCTACAGTGAAGAAAGAAAGAAGGTTTTCTTAGCCCATTGGGAAAGTGTATATATGTGCCAAAATAGTTTCCACTCCATCTTTCCTTTTACCTCATTATTGCTGTGGAATCAGGAGATAAGAGCAGCAGCCTAAGTTGAAACAAAAATTGCCACTATAAATATTGTGAAATAATTATGCAAGACTATCCAAAATTTGGAAAAGCATTAAAGACCTTGTATGTTTGTACACAGATGTTTAATCCTTGGGAAAAAATCAATTAGGAAGAAAGTCAGTGACCTAGAGTCTGTTGCTGATCTGGGCACTGGATTGAGAACTGAATTGAGCATTGCATGCACTTGTAATCACTATCCAATACTACCAGTTTGATCTAGTGTCTTATGTACTACAGGAAGTAGCATAAAGATAAGACTTGTAGTAAAATCAAGAGTCAGTGCTGGGCTGATGCTTGTCTGTGCTGATAAACATTTTCATTCCTCCAAACCTCGTAAGACAAAATGTTACCCAAAGGTGCCATCCATCCAGGATTGGTGCCACAGAGGGGAAAGAAGTCCTTCTTTTGGCATACACAAGCTGTTAGTTTAGTTTGGTCATCCTATGTAGTGGTACCTTTGACAACCTTTTTGGAATAAGCCTGATACTCCTTGAGTGACAGTAAATGCATCTCTGCTCAGATTTATCTATCACATGGTGACAGTTACAGAGATGAATGAACTGGCAGGTCAACATGAAGAAGTGTGTCTGAATGTCAGAAATCCACTTGTTACTTGCACTTTCACATAGAGAAAATGTTAGTACAGTTGCCTAAGCAACCCCCTATTTTCATTTACATAAGTGGCCTGGAGCTTGAGACTTCAAAATTGTGCAAAGAGAGAGAAACTGTTATGGCCATTTTACTAATCAGCAAACTGAAACTAGGTGCCACAATAGTGATTTGCTTCTTATTATGTCAGTATAAAGTCAGTAGAAGTGCTAGGAAAAGAGAATGGGTGAAGCTCATCAGTGCTCTAACTCTCCCAGTGTTTCTGAACACAAGGTGTTTTCAAAACCATGCTTTGCTAAATACCAGCTGATGGTCTTCTATGAAACAGTTTCATGGCTGCTTGGAGTCTTATTCATTCCTCTTTGCAGTCAAAAGTGGTGTGCACTCAGATACAGTAGTTGATGAGTAGCTTTAAATTGACAGAGGGCAGGTTTAGATAAGATATTAGGAAGCAATTCTTTACTATGCGGGCAACTGCATATGAGGCACTAGAACAGGTTTCCCAGAGAAGCTGTGGATGGCCCATCCCTGGCAGTGTTCACAGCCAAGATGGATGAGGCCCTGAGCAACCTGGTCTAATGGAAGGTGTGTCTTCCCATGGCAGAGGGGGCTGGAACTAGATGATCTTTGAGGTCCCTTTCAAAACAGTCCATTCTATGATTCTATGCTTAAGGGAGGTGAGGTTTTCTGGTTTTACCATGGGATAAGCTTTTTTTGAAATGGTCACACCCAGGCAAAGTTTGAGAACCTCTGTGTTCTAGGAAAGGTATTTACTTGGAGTCTTGATACATCAAAAGTAACATTTTCTGTTGATTTTTGGTTAATGAGCAGTGAGAAGTGGGCAAAGATATCAAGCTCATGGAAGCACATTTTTCTAAATAATGATACAGTTGATTAAAGTGAGCAGATTGAGGGTCAAAGAGATTATGCAAATCTCGCTTAGGTAAATGTTTATGCTAGGGTGGGGATCGTTGTCCTGTTTAGAATCAAACTTAAGACCTTTAAACTTTGCTTGCTGGAATGATGCGGAGACATTTTTTCTTGGATTAAATTATATGCTGACCCTTTGCATGCTAGTGCATTGCAGCTGCACTCTCATTATCCTACTGTAATGGACACGAGCTGAACTTCCTAGATCTCGAATTCTGCTGTTCATGGTTTATGATGCTGCTCTACTGAAGTACAGAGTTGTGTGAAATCCCTCAACCATCACCTTCTAGCTGGTGAACTGCGGCCTTTGGTAACCCTGAGATCAGTCCTCCTTGAGCTGACTCGCTGTAAAATTGGTGTTCTAGAGCAGGTTTTTTTCCACACTTTTCCAATCCTAAATACAAGTCCAAATTTTAAGCAGCCAACATCACTAAACTGTGTTTGGGCACTTTAGAATACATTCTGTGACATGTATTCCCATTTGACGTCTGGTCACAGAGGGCAGCCTGCTAAAATCATCGGTGTGTTCACTATACCAAATATGGGCCAGAAAGTGCTGATCCAAAGTCCACGTTACAGAGAGTCCCTCCTACTGTTGATTGCATAGTCACCTTGCACTACAGATACGAGATTACTGTGACACTACATCCCATTGCATATCACTAGTGCTGGCTTGGTCAGGCAGCAGGTGGACACATACTGACTGTGGTGGGAGAAGAAATGGAAAACTGTGCAGAACACCAATATTTTGGCAAGTTGAAGGGCTACAAAAGCAGGATTAAACCAGATATCTCCTTCCTCCAGAAGGAGTCAACTTACATACAACATCCTCTCAATGCACCCCTGTGTACTATCAGCCATTAGCCATCTGAGAGGCTTGTACCAAGTGGTGAACTACCAAGGTGCTCATCTCAGTGACCTTATCATTTTTCTCATCTGCTTGCTCAGGGTTAGAAGTGGCACGCTGAAGGAGCATTTTGCACTGGATAATAATGCTGTCACTTAAATTTGGTTGATACACTGAGAGAGGATCTCCAGCTGCAATAGTTCAAATTCAAGAGCTTTACTGATGGTTTTTTTCTTGTTAATATTCCTGCCTATGTTGGGAGAAGAGTCTGGGCGATGAACAGCAGTGCAGAGTATTAATTTTCATTTAGTGAGCTGTCTAGAAATAATTTGAACCACCCACTCAGCTGAACAAGTAGATTTCAGAGCCAGGGAGGTTATCAACACTAATAAAAATGGAGTTGTCATATAGTTTAGACACTATGCATGAGCAAAAACCTTCTGGTATATCACTCATGTAAACTGAAAGTATTTCTGTAACCTCTGACCCTGCTTGTAAACAGCAGATTCCAGGAATTCTGCTGGAAACCATACATTACTAAGGCAAAATTGTACTTAGCAATAAACATGCTTCCCTCAGTGAAAGAATCTGGAAGTGGAAGAATGCAAGACCTTGAGATGCACTGCTGATTGTGGGGAAAATGCTGAGGCCACCTCCTGCCTAACAGCTGGGAAAACACCCATCCTTGCTGAGCTCCTGGTGGAAACATGTAAATGAGACCTGGCTGTTGTGTGCGAGCACCTCGTTAACACGCTATCAGGCAGTTGCAGACAGTGGCTTCGCAGTGCCAGGAGTGAGCTTCCACGTGATTGAGGTTTGCTCTGGCATGAAACGGGAAGTCATCGGAGGAATTCAGAGAACTGAGTGGAACAACAGGATGGTTATTTTAATGGCAGCGGGAGGATGGAGAAGCAAGTAGGTGAGAATCAGAAAGACACAAGACACAATAGCAATCCAAAATGAAAGATGTTCTTGAAACTGGAGAGGTTTCCAGTGGTCATGGAGAACTGTGAAAAGAAGATTGCTGAAAGGTGATCGAGGGAGGAAACATAAATTTTGCATATCAGCTAAGCGTAGGAGGGAACAAGAAGAATTCAAAGTGGATGTCTGTGCTTCAAGGATATTAAGCCCAAGCTACTTATAAAATAACTGGCATGGATATTGCATCAGCAGTGCAGCCTCGTGTTCGGGTATCTGGCATCTGAGGGAGGGGTTTTTGCAATCAGATGAGAACTCAATGCGGCTGGTCATTACATCATCAGGAGTAAAGAGCGATCTGGATTAAAGCTCACCCAGGGTGTTCATACACAATTTGACCTATACTGGAGGCACAACTAAATGAAAACCCAAAGGTGGTTGTGTCCATGGAAAATACACCCCATGATCTCTTCCATCAGTATTACAACTCTGCCACCACCTCCTTCCTGAAAGTACATTCGTAAGGCTCTTACATTCAGCTTTTTCAAGAGAAGGGCATAATTTTTAAATCTGGTACTACAATGTTTTTGAAACACTGCAGCAAATCCAAGCTTTACAACCTATGTATTAAAAATGTAGGGCAGATAGCGTGCTAGGGTTTCCTCCAGAAAAAGCAGAGGTGGATTGTTCTAATATAGAATGAACCTCTGTTATTGGTGGTGTATATGTGTTGTATATGTCAACAAAAGGTAGGGAGATCATCAGGTAAAGACTTACAATGGCAGTTTGTGGCTATTAGCTAGTTACCCACCAGCCAACGTTTAATGGAGGTGGAAGGCTGGGTGAATTTCCTTGGCTACCACCATCTGCCAAAACGCTTCCTGAAAGAACAGACTTCCAGTGCTGTGCTTGGAAAGTTTCAAGACTTGTGGTCCAACTGCTGAGTTTATATCCCCCAGACTGTAAATCACAGCTCTCCTAGCCTGCAAAATGATACCAGCTGACTGCAGGCTCAGAGTGAGCAAAAGGAGTTGCATCAGACTCCAAAAACAGTACAGTAATTCATCTCTTTGATTTGGCAAAGCATTTTAATAGGTGCGAACACTGACTCAAAGAAAATGCTTGCATTCTGCATTGTTTTGCTACCTCACACCCCTTATCTTCCCCACAACCCGTTTTCCTCCTCACTGCAAAAAGTAAGTACATTAAAGGAAACAGATTTACCCAAATTACAATCCTGCATGTGAGCCAGACAGTTTTCATAGCATTGCAGTCAATAGCATGTGCTCTTGGAACACACCACTTTGGATATCAAAGAGGGATTTGATCAGAAGGCTAATGGGTGTTCTGAGCAGCAACATTTGTCCCTCAGTTTGCTTTGAAAGCTCGTTTCCATGTACCATAAAAGGAGCCATACACTTTTGTGCGACTGCTACCCAACACCCACAATGAGTGATTCTAAGTGAAAGGAACTACTGATTCACTTAGTCATCTTCTGTCACAGATGCCCAATGACCAAACACTAATTGACTCTTTGAAATCTTTTTCAAAGTAGATCTATACAAACAGGGGGGAAAAAAAAATTACTCCAAATACTTGTGGTTTTGTTGGTAGCTGCTGTGACTACTGATCAGTCCCTCTGCTGTTCTTTAGAGGTGAGAGATGTGTTTGGAGATTCATAGTGGAAAGAGATGAACCAGCCTTGCAAACTTACGCCTAAATTAAGAAATCCACATTGATACTGCAACTACTCTAAAAAAAAACATTGTGGGGATTTTGTTCTCTGATGGTACTGTATATTATGCAAATAAATAACAGGCCAGATTAAGTCGCCAGCTAGGGTGATTCCTCAAACTTAAGACTTTGAGACCAGAAAGTCTCAGATTCACTTGCCATGAGTCCTAATGTGTTTGTGCTGTAAGTACTCCAAAACCCTCAAAGGAGCAACTAAGCTTGATAGACAAGGGGACTGTTTCATCCCCTTCTCCTCACAACTTCTGGAATAAGGTCCGTACTCTGCTACTTCTCTTTCCTTGTTGAGACAGTGAGATGAAGAAAATACTGATTTCTTACCCCAAATCAGGAGAGGATGAGAAGAGCCCTGGTACTTGGTTTCCTGTTGGTTTTAGATGATTGGTGGCGATCTTCCTGATGCATGCTATTCCCTCTGCCAACTTGAGCTACTGGTGAAAGCCCAGCAGCTGCTTCCTTTTACCTCTGCAGGGTTTGAGTGTCTTGGTTTTCAGCCTGCCCTCCCTTCCCCCACGAAGCATATGAACTATTCTCTCCTGCCACAAGCAGAAGGAGCCTGGGGCAAGGTGAGAACAAATACACACCTGTTTCACAGGTGCAGGTCCCTAGCAATGCTGGGCAGCAGGGCCACTATTCGGAGTATTGGTGGTATTCCTGCACTGAGAAGAGTAAAGGAGAGGTGTACTTGCTAGAGACCTGTGAGCTTGGTTGTCTAAGTGAGGCCCTTCACAATGCTATTTGGACAGCAGTGCTTGGAGGCATCTAGCCAGGATTTGATTCGTATTCTCCAGTGTGCTGCTGGTTGTGTCTCTTTTTATTTTTCTCAGCTTCCTGTGTTTTTCTCTGGCCAATTGAAATTGAAAGCTATAAAAAGAAGGAATCTTTTACAAGGATCTAGAAGGGCATGGTTTGTCCTCTTATTGTGAGTTTTAATATTGCTGATATCCATCAAATTTACTTGCTGCTTGACATGTCAGTGTGAATATATACAACTCTCTTTCCTGAGGATAGCTGAAGTGACAGATGATTTCATTATTGGGTGTACAATAGGCATAAGTACAATGGAAAAGAAGGGCTGACATCTGTTATGGTGATAAGTTTTCAAAAACATGTATTGTCAACTCTTTCTTTAGTGTGCTATGCAAGGATAATTAGGAGTGGCAAAGTGAGCATCCATTCGGCTGCTTCACAGTGATTCAGTTTCTGCTCAACAATCTGTATTAGCGCCTTCCAGTGTCTGACAGTGCAGTAACTATTTCCAGATGCCACATCTTTCTATTTCTGAAGTACTGTGCAAAGACAGCAAAGGAACTCCCGTTTATATGAACCAAAGTCTAGCAGTCCTTACTTAAGTCAGCTCCAGATGCTTCCATTCTGTCCATGAAATGTCCACTGCATCGCCTACCCTGAAAGTAACCTCAGGGTAATTTTCTATGCTCTGTGGGTTTTCTCTCCTGGCTTTCTTTCTAACTTGAGCATGAACTTTCCATGATGTTTCATGCCCTCCAACATAACATGGCAGTAAAACTATAATACTGTGATGACTGTTCAATGCTAACCTGTAACTGAACAGTAATCTTTACATCTCTGATGAATTTGACTCATGTTCCCCATTTGAAAAACTGCTGCAAGTCCATGTGTGAGTGATGGGCAATAAAGTACTGCAGCCAACTAGAGACAGCAACCTGTATTCTCTGCTGGTAGCCATATTTCCAAACAGCTCAGGGTCCCACTGTGCGGGGAATCTACTCTTTTGGGGTAACAGGGTAGATTCCCAAAAGTCCATTTCTAATCTAAAAATAAGAGCAAGCAGGTGGAAGAGAAAAGCATAGGGAAGGCATAGAGGAGCTGTAATTGCAAATGCAGATTCAAAACCAATAGCTGCAGCCATAGCTGTCAGCACACATCAGCACTCAATGTGCATTACGGATGTTGAAGACAACGCTTACAAAATGAGAGTTGATTCCTCCTGTGAAAGGTAGTCTGGGAAGAAGTTAAAGCATCAGCAAGGGAATCAGATGTTGGCAAAGAGTAGGACTGGTCCTTCAGTGTGAAAAAGATCACAACAGGAGTGGGAAACTGAGTCATGAAGATCTTTCAGAGAAAAAACAGAAATGAGGCTGCATGTCCGTTTCCTTCCCTGAGTGTTTAATTTTCTCCCCGAACACCCTGCATGCCACATCACCTCAACATATTGTGCTCTCCAGACTATTTCACCAGCACCATCACATGTGCCAAGGAAAAGCTGTGTTCCTTGTTTTACATGCAATCTCTTAGTGATTTCCTCATTCGACCTTTACATATATGAAGCTGTTTCCCTCCTTAGGGATGGCTGCAGTACTCAGTATTTTTTACTACTGGTAGCCATCTTCTATGTGCAGGTGACTCACCTGCTCCTGCGCTTTTTCTTGGGAGGTTTTAGCTTGCAAACAGGTCTGAAGAGGCAGGCTGGGAGGGATGAAACCATGCTTTTGTCACAGGTGTAGGCAGTGTGTAGGTGTAAGCAGCAGTGTGAGATGGCAGGGCCATAAGGAGCCTCAGCTGTACCAAAGCCACCACGAAGAGCTGTGGTAATGAGAGCTGTGGTAGCCATAACATGTCCTGGGCAAGTTCTGTGTCTAGATCCTCCGTGCAGGAAGAGGTTTGGTGTGAAAACGTGTTCTCATCCTGTTCTGAGGGACGTGACTGCAGTGGAACTACAGGTAAGGCAGCAAGAACTGCAGTTTATCTTTGTCATGGTGATGTCAGGAGTGAGTTCATTGTAAGGGAAGACATTGCTTCTACGTATGAGTACTTTTTTGAAGAGTCTGGCGAAATTAGTCCTTTGTTGAAACAGAAGACTTAATTTTGGAATCTGTTAGGGGAATTCACTGTTTCCCTGTAAACTTCTGATGGGAAGTGTGTACTTCCTTGCTTCTGCATATCATCTACATAAGCAGGCAGGATTTCCAATGCTTTTCTAATATAATAAATACAAGGGTTTAGGGCTGTCTGTAGTAGAGTTATTTCTTGTAAAAAGCAGACAGAAATCTCAGCCAGGCTTCTGTTGTGTTGGATTTTGTTCAAATGCAGACCTTGTGCTTGTTTCCAGAAAAAAAAAAAAAGGCATTTTCTAGTTATCACTAGTAAATATGAGGTGCTTTGTATTTTACTATACATATAACCTTCAGTCTCTCATCTAAGTTATGGGAGCAATTAGTCTCCCATTTCACTTCAACATGTGTTGATATGTAGGGTTATTTTTAACTATTATTTTAATCTGAAAATTGAAATTAAGAGAAGCTGGTAAAGACTGAATTGCATCTTAAGATACAGACATTGTAGTAAGATCTCAATATCTGTTCTTTGATCTCTGCTTCTGATTTGCTATATAATGTGAGTAAATTCCTATGTGCGTTCTGGATCAGAGAATGAGCCCTGTAGTCAGTCTGTTCTGTATGAGGACAAAAGCTATGAGATGGGATCTTCTGGTACTAGAATAAACCTGTTCTTTCCCCTTCTTCATGGAGATGATGAGAAAGCAGAGGAAGGAGTGGTAAGTGAAGATTTTTGTTCTTTAGCAGTTCCACAGAGGCAGAGGGAGGCTGGTGAGGTTAGAACCAAAGACAGGTGGGATACAAAGGGCTGTGTTCCATCATAAGTGGGTTTTTTGCACACAGTTATTACTACTAACTGGCATTGCTGGCTTATTCCAGCTGCAGAAGTGTCTGTGAGAGAGGATTTACACTCATGTGGCTTGATTCTTGGAGAGCTTACGGGTGCAGTCTCTCTTACAGCTGCACCATCGTCTCCCAGTTTAACTCCCTACAAAAGTGCAACAAGGAAGTGGAATTTCAAAGGCAAAATGACTTAGATTTATTTTCCTTGGTCTATGCCTGTGTACATGTTCACCCTCTTACAATTCTTTATATGTCAATTCTGTCCTTGTGCTCATGAAACAATTAATTTGAAGAAAGGAAGATACAGCTGAGTAACATTATTCACTAAATGTCAAGAAACAGTTGTGTATCTCATTGTGACAGTCTTTAAGACTGAACTTGAGGAAGAAAGATATAATAACCTCTTCCTTGAAGGACCCTTTTTGTTGTTTAGCTGAGCTTTTTTGTTTAGTCATTTGATGTTTTGGGTTGCTTTTTTTTTTTGTTTAAACCATCCCCTCAAATTCTTTATTAATTTAAGATTTAAAACATTCCAGTCTCCTAGGGTAAGCCTTCTCAAACTTACTTTGTAAGAAAAAATCTACGCACAACCTCATTTCAAATGCAAACTAAATGCTAGACTGCATTTTGAATATTGCTTATATTTGCTCAACTTTGTGGGTTTTGCTTGCATGACTAAAAGGCTTGTGAATTGCCTCTTTCTCTTCTTTGATTCATCTTTTATTCGATCCTTTGCTTTACATTCTACCTCTTTCCATTTCCTTTATCCTTTAGGCATCCTAGTTTCTCTCTTGCTTCCCCCCTCTACTTTCCAAACAGCAAAATTACAAAATGCAAGTTAAAGCTGCGAAGTGCTTTCTCAGTGATTCTTGTGCCTCTTAGTGATGGACCTTTTCTTTAATCTTAGTTTCAAGTCACATGACAGTATCTCTGTGACTAAGAGCAAGGGTGGTTTTGTTTGTAGTGTGAAACACTCCTAAAAACTGTGAAGTTCATATTTAGTGATTGGAGCTATAAGGAGAACATTCTTTAATTATGTATTTGAACCTTTGGTTTGTCACTCAGTCTTTATTTTGATGTGTACATGCTTCTTTGAACCAGGGTCCCCTCATCCCTCTCTCCACACCTTTGTCCATTGTTCAGCTAATGAAAAAAATATAATTGGGAGGTAAAGCAGAGAGTAAATTCAGAGGTAGAAATTTCTTAATAAAGTTTGTCTTTATTGCCACTTTTTGTGGTTCTGCAGAATAGAAGGACTATAGCAGCATCAGAAGGCGGGGGGACTTGGTGGGGCAGTAGTGCTCTGATGGGTGTCAGAGAGGTTCTCTGTTCACGATTTTGGTCTGCCTTTGCCCCTTCTGTATTGGGAAGCAAGAGGGCTATTGATGGGTATAACTGACAGCTTAATAACCCAGAACTTAGTCTACATCTTTCTCTTCTTGTTTGGCTTTTGTCAACACCATTTAGGGCTGGGTGGCAGCAAGGTAGACAGAGGGCAAGGTGCAAGCTGTGGGAGGAGACTGGGCATACCTTTCCTAGAGATAAACCAGCTATCTCCCATTTACTTTCTATTCCTGTTTTACTGGTATAGAGTTGAATTGTGCTGGTTGTTCCAAGCTATGAATACTCCCACGTTAAAACTAGACCTTTTTGATAAGCTCTTTTTAACCTGAATCACTTCTCACCTGGCTGAATGCACAACTGCATAGGCAAATGTACCAGCGTCATGTGAATGAGAACATTGAAGAGCAAATAAAAAACTGAGGAAAAGAGACAAGGGCTGCTGAATTCACTATTGCTGCTGAGAGATGTGCCTGTCAAATCTCAATGCAGAAGTGTGCCACAGAGCAGTATGTGTCATGTTAGAGATGCACCAAGTGTGTCTCTTGAACAGTCTGGAGAGGCATCTATCCTCCTTTGTCAAGGCTTGTCATGCTTAGTCACGAACATGAGAACTGTTATTTTTTTCTGACCAGATGAAGGCAAAAGTGGTTTTTACAGCTGTATAATGTCATTCCCTTCTTAGAAATGTTGCCCTCCTGGGTAAGAGTGATTTCCTCTAACAACTCCCAGTTTTAGGACTAGTCAAGGTACAAAGAAGACAAGGAAAATGACTTGGTAACAGTGGTACTCAGCCACTGCGTGCTCAAAAGTCCACATTCAGTAATTTTCATGTGGAATCCAAATACCTGTTCCAGGTATTTTGGATGGCCACAACTGAGCACATAGGGACAAATGCTTGCTAAACATCATCTCCTTAGAGAATCAGTTGCTAAGAAATGCTGTGTGTTGGGGTCTATCCATAATCCTGCCACTAACAAGGTATGATCAATTAAAACTAGAGCTGCAAAGAAATTTGGCCGTGCATTGAGGATTGATAAGATGAGATTCCTCTTACAATTTGGTCTCTGATGGGTCAGAATCACTTCCACCACTTCTTCCATTTTGCAGCAGTCAGCGAGTAGGGATATTCTTGGATAACATAAGAACCATTTTCTTTCCATCCCTGTGTTGGAGGGGTGAGACAGCCATCTCCTGCCACCAAGGAGAAAGCCCTGGATGTCTTCTGACATCCATGTTAAAATCCTGCCGCTGCAGAGATAAATGGGAACAGGACTCTCTAGTTAAATCATTTGAATGGGAAGCTGTAGGGTCCATCATCTTACTCAATGTCCCTGCATTTCTTTGGGGTTTTTTTTGCATTAGTGTAGTAGAAAACTATGACAAACCAGGATTTGTGCTCAAGTGCCCTAAACACTGTATGACAGATCAGGCTGTATTTTGACCTTTGCATTCCTGACTGTATGATGCTCCAATTTCTAAAGAAGGGATCAGCCCTGTGATTGTGCTCTATTCTCTTGGGAAGAAACCTAACTAGGCTGGGTGGTGCTACTTAGTGCCCTAACCTTTTTTTTTTTTTTACCCTGTCGATGTGTGTGTTAACTGCATTTAAGACAGTCATGTCTACCTATTTGGACACAGGATGCCTAGCTATCACTTGTTAGTTTCTGGATTACTCTGTGATTTCAGCTGGGAATGGCCAGAATTAGGTTGGACTGGACATCTAAGTGGATGAAAAGCAGACCCAGAGAAGTTTGGGCCAGACAAGATAGATGCCTGGTTTCTTCTGGCCTGAGGCTGCTGCAGAACAGTGTCTCTTGGATGCCTAAGGAGAGGGGCGGGGGAAAACACATAATCTAAGTCTTCTTCTCTTTTTACACTTGGTAATCACTAACAGACACAAAACAGCATTTTCAGGTAAAGTCTACTTAATTTCTAAGGAACCAAACTTATTTTCCTGTAGGGCCCTGATTATCTTGGGATGTGTTGCACAGGGAAAGTGAAAAATGCAGGACTTGGTCCATACTTTGCTAAATTCATGGCACACATGAATATGCTCCCTAAAATGAGGAAAGCCCTTTTCTGTTGATGGTAGAAGTACAAATACCCTGTACTTGAAAGATTCACAAATGGGGAATATTTGTCTCCTAATGACCAGTAGGTGCTCAGCTTCCACTGAAGCTGATTTGATGTGCCTCCTGGAAACAGTGTTCTACTGAATTCTGTGAAATATTTGGAAAGAGATGTTTTTGACAAGAGGTCTGGGATCATAAATGTCATCTGAAGTAGTTCCCAGAACTTTTTAATAGGATTAAACATGATGCAGGGACGCTCACGTCCCTCACCAGGATTCCATCCAAACTCTTCATTGAGTGGTGTTGTAATTGCAGCATGTAAGAAGGTTGTGTTAGTAGCTTTTGTAGCTAAAGTGTAGATTTGCCATTCCAATGGGTCTTATTTAAATGCTTAAAATTGTTCTTATTGTCAATTCAGCAACATAAAGTTATGTGATTTTGCAAATATGCTTTTTTGTACAAGTTGAGGAAAAAAAAAGCCCAAGTCAAACTAGATCTCTTGCCAGTTGGGTATGGATCTGTGTTGGTAAACGGCAGAAAGTAAATAACAAATCACACAGTGTTGTATTTGTGGTTTTGCCTCTGGTGTCTGCAGCCAACTACCTTTGAATCAGGAGATAAGAGTACATGTAGTTCATGGATGCTTACAGTAAATAATGTGACATTCGGGAATGTGATACTGCAGGCAGTGCATCATTTCAACATCATCTTCACCAGTATTTGCTCTGGAGTACTTTTAGGATGCAGTAGCCTTTTGGACCTCCAGAAGGTAGAAGACATAGGTTGATATTAAGTTCTAAATCACACAGAAGAGAAGGGATTAAAACCAAGTTTCCTATAACCCAACAGAGCACTTCTTCAGCCCTGGTTAATTTGAAGTCTGAATATCTCCATTTTTCATGGAAAAACAATCTGTTTAGACGTCTACTCCAAAGAGGAGAGTTTCCAGTGAATTAGACACTACTTCCCAAGATTTTTCAGGAGTTTTTGTTCTGAGGTTTTTTTGTGTGTGTATTGTTTTTTTATAATTATTATCTGTATGAAGAAGGGACCATGCATCTAGAAGATGGTTCTTAGCTGCAACTCTGGAATGTGTGAAGAAATAACAGGCAAGGTGTGAATATCCAAATTCATCCCTGCTTACAGCTGTAGTTTAACTCTCCTTAACCCTTTTAGTTGCCTTCATTATGGAGTGATGTTGCCTGTGGATGTTGCAATCTTCTGAATCATGATGGGGAAGGATGAGTGCAACTTAATAGTGCAGAGCTTTGATTTCCTAGGCTTGGTAAACTTTGTGGGTCTTTTTCTGTTACTCTTTACCTTATGTGGTTATTTCCAGCTGAATTAATCACTCAAAAGCTTGTGCTGTTCAAATTTGGTGAGTGCTAATTATCCATCTTTACCCAAAATGAGAGGACAAGGGAAAAACAAACAGGCTCTTGTGCATTCCTACACAAAGCTTTCAAAACAGGAAAGAAGACAGGCTGCTCACAGGTGAAAGAAGCAGAAAGTTCCCAGCAGTGAGATAGCTGGGATAGAGATAGTGAGATGTGAAATCTTTTTTATCATTCCTGAGGCTTTTTGACACACAATAACTTTTTTCTATCTGTCTCTACCTCTGGCATAGCACGTGGAGTGCTGTGGGGTTGCCTTTGGCTGTTTGCCTTCCTTGCCACCCTCTCTGGCACAAGTTGCCATTGTGTTTCCCACACACATTCTCAAGGAAACCCTTTTTTAAACCATATTGAGCTGATCTTTTAAAACTATCAACTTCATTGGTTGTTTCAGAAACATCAGTAACATTCTGGCTAATGTTAGTGCTTCAGTCTCAGTTTTTCTTGAGCCCTTGGATAAGAATGCCCTCTTGGATCTTTAATTCAAATTATGGTGTTTACAAAACAATTCCCTTGGAGGAGGCTGGAAGAATGCAATAAGATAGTCCAATCTGACCCCTCTGCAAAGAAATCGTGTGGGATCTTGGCCAGCAATGCCTGCAGGTAACCCAATGCCCTCAGAAATTTATGCTCTTCAGTCCTGATCTGAAGGCACTTACTGCCAGCCCCTTCCTTGCAGCCTTGGGTATTTCAAATATCTAGTAGTTGTTTTACCTTCTTAGTAACTATAACTAGAGGGCTCCATCTCTGTCTTTGTGTAAGTACCTGTAGATTGTAATCAAGTTAACTTCTGACCTTCTCTCTGATACGTTAAATCCCCAAATCATCCTCACTTTGAGGCCTTGTGTCAATTTTGTGTCATTCTTATAGACAACTTTTTTTTTCAGATGGGAATAGCAAAGGGTCAAATTCTTGGTAAAAGTTGCTCCAGTGTACTAACTTGTATTTCTAACATGGAATTACCATGGCCTTTTCAGTACTAATGTGTAGGTGTTGGTTTATTGAGGTAGTTAAACATTAATATTCCTGTTCACAAACTGAGAAACTGGAGCTGAGCAGTCAAATATCTTATTCAGGGTCATGCTGTGATCCAGTGATACCTGCTCCCAGTCTCTGGATATCCATGGCAGTGCTCCTGCTCACATCTGAACCTGAATGCTTCCTCCATGATGATGTTGAGATGATAGCTGTTACCATGATGTGTATGCATGTGTGTATCTTTGTTAAATAAAAAGGCATCAAAATTTTCTAAGAGAGGTGTTAAAGTTAAGAAATCTGACATGTCAAAGAAAAAAATTGCTACTAAGACTGTTAAAATTTATAGCCTCTTTCATATGATAGGGAAGTGTCTCATTATGTCAGTGAGTATGCTTTAATTTTATCTTTCTACAAATATTCCTTGTCTTGCCACATATACAGACAAAGCAAAGGTATAAGTAGCCAAAAAGAAACATGTGGTCAGAAATGTTAAAGCAAATTCAGATTGTAGTTGAAAAGTGAGTGCTGCTTTCTTCTTCCAAGAAGTGCCTTTGCTTTTGAAATATTCTCTGTAATTAACATCGCCGTTGTACTCCTGTCATTAAGCTGAGGAAAAACAGATGATCTGATATATACAAATTTATGTTTTGGTTTGCTTTTAACAAACACATCTAAATAACTCTCACTAGATACAGGTATATTTGATGTAGCAACACATATATTAATTCTGAGACACCAAAACTTGAAGCAGTGTATAACTTAGAACAGGCTTTAGAGAAGTTTGAAAATCTAGTTGACAGTGTGTGGAAGGAATATGAATTTTCTTACCAGGTTATGACCTTCCAAATTCCTTTATAGGGCTTGTTCTTTGTTAATGTTGCTGAAGCTGAGACTATTGCATTTCAATGCATCTAAATTCCTTTCCTTTGTTTGCCTCTGGAATGTGTGTTCCTAGTCACCTAGCTATTGAAGGCTTGGGTGCCTTTTTGTCTCTAACCTGTCCTGGAACATTACTGTCTCCATGGCAGAAGAGGATAGGTATGGCTGATAATAGTATCTATTTAACACTTTTCTCAAATAATGTCTCCTGAGTAGGAGGAACAGAGACTGTTCTTGGGTAGATTTGTAAACTTCTATGGCAGTATTTCAGACCCTTACAATTGCTAAAGGATAGGAGGGAAGACTAATATTTTCTTAGTTCAAAGGGCTCCAAAATGGATAATCCAGTTTATCAGAAATTTGGATTATTCTCTGACCAAGCAGGTTGTGTTTTGGCAGAAGTAAACATAGTTTATAAAGGTCAGTTTGTCTAATCAAGAATCATGAGGATAGCCAGGACAGACTTTAAAAGGACTCAATTTATCCAAACAAGAGAAGTAATATTACTTTTTTTTTAAATAGCGTTTTAATATTGATTTTAGAGGGAGATAAACCAAAAGACAACTGAGAATTCTACTTGGTATGTATTTATATCTTTTAGGTCCTAGTAAAATACAATTTATCAATCTGTGCTGTAACACTCAAAATCAGTCTGTTAAGTCAGACATTTGACTCAAGCCACCTGAACAGTTCCCCAGAAATGGGAGGGGAGAACCCCAAATATGTCCTTTCCTTAGTAACATGTTACAAAATGCAGGATAATCTCATCACTTCGCAGGAAATAGTTTAATATGTTCTCATAGTTGTCTCCTATCTTGTCACTACTAGGACTAGAGTTATTAGGATTTGAGTAAAGTTGGGTTTATTATTAACCAAAGCTTATGTAAGATGTTATTGCATCTGATTCTATTTTTGCAGTTACTTGGACTGTGTTGGTTTTTCAGACACAAAATGTTGCCTGTGTAGGAGTGCTTATACAAAGAAATTGTAATTAGCACTGGCTTGGCAACAAACTGAGAGTCACAAGAAGGCTGTTGTGGTCAGCCTGTGCTTCCTGCAAACCAAAGGGTGATGCCTTTGCTTTTCTGAGGGATTTTGAGATGGGGTTGGGTGAGGTGTAGGGGAGGATACTACCAGCAAGACCCTTTGAGGTGGATGCTATCAAGTGCTGCAGCACCCAAGCCCCGGAGAATCAGAGTCTGTGTGGGATCCCCATCCCATGCGTGCAGGGTCCCAGTGCAGGGCTCCTCTCACAGACCAGCAGCAGAGCACCTCAAAAAGTTGCATGTGCAGAGGAAAGGGGGCAGAGTGTGCAGCTTTTTTTGCTGGCCTGTCACGGGAGGCTGGCTAGCTGCATGGCACAACAAGCACCTCCTGGCTGAGTTCTGAACTAGCTCTGAACCTTCCCAAAAGGTTACGGGAATTCTCCAGAACTGTGGCAGCCTGTGTGAGGCTGGTGGTGCTGCCCCCCGTTGCATTCAGAAATGTCCTTGTGCAAGGTGTGGTTGGAATGGGATCGATGAAATTCTACTCTATGCAACCAAGTGTCAGTTTGTCCTTTTAAAATTTCTCACTACCTCTACTAGGCTGCTGTATTTTTTTCCTCTTTTTTTTTTTTTTTTTCCTTTCTGGGATGTGTAAGTAGAAACAGGAGACGACAGGCAACACTGAGGGAGTCAAAATCCCAGGATGAACACAAACAAGATTTTTCTCAGGAATAGGTATTCACAGCCCTGCTGTAAATGATGGGACATGGAGAATACCTCCTGCATTCTTTCCTTGCCCACCCCTAAACTGCATGATGGGACTGAACTCCATGTTCCCCAGGCAGGCACGGTGCACCACAGTACCACTCCCTGCACCCCTGGCCTTGCCCACTGCCCCCCAAAAGTAATGCTGCGTGTGCAAGTCAGTCAGTTCCAGCACATGATGTTGTGGAGCTGTGGAAAAAAGCCATGATATTGCCTTGTGAGTGTGAGAGGAGAGCAATGCCCCACACATATATATTAACCACGGTGTCTATTATTTAAGAGAACAGCCAAAGTCTCCCGGATGCTGTGAATCGAATGCACAGCGCACTCAAATATGCCGTACTTGTGTGCAGCCTGTCGGGGGTGGGGGAAGAGCTTTTTTTTTTTTTATGTTTTGGCTTTGCCTGATTCATAAATACAGAAATTAAATATGTCAGTCTACCTTAAACCTTTCAGTTCTATGCTGTATTTTATCCCACATCGGGGACGGAGGGGGAAACGGAGAGGTACAAACTGGGACCTGTGTCTCCTGTGTGGAAATGCACGTCGGTTTATGGTGAGGGATCCCACTATCTCTGATCCACTTACCTGCCGGCAGCCTGGTGTGCCTCGCTGCTGATGACACGGTAAGTACAGCCCTGGGGGAGCATCCTCTGCCATCAGCAGCAGTTGGGGCTCCCGCCTGTCGCCCCCAGGGCGGCTCATGCCGGGTGTCTCCACCTGTCCGCAGAAGCCAGGCCAGAGTGAGATAGTGCCCTTAGAAACCTGGGTGTTTTGCTGACTGAGGGCCCAATCTCGCTTTCAAATCTGCCTTGTACCTGTCCTCAGGGTTGAAAACCACCTGGGGCCTGAGAGCAGCTTGGAGCTCCTGTGAAGTCTGAAGTACATGTGGCTGTTTTCTAGAGGAAGATTGCCAGAGCATGTAACGGCTGTCTCTGGCATGAAACTACAGCAAAAAATGCAACTTATCTGTGCCAGTGACACAGAAGTATGTGGTTTTGCCATTTCTGAGGGGGGAGGTGTGGATTTTGTGATTCCTAAGGAGTATAGGCAGTATCTCGGGTCGTGATGGAGAGCCCCAGAGCTTGGAGCTGCTGTGTGGAACACCATTACTTCTACTTGACACCCGCTAGATCACGGTGTGAGCCTCTCTGGAGAAAGGCTGGCATCTTGAGGAGGAGAAAATGGGGCTGTTGCGTGAGAGTTGGTGTCTTTGTCTTATCTGAGTCACAGACATAAACAGCTGAAGGAAATAGGCTGGTTGATGTATGTGCTGTTGCTAAATAGCATTCAAAATGAGAAATCTGCCTGCTTTTCCCAGGAAAGGGGTGGGGGGGAAGAATCTGCTTTTCATCTTCCTTCTCTATTCTGCCATAATTACAAAAAAAAAAAAAAACCAAAACAAACAAACTAGCAAAAAACCCCAAACTAAACAGACCAACCCACAAATAAAAATAACTCCCAGGACCTTAATTGTCTTTTATACTCCTTTGCCAAGCTGGATAGAAATCAGTCAAGTCCCACGGCTATTTTTGTTGGGGGGTGCACTGTGAGTTGAATTGCATTTTAGGATCATAGGGCGACAATTCAGGTTGGAAGCAGCCTCGGTGGATCATCCACTCCAACCTACTAATGGAAGCAGGATGAGCTGTTTTAGTTTGTGAAATGAGGCTATTAAAAAAAACCAAAACAAAAGCAAAAAGCCCTATTTACTTGAAGTCTTGCCTTAATGACCGAAGATCAGAGTGCAGCTATATATATGTGTGTGTGTGTTTTACATAAGCTGTGACTGCCACAAAGCCACGTTCCCTTGAGCTTTTGTTACCAGTTGCGCTCGTAACTCCTGACCTCTTACTTTGGAGCAGAGAGAGATGGGTTGGATCTGAAGAGGGATGTGAATGGTCTGACTCAGCTCTCACTCTAAGCTGGATGGGGAAGCCACAGCAGGATCATTGCAGGTTGGTGTTTTGAGGGGTGACAGAACACTTTCCTGAAATGCTGGTTGCAATAGGCAAAATTCTAGGGAGTATTTCCTGGCAAAGCAGCACCATCCATAGGGAAAGCAAGTAGCAACTTTGCAAAAACCAAATCCTGGCCCTTCTATACCTCTAAAATGTCAAGAAAGATGACAGAGGTTTGGTTTTTTTGTTTGTTTGGGGGTTTTTTTAATAAAAACAAGTAGGACTATGGAGAAAAAAGAAATTGAAAAGTTAGACCTGGTTTTTTTCTAAATGCATCGAAATCAAGGTGGCTTTCTGTTAATATGTCTTGCTTTTTCTTTAAAAGAAAGCAAACCTTTTAAGATTTTCCTATGGTGCAGTGAATCCAAATACAACAGTGACAAGCTGGTTCATGGGAACCGGAAACTGAGACAGGCTAGAAAACAACATCCTCAGGGAGAAAAAAAAAAAGAATGCTGCTCTCAGGGCTGTTTCTTTTTTATTTTTATTTTTATTGCTGTCGGAAACAAGTGACCTACTGCAGCCAAGTAGGCCTGAGGCTAAAATAAAAGGACCTTCAGGAGGCAACCAAAATACACAGAACCAAATGATGTACTCAACATGAGTGTAATTGCTACTGGGCGGTCCATTTTCCCTACCAATGTGTATCATTTTAATTTCTGAGGGAAAAAGAAATGTAACTGGAAAACTTCTGTGCCTCAGTTATTGTTCCCAAAGGAGGAAAAAAACTGAGCAAAAATGAAAATAGACAAGGACATGAAGTTAGTGGGGAACGGAGAAGCTCGAGGAAGATTTGATGTTAAATGGTTCTCACCAATATGAATGGAAGGATATAATATGTAGGAAATAAACATTACCATATTTGTGTATCTCTGTGCCATAAAGTTGACAGATGACAAGCTTTAGACCAGACCACAATTTAGGCTTATTTTAAGCTGGAATAAGATGCAGGAATTGGATTGCCAGTTTTCAGTAAGACATAGGTCTAAAAATTGGAAAATACTTACGACATGGCTGAAGTCTGTTGTTCCTGCCAATATGTGACTCTCCTGTGAGGGCCCAATCCAGTAATATGCCCATGTAAGTTAATGTGACTAAATGCAAAAACGATTAAAAGTGGGCATTTACTTCAGTCAGTATTACCTTGGGAATAGCAAAAAGCAAAATTTGCAGACTCTCCTCCCCCTTACATTTGTCTGCTCTTTCTGTGAACCTAAAAAGCTTCAGATGCTGACAGTGGGATTGATATGCTCTAACAGCTGTATTGGATGACTTCTACATTCTAAAGGAAAAAAAACCTGTATGAAATAAATTTGCAATTGAACTAGTACATGCAAAACTTTTTTCTCTTATCAGTTAAAACAAACCTTTTTCCTATGAGAGAGAGCTTTCTTCATGAATGAGCAGGTCAAAATTTTAGTGAAGCATTTAGATGCTTGAAATAATCAAGGTGTTACTATTTCAAAAACTTAGGAAGGGAGAACACCCTCTCTTTAATTTGGAGAACACCAAGAAATCTGTCTTCAGGTCTAAAGAATCTCCTTTTTCATTATCTCAGTTTGCTAAGTGTGCTACTCCCCGGGGCTCAGTGTCGTTCCAGTAAATAACCTCCATCAGATTTGGTTGTTAGTACCTGCTAATCTGGATTGATATGGAGCTGCTTGAGTCGGCTACTTACTTAGCAGAAGAATCACTTTTTTTGCGGGAATATACTTTTCCCTACCAGCTTACTTTCCAGTGTCTAATTTTATCCTACGGTTTGCTTTGCGTTTCTGTAAGTACCTTTAGGTTTTAGACTTTAGATGAAGGCTCAAAAATTCCCAGTCTCCCACCATGAGAGACTGTTCAGTAGGACTAGATATGTTTAGCTCTTGTGAAGAAGTCTCAGTCAGTTCCTGCAACCACATAATTGTTTTGAAGCTCTTCTCCAAAATCCCTCGAGTTAGTTTACATGTTTCTGAAGTTCAGATGGAAATCCTGCTGGATTAACACTGGCCTCGCAAAGAAATGTGTTTTCCCTTTTCTGAGTCCAGACTTCAAAGATTATACTTTTTGGTTGCATTGTTTTTCGCAGGTTGTGTTGTCAGATCTCACTGTGTGGGACAAATTGGTTCTCTCTGGAATTTAATTTAAATGATACAGCTTTGCAGTGGGGATGAAACAGGCCCAGCTCTAGTTTTCAGACTTCCATGTAATTATGTTTTAACTAACATTTGCCAAATTATTTTCCTTCCAAACACTGTGTATAGCTGATGTTTCCCCAGGTTTGATTCCATTTGATGTTGTCTTTATTCCGAACTGTTTTTTTGCTCTCTTCTGCTCATCGTGTAATATGTGATGATGATTGATACCATTGAAACCTGCTTTCAATATAATTCAAATAATACCGAGGGAAATCTGGTTTTTATAACTTCATCCTTTTCTTGGAAGGACATCATGGTGTTGCCATTTATCTCAAAGAGAGCATTCAACCAAAAAAATCAGAAAAGTTGAAGCAGTACTTCTTGTTCATATACTCTGTGGTTTAACTAAACCTATTGGCTTTGTCAAAGACAGATCCTTAGACAGTATTGCTCAGCCTAAGTGTCCATTAAAGATCTTGATCTTCATTGATTTCATTGTCTTGAAATTCTGTAAGAATGTGTATACATTTCAGAGTCCTGTTTTTTTGTTTTTCTTCTGCTCACACTGAACTCAATGAAGTCTTATTGTTAAGATGGAATAATTATACTCCCGTTGACAAACTGCTCTGTGATTTTCATTTCCAGTGATCTAGTTGAACACCTCCCTAATCTCAGGCATGTGACACCGGTGTTTAAAGAGATCGTTGCAGTGTTAAAGGGGTGCTAAAGTTAAATTAGCTGTTAAATAGCATACATTAAATGGATAAAAGTGAACTTTTTTATTGTGGTTTCTCATGAGTTAACTCATACACCTGACTTGCCGAGAGAAAGTACCTTTTTTCACATACTCTACTCTCAGTTCATTCATTCAGCCACTTCTGTGTAGAATCACATGAAGATTTGGGGTATTTATGATAATCTATTTCATAAAGAGTGTGTCCAGGGTGAAAAATGCTTTAGGACCAGAGATGAATGTAGTACAAAGCAACAAAGGCAGCCAGTGAACTTTCAGGTGATTGTGGAAGGTGCCCTGTGCTGCATTACTGCTTGTCAGCTGGCAGAGCGTACTGAGGTACCAGCAACTGTGCAAGCTTTTTCAAGCCTTTTTATAATCTTAGAGGCAGCCCATCTATACTAGCCCTTAGCAGATGATCACAGTAGGAAACTCTTTCTTATTCTGCTATATAACAATGCAGATTTTCCCTGGCAAAATCACATTTTTTTATCCTACTTTGAATTTCAAGTGCTTATTGTCAACCTTCCACCTTTTCAGTCTCAGGGTTTATGTACAAGAAAATACCCTTTCTATACCAGTGTGTCTGGTGGAATATGACATGGCTGCTGCTCTTGCACTGTTCCACTGGCTTAAAGTGTGCTTGAACAGAAATTGCACCCTAGAGTTGCTTTTTAGGGTAAAGGGCATCCATCTCCTGATTCTCTGTCCCTTCTGGGGGAGGTATCAGGCAGAGCATGAAGTGGTGGTGCCATGTGCCAGCAATTCCAGGCAACTGGTGGAAAAACAGCTAGCTAGTATAGGACCAGCTTGTAGGTGATGTGTGGTAATTTGGATTGGGGTTGGGAATGATATTGTTTTCACCTCGGAGACAAGGGAATTTGTTGTGGTGCCTGTGGCTGCTCCCATGCCCTAAATGCTGATCGCATTGCTAGAGAGCCTCTGCAGTTTATTCCTCCAGTGGTTTTGTGAGCTAACCACACCCGCTGCTGGTTTCTACAGTACCAATTTACAAGATTGACTGGTTTGGATGAGGAAACCCACATTTCCTGAGGTATCCCAGGCAGCTCAAAAGCCAAGATCTTAAGAAAATTAACAGAAGAGGTGATTTTTTTTTTCCAGCATTCAGCTTTAGAGAAGGCTGTTTGTTCCTCCTTCAGTGGAGGATGCAGCTGCAGACACATGCTCTCAAAACTTTAAAAGCTTCTGGTATTGCTCTTTTTGCAATATCTGGAGTTGTTAGTTAATTTCTTGGGTTTAGTCTTGATCCCACAATAACTTTCTGCCCTAGGAATAATCAGACTACAGATCCTGAGTGCCCTTATGCAGGTAGGTGAGAGGCCTGTTGGAATAAGCAGATGCATCAGTCTTTAATGGCAAAGAAGAGGTCTGTGTCACTCCTTTGCACCAGCTGCATGCTGCTTGGGCTCTGGGATGAGTCAGTCCTAATGCTAGCACAAATTTATGTACTTTATATACTTTTTCTCCTGGGTTAGTCATATAGTGTTTTGGGCTGGAAAGGACCTTAAAGGTTATCTAGTTCTGAACCCCCTGCCATGGGCAGGGTCACCTTCCACCAGACCAGGTTGCTCTAAACCCCATTCAACCTGGCTTTGAACACTTCCAGGGGTGAGGCAGCCACAACTTCTTCAGGTAACTTGTTCCAGTGCCTCACCACCCTCACTGTAAAGAATTTCTTCCTAATATCGAATCTAAACCTACCATCAGTTTGAAACCATCGCACCTTGTCCTATCGCTACATGTCCATGTAAAATGTCACTCTCCAGATCTCTTGTAGCCCCTTGTAGTACTGGAATGTGCTATAAGGTTTTTACCAAAGCCTTCTCTTCTCCAGGCTAAACAATCCCAATTATCTCAGCCTGTCTTCATAGGAAAGCTAAAGTGTCTGATAAGAATATTTAAATGTAAGACAGAAATGGGTGTGGGAAGCTGCATGGTGAAAATTATTTCCACCTGTCATGAACAGTTAGACTAGCTTGTTTGGTCTTCTGAAACTGCAGTGTTTTTCCTGCAGCAAGGCCTTAATGCTTTGGACAACACTAGTAACTGGGAAGAAAGTCTAGGAGGAAGACCCTGGACCACACCAGCCTCAGCCACTCTGGACCTCCAGTTGCCTATTGAAGCTTTCCTGTTCTGGCCATGCAGCTCTCCTGAAGTACTAGAAAGTGTTAGAAAAATTGTATTTGGGGAGATATGAGGGGATGGAGGCTTTGTTTTTAAAAAGAGTTTGAAATTTGAGTTCATGTTTTTTAGCTCAAAGTTCCTAGAGTTCAGTTTCTTTTTTCAAAATTACCAATAACTGCCCTGAGAGAATCAGTTTAACACATCAGTTTTATAAAAGGGCATTAAAAAAACCCCAAACAAAAAAGACAACATGCTGACATAATTCTAAACAAAATTATTACTAATCATTAGTTTTAAATTCTCTGTACTCGAGGAACTAAAAATACAACTTGCAGTCCCAGCTATTAGCTTTGAAATATTAAAGTAATATTGCAAATATGTTATAGACAACATCCAGTCTAGGGTGGTACAAGGCTAAGGTTATACGATTGGAAATTTCAGGATCAACTCATGTGAAATATATAGCTGGAAAACAATGTTACTACAGCAGCGTAAATGATCAATTCTATGGCACATATTTAGCAAATGCTGAAGCATGCAAGTCTGCTGTATAATGACTGCATCCCACTTGAGCTTCCCGGGAATTCTCTTCATCTCTCTGGGAAGTGCTTTGGGCATCTTGCAGGGAAAAAAAAGGAAATACATGTTCCATCCT
>WEIV01025777.1:40765-59881 GCA_013390005.1 Calyptomena viridis
CCAGCCTCAGCCACTCTGGACTTCCAGTTGCCTCTTGAAGCTTTCCTGTTCTGGCCATGCAGCTCTCCTGAAGTACTAGAAAGTGTTAGAAAAATTGTATTTGGGGAGATATGAGGGGATGGAGGCTTTGTTTTTAAAAAGAGTTTGAAATTTGAGTTCATGTTTTTTAGCTCAAAGTTCCTAGAATTCATTTTCTTTTTTCAAAATTACCAATAACTGTCCTGAGAGAATCAGTTTAACACATCAGTTTTATAAAAGGGCATTAAAAAAACCCACAAACAGACAAAGACAACATGCTGACATAATTCTAAACAAAATTATTACTAATCATTATTTTTAAATTCTCTGTACTCGAGGAACTAAAAGTACAACTTGCAGTCCCAGCTATTAGCTTTGAAATATTAAAGTAATATTGCAAATATGTTATAGACAACATCCAGTCTAGGGTGGTACAAGGCTAAGGTTATACGATTGGAAATTTCAGGATCAACTCATGTGAAATATATAGCTGGAAAACAATGTTACTACAGCAGCGTAAATGATCAATTCTATGGCACATATTTAGCGAATGCTGAAGCATGCAAGTCTGCTGTATAATGACTGTATCCCACTTGAGCTTCCCGGGAATTCTCTTCATCTCTCTGGGAAGTGCTTTGGGCATCTTGCAGGGAACAAAAAAGGAAATACATGTTCCATCCTTGAAGAGGCTGTAGCTTGACACTGGGGACATGCTAATAAAGATTGGAAAAGGAAAGATATAGGGAGGGATAAGAGTCACTATTAAATGATGGTCTGATTACACAGCCTGGGCATGCTCACAATTCAATGATACATTCTTGATCCTGCAACTTGTAGCAATCCACCCACTCACTGCCACCAAGGTCCCAAAGGATTCAGAGGTTTCCACACTAGGTGTTCAGTATGATATATTTTTCAGGAAAAAGTTTTTTTAAAATAACAGCAGTGACAATAATTGCTGTTGGAACCTCAACTATTGCATTTCTTACCTTATAGTGAAGTGATATTTTTTTTAATTGGTTTCCTTTAGAAATTATCTAATCTTTCCTAGTGGTTCATCCTACCCACTAGCTTCCATGTTCATCCCAAAAGTTCTCAGAGTATACAATTTAAAATTTGAAATGCTCTTGTTAAATGTAGGTAATGCTTCATGTTCCACCTCCTAGCAAATATACTCTCTCACACAGGAGTATGCAAGGAAAGCTTTAAGACTCTCACTCTAAATGAGTCTTTAGTGTGTTTTTCTGGCAGAAAAGGAAATTGTTGGCCTGTGAAAGGATTTGTCATCTGGTCATGAAATATTCAGACCACTAGTAGTTTCAGCTGCATGCGTTACCTGATAAAGAATCCTAAATCCTAAAATTCTAGTGGTACTCCTTACATGGTTAAATACTGTAATAATAAGTAGCTACTATAGCTTTAACTTAGATCCTGTTTGAAAGAGAGCTGAATATGCCATTTTGTATTGTTCCCTCTTTAAAACATATACTGTTTTCTCTTTGCCTGAAAGTATTTCCTTTTAAATAAATGTCACATACCAGTGTGAGATTTTAAAAACAAGAGGGATAAGAGAATGGGAAATTACACTTGTTTACTTTTCCCAGTAATGAAAAAGCAGCTTACAATTTCTTACAACTTCCCTTTTCTTAAGAAATGTCTTTAACTCCTAAGAAATGTCTAAACATCTTTATGGAAATAAGCTGGAAATTAAGGATCCAGCCAAGTGAAGTGCACACTTGTGTTCAAGCAGGAGTCATTAGAGGAATTACTCATATACTTCAGGTGGAGTATATGCTTTATGTTGCCGAGTTAAGTGATCTGGCCTTTCTAAATTCAAGATTATATTTGTTTTCTTTTTGTTCTTGCTGCTTTTTTTCCCCCTCTTATAATGTGAAATAGTTGCCTACAAACCTGACTTGAATAGCACAACTATATATGCTGATGCAGAGACATACGCCAGCTCCAGGTTGCAGATGAACCTGAATCTTCTTGTGAAAATGAGAACTAGATCTACCCAAAACATAATCTTTACCCCAAATGCCTCTAATATTGTTCCTTACCCATTCTGTTCATAAGGGGATAAAGAAGGTCTTATCTCCTCGTGTCTTTGGCTATTGATCTGGCCAAAAGTAAATACAGACCACACCACATCGGGAATGAAAAGGGCTGAGCTGCTGCTGGTATCTGGTCAGAGACAACCCTTCTCTGTGGTTGCCCCACCAAAGTCTTTCCAGTCTGAAGGGACTCTGCCAATGGGGTGCATGTGTTGCTCCTTGGAAATCAGCAAAACCACCTTGCTGGGTTAAGGTCTGGGGCCTCCTGTAAAGCATGGAACCTGATGGCAGCTTTGTGCAATGATAGGTACTTCCAAAGAGGAAATGAGGCTTCTTTTCCTATGGATGGGTCAGAGACATCCTACTTAAAAGAGAACCTGCATAGTGGGGTACAGTAAATGGTTAACAGCACCCATATATGCTTGTCTGGCCATGAGCATATTGGTTGTTCCACATCAGAACTATCAAACCTATTCTTCTGACAGCTTCATACCAGACTTCTTTCTTTGCTGCCTGGTGATAGTTCATCTCTCTAACTGTTGATGAATAGCTAAATGTCATAAATGTATTAGCTAACATTTAAAAAATTACAATTAAAAACCTCTTAGATTTCTTGAGTCTTTGGATCTGCCATGAGCAAGCACCCTCAAAGGACATTCCTTTGACCAAATTGGTTGTATTAAAGATTCTTTAAAAAGTTTAATTGACAATTTTTTCCATGCATTAAGATCTAAGGATAAAGTTGATCAAACCTTGCTTGTCCTTGGAGGAAGGATTCATGATACAGAAGACAACAAGTCTAGGAGCTGGATATTTGTTGGAGGAAGTATGTGCACTTCCTAATTTTGGAAAAGTGCTGCCTCTTTATTCCTCGCTGTGTGTTCACATGATTTGGACATAAAAACAATCAGTTTTTTACAGTATCAGCATAGTTGTAAGAACTCTCATATTTTGGTGCTCTTAAAGTTAGTTGATGTACATTACTGTTGGTAGTATAAGACTTTAAATATTTCTCAGATGTGAGATGCCTCTGTCTCTCAGGATCTGGGTGCACAGGTGGTGTATGCAGAATGCAAAGACATGAGCAGCTGAGAAACTCCTACACACCTATAGGCTTCAGTCCAGAGAAGTATTTAATGTCTATGGCACTCAGCTGGAATACCTCAGCCTTGGGGAGGTATTGATATATATTATGAATCATGGTACTTCTTTGCCTGAAGTATCTTTGCATGACTTGGTGCTAACAACAATTCAGACTTCTGCATTTTGAAAAGGATAAAGATTGATATTTCCATGGCAGGCAGACTCTGATTCAATGCACCTCTCTAGTCCATCATAACACACTTTTTTGGGTGTTGCTGTGAGTAAGCCAGGGTTAGTATGTCTAACAAACTCAAATGAAACCTGAAATAAAACAGAGGGCAAAAATAAAAGTATTGGTTTGAGACATACTTGTGGGATTTCCATTTATTTCTTGGATTACATGTAAAAATCAAACTGTAAGAACATAGGTTTAGATTAGACATTAGGGAGAAATTCTTCACTATGACAGTGGTGAGGCATGGGAATGGGTTACTTGGAGAAGTTGTGGCTGCCCCATCTCTGGGAATGTTCAAGGTCAGGTTGGATGGGGCTTTGAACATCCTGAGCTAATGTAAGGCATCCCTGCCCACAGCAGTGGAGGTGGAAGTAGATGATCTTTAAGGTCCCTTCCAACCCAAACCAGTCAATGATGATAACACTATAAACACATGAAGAACATCATATTTGCTCAGAGAAGTGTGGAGGAAGAAGATGCATGTTTGTACTGCAGTCTTACTGAGCTACAAGCATTTATACTGAATTTTTCCAGGGCAGGAAAGCCTGATCTAGTGTAAATTAATTGAGTTAGTTTATCACAATGTTGCTGTCTTTAAACGAGGCACCTGATCAATTGAGGTAGCTGCATGCAATCAGTCTTCCTCTAACAGGAACTGAAAAACAAGATCTATACAAATAAATAAAGAAGAAAATGCTTTCTTATACTGTAGCCATATGTACTGGACAACTAAAAAAATTTCTACCTTTTTATTAATGCTATCTCTACGTGCACAAAGGTTTAGTCTGTACTGCTATTGGAAGCCACTGCTTTTAGATGGAGTCTCAGTATTTATAGTATTGATAAAGTTGGAAATAAAGCATTGCAATGGGTTTAATCCTTATATCTTTCAGATTTTCTCATGGTAATAAAAATCTTGTGTAAAAGCATATCTGCTGAGGGAGCATACAGACTGGCACTGTCTATATGCTCCATCAAGCATGCAACGTTTCACTGTGGCCTGCTTGTGGAATTTGTGTTCCTGCAGTGTAGTACTCTAAGTATTACAGTGTAGAACACCTAAGTACTCTTAGGTTTGATCTAATTCCCGCTGCAGTCAACAGGAATCTTCTGACCTACTATTTTCATTTGATAAGTAGTTAAAGCCTGTGATACCTTCCTCTAACTGGGTGATTGTGTAAGGAAACAAAGATAATCCTAAATTAGACAAGTCCAAAGAACTAAGGATTATTGTGATAAAGCATCAATTTAAATGATTTTTTTTTAATGTAAATTAAAAAAAGTGATAGGGTGATGAAGACCACTCATTTTAGAAGATGGGGACACAAGATAAATTGTATAGACTGAGGGGTCAGTTCCTCAGGTAAAGTAACTGGTGTAATATCTCTGAAGATTTCACCTCTTGTATCTTAATGTCAGGTATGCTGATGACATGTAAGCATTTGTAACTATTTAAACCTATGTTTCCCTTATGTTGAAGGGGAGGGTGTGTGTGACAGATGTTCAACATAAAGCAAATTAAAATAATGTAAAAGCCGACAGGAAATAGTTAATAATTCATCACTTCTGCAGACTGTGGTACCATGTATTTAGATGGCTGTTTCTGTTTCAGTGCCTAAAAGACAGTATCGAGGTGTACTGTAAATGAGAGAGAACCTTCTGTGAGATTCCAGTGTTAAACTCCTCCAGAGAATTTTTCTTACTGATGAAAGAACGTTTAAAATATTAATTTAAGAGACAATCAGTCCTTCTAGGAAAATGCCAGTTATTAGAAATAGGGTGGCTTCTCTATTAACCATGCTCTTTTCCCTCCTTCTTTTTTTTTTTTTTTTTACTGATTAAAGAATACTTCCTGGTGCAGTTGGAGAACTTGGCAGGCAGTCTGCATTTCAATGAAGCACAACTGCTGCCTTTTCTTCCCTTGGATTCTCCTCTCAGCCCAGCTGTAGTGGCTTCCTCCCTCCGCTGGCTCTGCTCCTTGTGCATCCAGGACCAGGTGGAGTCTGGGGCTGTGGTTATTTACATCAAAGCTTTAATGCTGTTCTTCCAGCAAAATATTATGGAATTTTTGTTTCCCAGATTTTAAATCACTTATATTTGAGAATAGAAATGTTTATTAGGAGACAGTAAAAATATAAAGACACAAAATACATTGAATTTGAAAAAAAATACTAGAAAGCCTGACTGGAAAACAGAGCAGGGAACACCACAATAAGACAGAGAGATGTGTATCATCTCGGCTGCTACCTGTGGTGGCTGGTAATGGGATTAGTCATAGCTAAAACCTCATCACTGGGAGTTTGGTGGCAAAGACACTGTGAAGCCAGTTGTGAAGTCTCAAAGGCTGGCATTCTATCACCAGGAGGAAAGGTCCCTTCAGTGGTATTGACATTAAGCCAAAGTAAGTCCACTGATGTGAGTTTCCTTTGAAACCAGTTTTTCATTACTGTGCTCTAAGGAAGAGTAAGCCATAAAGTCAGCAGGCACCTGACTGATACCCCTGACAAAGCAAACTAGGCAATTTCCACTCATTTATTCACAACTTCAAAATGCAGTTATTTCTAGTGTTGTTCACCTCTGCTAAAAAGGTAGTTCTCACAGTAATGGTGGTAAGTGCTGATAACAGCTTTTGTAATTACCATGTTGTACCATCTGAGGAAAATTGAAAGGTCTTGTACCTTTTTGTTGGCCCTCTTGTGAATTACTGAATTACTTCAGAAAGTTTGAGAGTGCATGTTTACCTGTCCCTTACAAATTTGCCTGCTTGTCCTCTCTAACACACACATAACCATATTACTTGGTATGATAGCAAAGAACACTGACAGATCCTCCTGTCCATGTGTCAGGCTCTCCTCCACCACACAGCTCATTCAAACAGAAGCTTAGAAGTTGTCAAGCACCTGTTTCAACATGCTTTAAAAAGCATGAAAGAGCATAGCTCTTCTGGTGTTCCAGAACTGCTCGAGTGCCTCAGAAATCTCTTCTTTTAACAAATTCTCTCTTTTCAATTGTGCACTTCATGTAGTAAAAATAAGCTGAACTATAATTATTTTGTTTGTAGACAACATAAATGCATAGCCCAGGAAATTCTCCCTATAAATTTCTACTTGGAAAATAACAAATTAAAAAGCCTTCCTTCAATATATTTACTTACTTTCAGAAAAACACAGGTGGGCAGTTTTTACTAGTTATATTGGGAAAATATGCATCCAGTTCTGTGACAATTGATGCAGTTGCTCTGCAGTGTATTAGGGTTTCCTTCTTTTTTATTTTATTGTTGGTTGGGCTTTTTTTAAATTTTCACTCCTCTCTGCTCTTTCTTTTCTGATTCATGAGATTTTGCTTGTGTCCCCTTTGCAAATTTTCCTCTGAAATGGTGAGGCTTAGAAAACTTTTTTTAATGAAAGTTGAGATTTTAAATCACTTTTAAAGGTAAAATTATCAACAGTAATGAGATTAATAGTAGAAATAAGTCTTTTAAATCTAGGGGCATAGAAAGAAAGAAACTTCCTGGCAGCACCTCAAAAAATTATCAACATCTCACTCCTATTAGTGAAGTTCTTTTTCCTCTAAAATCTAAGTCTACACAATTTAAGACTCATGGAATCATGTAGGTTGGAAAAGATTATTAAGACTGAGTCCAGCCATAAATCTAACACTGCCAAGTCCACCACTAAGCCATGTTCCCAAATGCCACATCTATGTGTCTTTCAAACACCTCCAGGGATGGTAACTGCATCACTACACTGGGTAGCCCGTTCCATTGCTTGACAACACTTTTGATATTTTTTCTAATATCCAATCTAAGCCTCTTCTGCTGCAACTGGAGGCCATTTGCTCTTATCCTATTGCTTCTTAATTGGGAGAAGAGACTGACTCCCACCTTGCTGCAACCTCCTCTCAGGCAGTTGTAGAGAGCGATAAGGTCTCTTCCGAGCCTCCTTTTCTGCAGGCTAAGCAACCCCATCTCCCTCAGCTACTCTTCAGAAGACTTGTGTTCTAGAAATCTTAGTCTCAGTTCTGTCCTTCTCATCACAGCTAATGATTAGCAGATGAATACCTTCTTTTTTGCAGAAGCTTTCTGATATTTGAAGTTTGCTGTTAGTCACCATTTCTTTAGCGGTCACCCTGAAGACCTCCGACCACTGTTGTTGATCTCTCATTTTCTCCCCTGTATCTGTGCAGTCAGCTATCCTAATAAATTACATTTTCCTTTTTCAATTCCCTTTTGTCCCCATTCCTTTGGGTTTACCAGAACTATCTTTCCTTTCTAATGCTATAATTCAACACGTACCCATAAACACTTCTATCTCCAGTGGATTATTGCCAAAAATGATGCATGAATGTATCCTGTGGCTTTCCAGACAGCATTAATGAATTGAAGAGATATGACAGTCATTGCTTCCTACCTAGCAATTGTGTTCCAGATGAAAATTAATTTGGTTGGGAAGATTTGCTGTTGATAGATCCAAAGTAACTGCTGTTACTGTCTTTGTTTCATTCAACAGCAGACTAGTTTAATTATTTACAATATAATTTTTTTAGGGATATTACTTAAGTCTGGAAATCTTGACATCTCTTCTTTTTTGATGTCTGCTCTATTTTCTTACATCCTCTGCCACCCTTTTTTTCAGAAGTAGCTGCTGAGTTTGCCTGTTCCAGTTCTCTGTTACAGCAACCATTCCCTACTAGCTCTCAAAGGTTCAGAGTTTACTCTAGGCCAGTCTTTAAGTATTCTATTACAAACATAAGGTGAGAACGTTTAACTTCAGTATTTCTCTTGCTAACTCTCTCTCTAATCCATAGGATACTTAATTCCTGTCACTGGGGTCACTGTACCAGCAGCCTGCTCTCAGCTGGCTTTGGGCAAAGTTTAAACACTCTGACCTTCTTGGCATTGGATCAGTTGGCCAATTCATCATCTGAAGTCATCACTCAGGCTTTTCTTCAGCCTTTCTTAAAAGAAGTGTTGCTAGCTGCTCAAAAACTACTGCAGGTAGCTGCAGTAAGGAAGCTGCCCATGCAGACAGAATTGATGACTGATGCAGATCAGGCTGTCAATGATAGAGAACTTGCAAGAAAAGGAAATGACAATGATAGGGTCATTGGTAGAGCTGTGAATGGCAGAGCCTATGCTGAAGGGGATTTAAAAATATGAATGAAGAAAATGTTAGTAGTTCACTTCAATGTAAAAACCAAAAGAATAAGCAGTAATGCTAAAAGGCTGAGCCATTATATTTGTGCTTTGTATTTGAGAAGTCCAGTGATGCAGAAATTGCTGAATGGAATCCAAAGTGTTTCAATATCACTCATAAGAAAGGAGGATACTAAAGAGTTGAGTTGCATATTGACAGGCTGAAATGACTCGCATCTGAGAGTTTTGAGAGAGCTGACTGAGTGGGTCTTTCTGATAATCATTTACTCCACAAATAGCTATTTGAAACCATGGGAGAGACGAAGAGGTTTGACCTAAACTTAACATTGAATCATCATTTTTAGAAAGATAACTTATAGTCTCGTTCTGGGAAAGATGATGGAACAACTAGTATAAAAACTGATAAAGAATGAACAGGTGAATTTGGTATCACACTATAGTGCTGTGGTGTCAAATACATCCCACTAACCAAAACATTTCTGGAAACTTTGCTCCCAGAAATCAGGAGCGCTTAAGCAATGTTCTGCTTCCTGTGCAACACTTCATTTGATGTCATACACTGTTTATATCAGAACCTAGAATAACTTGATTTAGTGCAAAACACTACCAAGTGTATTAAAACTACAGGACTGACAGGTCTCAAAATATAACTGTGATGAGGCAGGCAGTGTTTCTAAAAAGCTAGTAAAGATGAATTCTTCACCCAACCAAGATTACTTTTAACAGTGCTCTTGGAGCAAACAAAACCAAGCTAACAAGTGTTTTCAACCTGTGCAAAGGCTGAGGGAGCACTAGGTGATGGAGACTTGCAGCACCTGAAGGGAAGTGGTGGAGATGCTTGGTGAGCTGGGGACTGCCAGGTTCAGGCTCTCTATGCAGTTGCACAGGAAAGATAAAAAGGAGGCTGTGTTTGCAAGGTGCAGACCTGGAGTGCAGTAGCTCTGAGAGCAGTTTAATCATCTTTGGCTGTATAGCTTGCCAAACCTCATTATCTAGTATGTTTATACCTGAAAAAAATGGTGTGATCCTTAAATTTACAAAGTGAAAAATTTCAGGCAGTATCATCAGAACCCATGCTTGCTCTGTATTTTACACAGGAGATACTTTCATGGCACTTTCCAGTTAGTCTAATATGGAAATCACAGGAGATCCATCTGGGAGTAATTAAAAGAGCCAGAAACTTCTTGTAGTGGGACACAGGGAGAAAAAACCTGCCGGAAGAGTCAAGCAGAAGGATCAAAGCTGACTAGAATGCAGATCATGAGTACCTCCCAGGCAAAAGGGAATGAAGTTGTAAAAACTTCCAATTGATTTTTGAAAAATGTGTAACATGTTATAGGTAGTAGAAGTCAGGCCATTTCATATTTGGAATAAGTTTTCAAATGAGAGGATAAGACATGAGAGTGTTTAACAAGTTGTGATGGATTCTCGCCAAGAAATATCTAAAAGATACTATAAAACTTCTCTGTGATATGGTGGTTTATTGGTTTATATTTATGGATTTATGACAATGGTATTTAATGAGTCTCTTTAAATAGAGCATTTTGAGTGTAAGTGAGCTGTGAGTTTGAGAAAAGGATAAAGAGTGACATGGGGAAAAAGCTGTGAAGGGGAAGTCCGGAATGGGTCTGTGGGAGAAGAAGGATGGAAGGAGGAGAGAAGGTGAGGATTTGTAGTCAGTAAGGAGCTGGCATTTCATCAGCAGACTTCTGCAGGACAAAAAGTGGCTAGGAAACAATACTGACAGTGTCAGATGCAGATAAAAACATGGGAGCCTTTCTGCTTTACTGAAAGAGGGAGTGCTGTGGCAATTCCTAACGGAAGCACTTTGCTTCCTCCCAGCTTGGGTACAACCTCAAACTGCTGGAAATACTGCTTGCTTCTCTGGTATTCCAGAAGAGAAATGATAGAGACTTCCCAAAACAGCAGAACTAAATCTTTTGAAGGATACTTTTATGGACATCTTCTAAAGCATGAATATTAAAATTAACTCAGACTTCATAGGGTAGAAAAGAGAAATTCCAAGAGGAAAAGAAATCCAAAATGCATTTATAAGGCATGGAATCTTTCTGGTAAGCCAGAACAGTACTTTGTGGTTCTTTCTTTTTCCTTTTTCCCCCTCTTCTTCCTCTTCGTGGCTGAAGTTTCCTATCACAAAATAGGTATTTCACAGCTCTCTTTCTGTTTGAAGCTAATAGGAACTAACCATTTGTATTGTTTACAAACCAAAAATCTCCCCTAGAAAGTGAAAGTTATTTTACATAACTGGGGAAAGAAAACACACACTAACTTTTGAGCTCAGTATTTACTAGTCCTGCTTTGATTCTGACACTTGCCAGTAACACTTGCCAGGAGCTAAGCAGCATAGCTTCTGAACTCAGTACTTTGATTTTAATGCTTCATAATCTGTCTCTGCTATTTATTAAAGATATGTAAGAGTTTCTACACAAATTACTTATATATCTCTCAGGAAAAACAAATCTCTCATCTGTTTGCCAGGTTTTACTGGAAAATAATTAAAAGTTGCCTTATGGAATAGAAAATTTAGGCTTGTCTTTGTTTTCATTCTTTAAGTTCTGTGGTAGGGATATTGGGTATTTTCTGGTAAAAATCACTTTTAAAAATAATCAGTAGTTTTAATGTGAACTAGCTTTTAATTTGAATATAAACTTCTGTTGAAGCTGCATGCACTCAGACTGCAAAAATTACTGTTTTCATCCAAAAGCATCCATTCACAAGCACCTTTGCTTCTAAACATTTTTAGGAGATAAAACTACAGAACATAAACAGAAAATTTGAAACTAAATAAAATATGTGAAAAAAAATTTAGATACAAAGCAAAAGTGGTGTTAATAATGTGGATGCTGAGTTAATTCAGCTTGTTGGAGATCTCTGCTGAACTCATTTATGTGCCTGTAGCTATGGAAATATGCCAGCATCCTGCATTAAGCCAAATCATGAGTATCCAGTCAATGAAGAACTTAAGTTTCTAAGTTCCTTACTGTGTTCAGGACAAAATATGATTTATTTAAGTAGGACACTGATTCCCAGTTGTTGCCTTGCGTTTGGATATTGCTATAAATTATGAAGGTCCTTTTATTTTTCTGACAACATATGTGTAGATTTTCCAATACTTTTCTGAGGATCAGGTGCATTACATTACACAGCTTGAAATACTTTTAATAAATCATACAACTGGATAACTAGATGAAGCTCTGTGCAATCACTGTCCGGAAAAGGGTAGGTTCCAGGAAAAGCTTTCATATCCGAGATGGTTTTGAGATGAATTGTTGTGGTAACAATTGGTGCTGTGAGCTCAAAATCTTGCTGCTTTTATTGAAAACTGGTGTCAGTGTGGGCATTATGTTCAAGGATTACTGGTGGAAAATCCCACCAGTGGTCATTAAGCATAATGAAAACAACTTGTGCTGGTGGTGAGAAGTATCTCAAATTGATTGCTGTAGATGCCTCTGATGTTGATTTGGAGCAAGAGCAGGAGGTTCTTTTCTCAGTCTCCTAATTTGCATGGATGTTCTGCAGGATTCTTGTAGCAAAATTTCCACCTGCATCTCTGAAAATTTGAGCAGGGTGTTCATATGTCATTGTTCACTTCTGATGCAAGGCATGACTGGGATTCTGTTGTATTTACCTCTCAGTTGGTGACACAATTCAGGGACAAAACCTGCTGAGCCTGCCAGGCTGGCTGAGATTTTGGGCCATACTGGTCTAACATGCTCTGCTATTTGAAAAATGTAATTGGAGGTTTGAGCTGTGTTCCCAAAGCCTTGCTGTTTGAAGAGAAAAAGAGCTCTGAACATTGTTCTCTCCTTTGGCTGCTGCCTTACCTTGTCTATAGGACATATCATATAAAATCAATAAGTCAACAGCTCCCATAGCTTGAGCAAACACTATCATAAAACTGTTCTGAAGTAAAGTGTACAGGTGGAGCTCTAATAAACTCGCTAGAGGTGGAGATTCAGATGTTTTGGCACTTTCTGAAATTAATTCAAAGACTTTTAAAAGATAGTATGACACATCAGACTAACTCCTTTGTCACTGGTAATGAAGGAAGAAAAAAAAACCAACTATGTAAAACAGTGTCTCAGATTGCATGTTGCTGAATGGGATGTTCAGATACTTGAAATCTGACTGTAGCTGTCTGTAGCAATGTAAAGAGTAAATTGGAATCAGTAACTACGTAAGGATATTTATGTAGTCCCCAACTTTGACCTTGTGGAAATTTAAGTACCCACCCTAGATAGTGGTGCTGCTGCTTAATATATTGGGTTTGAATATGCAAAAAGTGGATATTGAACTCTTATTTGAATGTAGGTGTTGTAAGCAAACTCACTAGAATAAATTGTCTTAGGTTCATCATTAATGTTAATTTGCAGCAAGCTGCAATGGTCCTTGTTGTTTTAATTCTTATGACTATTGAAAGCAAAGGGTCAGGGGTTTGGAGAATGTTGAAGCAACTTGTAATGAATTTAAATCTATTTCTCTACATAAAGAAATTACTTGGGATATAATAGTTGCAGTTTCCTTCTACTCTTACTTTTTTCTTGGTGAAATGACACATTGTCACAAAGTATATATTATAGTGTAATGACAAGAAATGTCCCTTAGTATGCACAACCAGGGCAATTATAGATAACAGATGCCTCATGCAAAACGTAGAGCACATAAACATGAAAGGAAAACACAAAGCATAGCAATGGCTTTGAGGGAAAAAGGGGACACTATCCAACTCCTTGTCTGTATATGAATCACTTGTACTGTTACCAATATTTTATCTCTACTTAAGAGCCTATAAATAATTCCAGGAGCATATCTACTTAAGAAATAAATGTTAGACCCCACGCCAAATGAATTTTGGACTAGTTCCCTAAAATAAAACAAGTTTCAGGGCAAAGGGAGAAAAACATGAACTTTACCAGCACTTTAAATAGTCGAGTTTCTGTAACCTCTTGGCCTTTGAGGAGGCAACTTGTGAGCAGTAGGGGTGTGCTGGTTAGGTGACGGCTGTCCCAGATGTCAGAGACCTGAGTTAGGCTCTTGCCCTAGGTCACACCCTCGGGGAAGTTTTGTTTCGTCACTGACTTAGAGCGGACTAAGGAAGGCTTGGTTACAGATACCCACTGTGAGTATCAATGACTGCCTCTGGTCAGTTAAGGTTTTTGAGCACCCAGGATACATTTGTGAGTGGTGCCACAGAACCTTTGAGTTGAGATTTTAATTACCAAGAACCTCACCCGTTAAAACGAGCTTTCCTTGAGGACAAAAACCAAAAGCAAACAAACAAAATCTAGAAGTCTGAGAACTTCAGCAGTACTGTGTGATTCTGTTAAAGGATGAGGCGATAGGGAATTTATCTTTTTATGAGAGACTTCTGCTCCTGGAAAACTTTTTTTTTGGCAGGGAAATGGCATTCAGCACATTTCCTGAAGAATTTAGGATTTCTTTGCAATTTTACAATAATTTGTCTTCTTTAGGTAACAAGTGTCCACAAGGTTAATGAGTTCAGTGGCTTTGTTAAGTTGGTAATTTAAGAATGACTATTTTAAACACTTTTTCAAGACTTTTGTAAAAGTAAAGTAGTCTTCATCTAGAATGAAAACAAGGCATAAATCTATTTGCCTGAATTAGGGTTAATTAGCATTTAGCATCAGGATTCAGAAGAGAGCTCAGTGCTTCAGTTTCACTCCAAACTGAGTTTTCATTGGGATTAAGAGGGAGATTCAATGCTATACAGAAAGTTAACATCGGCTTGAGCATCATCCATGTGCCATGCAAACCCTCTAGAAGTAACTGCCCGAGATTAAAAGATTTAAGAGCTGTATTGCCTGTGGTATTAAAGTTCATAAAATAATAATTAAAGACAAAAAAAAAGAAACAGAACACAACCTCTTGGCTCTTTTTTAAAACTTTAAAACTCAAAGTTCTGCAATGGGCACATTACACTGTCTCTAAATAAATATTTGTTGAGTGACTGAATGTTAACTACTAGGTATTGGTGTCGGCTTCAGTATTGCAAAAATCTTGCCTTCTCTCTGGATGCTTTCATGCAGCACACAGTGCTTTTGGTCTGGTTCATATTGCTCAGCTTCCTCCTCTTTGGGGATAACTTTCTTGGGGATAGGAGGTAACAAGTATTAAAAATGTTGCTACAAAATTTGTCTTTTAAAATCCACCTAGAGGAACATTTTCTCTTCCTATCTTCTAAATGTTGCTGTTATTTTTGCTGGTTTTGAGTAAAACAGGCCTCTGCTGATCTTGCATCCATGTTTCCTCATCAGATGTTGTGAGGGAGCAGGAAGAGGCTGCAGACCTCTTCTACCTGACACTGATGCCAATAGCTAGTGTGGGTAATATAGAGGGTGAGGTAAACAGATTAAAATAGGAGACAATCATAAATATTATACCTGTAGTGGGCCTAACTTCCAGAAACATTACAAAAGAATGTATGAAAATTAAGTGAAGTTTGCATCTGCTTCATAGATAATTTTCATTAAATTTGACTATTATTTTATTATATACCAAAAGTGTCCATTAACAGCCCATATTCCTAGATTAAGCTTGCTTCTCTTCAGGATTTTTTTTTTTTTTATATACTGGCATTTTGTTTGCATTCTACATGATGAATTGGAGTCCTGGTTAGAAAATGTGTTCAGCCTTTACTCTCTACAGGCCAATTTAAAAAGAAGTATCTTAGAACCATAGTATTTCTAAATACTAAGCTATTGAAGATCAAGGGGAAAACCTGAAACAAAAACCTTCTTCATTTAACAAGCTGTATTGCATCTGTTTTCTCCATTGAGCTTTCCCAATATTTCAAAATTATATTTTCCAGAATCGTGACAGGAGTGTTTCTGTGTAATTCATCATGCATTTTCTGTCTAAACTGGTTGTATTGCAACACACTGCTGTGTTAATTAGACTGTCTTTGACTACCTCTCCTTGGGATAGGCCTAAGACATCCTCAGCATGTCATTTTGGAAAAGGCTAAAAGATAAGCAGGGTAATTTTAAGCCTTTTAATATTTACAGGTACATTCCCAACCTATTGGCCATTATGTCTTTTTTTTCATGGAAGTGTGATGGCTGAAACGTCTGGAATGTGTCTGTAAGTAATCAATGCCTCTAAATGCTGCAGGTTATCTGTGAGCCTTGCTTGAAGATGTGCACTCAGTATTTGAAAGCTCTCAAAGGCATCTTCACGCATTCCCTCAAAATTACATTTTAAACTGGCTGGTCCAGTATGGCTATCCAGTATAGAGTGTGTATTGCTTTCTGCCTAGGGTAACAGGGACAGTGCTCTTATAAGTTGTTCTTAATTATTTGTTCTTGCGTAAGAGCAACATATGCATCTTGTTCTATGTTCTTGTTAAGAACTCACTCTCTAGAACGAAACTGTATCAAGAGGCAAGAGAGTGTTTAGCATAGGTGTGCTATCTGAGGTACTGTTTCCTACCCTGGCAAGCTGTTGGTGTCACCGTGGAGAAAGGGCACAGCTATTGACTTTGCATAGGGTATCTATACTGAAACACAGGCATACACCCATGATTATGAAAAAAGACATGAATGAATGTAAATGATTGCATAAAGAATGGTACTCTTTATTTTCTGTTTTTAATTTTTTTTTTAAACCATAATTCAGGCATTTTTCTACATTTCCACCTGAGTAGTCCACACTTTCTCTTGTGAACCTTTTGTGTTCTATCTAGCTTATAAATAATACTTTTCCACTGCTGACAAATTAACATGAAGTTTGATATTTTTCTGCCTTGTTTGCTATTGCGTGTAATAAATGTTCTGTAACTATAACTTACTCTGGTATGAGTAAGTGAAGAATCCTGTCTCCTTCCTTCAAAGTATCAGCTGTGTTGCAATAACAGGGCTCTCCTTTCTCCTCTTCCCTTTTCCCATAATGTCGTTATTTGTTATTACAAGCATTACCTTTTTGCTTTTGCAGTATTGAGGAGCCAGGAAAAGAAAGAAACCAAACAGGGATTATTAATGAATCTGAAATGCTATGTCCTCTCAATAATCTGTTTTTAAGAGCTGCTTTTAATTTTAAAAATACTTCCCCTACAAGAGATGAGGTATCTATGTTTTTTTCTGATTACTCTGGAGCATTAGTTGCTGAGCGGTGTCAAACTTCTGGAGGTTTTACCAATTCTCTGAAGTCAGTACAGGTGCCTGTAGCATGCATACATAAAACAGAAGTAGAAGTGCTTTCACTTCATTGATGATGGCTATGCGCATTCAAACTGGTGCAAGTGCTGATTTGTACGGTTGATTACATACATATACAATGCAGCATAACTGGTCCTAAATCACTAGTGTGTTTCAAAATAAGTGGTGGTAATCAGGAGCTTGACTGCATCTTTTTCGGGTGATGGGGTGTTCCTGCTCAGGAGCTAGAAGGGTGAGCTGCCCAGTCACTACCCTGTGTAGATTTCCTAAGTTGTCAATGTAGTTTAAACTTGAAGGTGGGTTGCGAAAGTTGCTCTCACACTACTGTTTTATTTTTGTAAGTCTTCTGTTTATTTTTTTCCCTGGAACCTAGTCACAGCTAACACCAAACTCCTCCCCCAAAGACTTGAAGGACCCTTCAAGAACCCATCTTACATTGTGGCAGACTGTTTTCAACTATATTACCTGAAGGTTGCTTTTAGGAAATCAAAAACTCTCGAAGCATCTCTAGAATAATTCACATAGGAGTAACGTGGGTCATCTCCGATATTTTTTCAGAACAGAATGGATAAGGCATAGCCTTATCAGGGAATTAACAACTAAAGCAAGCTCTAGAGAACAGGCCATTTATTTTCTTCTAGGTCAAAGTGGGGAGCTCAGTTGCCAGAAATAACAGTATAGACAGCTTAAGGAACTGAAGTTGTGAGTGAGCTGTAAGAAGCACTTAGTTTTACTTGCTTCACCTTTCAGACAGAGCAGCAAGATTCTGGTTTTGCTGGACATTGACCTGTGCTGGATCCCACTAACCTGTCTGTGCAGAGGACAAGTGGTGGTTCTTGAGTGGCACTTAGATGTTAATTCTCCTGTTGTCAAAGCACCTTCAGGCCTTGCTGGCCAAGAGAACAAGAGATGGAGACTGTTAATCAACCACACCATATCCAAGTGGGCAGAGCCAACAGGAGTTAGGCCAATGAGCCAGATGTGAAATAATTGAAATTTACTGAGTGGTTTAGATTTAGTCAATTTGAATGCTTTTCTTGTCTGATTTTTGAAGGCAAGTTGTTTATCCAAGTGCTTTAAGATACAGCAAGGAGCATTGACATCAGCAGAGATCAATGAAGGATGAAGAGGTCTATTTAATCTAGGAAATGAGTGACTTGGCTCTTTGATCCTATTGCTTTCTCTTATTCCCAGAAGGTTAAACTTAGTCCTGCATACACAAATTCTGTTTGACTGAGTTTACTTAGGTTTTAAGTATTTGTGGGTTTCTTTTGTTTAGGTTCTCTTGTATAACAAGAAAAAAACCCTAACTGTTACCGCATAATTAGGCTGTTGCTGTGTAAGCATGTGTAGCTCTTTTCAGACTTGAGAGCAGAATATGCAAATTCAAATCCAAATGCATTTCTTTGAACATTCATACCATATAAAAGAGAAAAAAAAAACAGGAAAACGTCCTCTGACCCATTGTACAAAAACCAGCCTATGAAATAGCATAGGGAAATTGCTCAAATTTGAACTACCGAGAAATAAATCTGGTTTGGCTCATGTTGCCTACGGTACTTCCATTTTCCAGAAGTAAAGAAAAGCTGGTGCAGCTTACTACAAAGGTGTGCATTTTGGTTCAAGATGTAAAACTGTAAGATAAGCCTTACATGAGGATAAGACTNTTGGTGCAGCTTACCTTACAGTTTTACACACCTTTGTAGTAAGCCTTACATGAGGATAAGACTGCAGTTTCTACCACGATGAAAGACAAGATCAGAAAAACTCTAGTAATCCCTTGCCTAGAAAAAAGGTTCGTTGCTTTGGTGTAAAATAAACAGAAATCAAAGTGAGGGTTCTTTTTTTATTATTTACATTTATCTTAACTGCAGCAAGCCATAGCAGGTGCTAGCATGAGATGAGCTTTGGTGCTTCTTGCCAGACATTCGCTTCACTGAGTGTTAACACCAGGAGTTTTAGAAGTGCCTGAAATACGCAGTATGACAGAGAAAATAAAATCGAAAAAACAGGGGGGAGGAAGTCCCATCAGAGAGGCAAAAGTGCAGCACCCATCCTCCCCCTTCCTGCCCTCCCTCCTTTGCACATCCCTCTGCCCGCGGCCGCTGCCCCGCTCCCTCCCCTCCGTGTGTGACCGGGGCCGAGCCGAGCCGGCCCGAGGCAGGGCGGTCCCGCACGCCGGGGATGATTCCCGGGCCTCGCCCCAAGCCCGCAAGGTCCTTAGGGCTTTTATTGTCTTAATTTTATTTTTTTTTTACACCCCCCCCCTCCGCCTCGGGCAGAGCGGGGTGTGCTACAGGGGGGCGAAGGCGGGGCCGCTCCCCGCTTGCGGGAGCAGCGCCCGACGCCGGGGCAGCACCGCAGCTGCTTCGCGCC
>WEIV01025777.1:60410-90037 GCA_013390005.1 Calyptomena viridis
GTCCCGAGCGTCCCGCCCGGCCGTGCCCGGCGGAGGCTGCGGGCGGCGGGCAGGTGCACCTGGCAGGCAGGGCCAGCCTGCCGGTGCGGAGTGACTGTAATGTACGCTGTGGCGGGGCTTGGTATCAGCCAGGACTGAGTTGTTAGGAAACTGTTTTCCAGTCGAGGACGGAGGTTTTGAAGGTAGCAGCACCCTTAGCAAAACACGTTTTATAATTGAACTCGTGCGTTATTGATAGTCGTATAAAGGTACTGCATTTCGACGCCTCCTCGCTCCAGCCTGAGACGCTGGACGCGGTGTGCAGGGGACTCGCATGTCCCGCGGGTCGTGGAGCTCCTCATCTGTCAGCGGGTTTTCTCGGAGGGCCGAGAGCTCCAGGGGTGCCCAGCACCTCGTCCTGTCGCTGCCCTTCGAGAGGGATATAAAGCTAAGCATTCCCACACTGCCATAACGACAGAGGGAATCAAAATAACGCACTAGTGGTTTTGTAGTTGCGTTACAGAGTGTGTTTTCCTGTTTGTTCTTAAGAATTAACGTCAAAATAAAACTCAGCAATCCGTAACACAGAAGTTACTGGTGGAGATTAAGAGGAGTATCCGCTTGTTGCTCCAATGCTATAACAATTCCTGTGGATAAGCGAGGGCGCTGACATGGGGAAACCTAAGCAAGTGAAAAGGTCCATGAAGCCTCATAACAGGATATTTATTCAATCTGTTTTATACAGCAGGCAGTCACAAGGATGAGTCTGTAACTGGCATAGGTTGCCGTTCTGACTATAGGTTCTGTTCATAAACAGTGTGATTTACACACTAAATTTTATGTTGTTGTCATGCGCGCTGTCCAGTTGATGATGCAGTAAACTTGAATCCCTGTTTTTTTGTTGCTATAATAGCTCCCTTTTCATTGAGTCACCCTATGACAATGAATTAGGAGAGATATCATAGTAGAAATCATATGTTTTCCATATAGTTCTGTTCTCCTCAGTTTATCAAACACTAATGTATTAAGGCTAAATAATTGCCTCAAGTGCGTTTTGTTCTAGGTATCAGTCTTCTGTGCAGGGTATAAAATATACATACATTTTGTGTCTTCTTATATTTAAAAGGAGTAAAAAATTATAGTATAGTACAATGTAGTTATAAGAATGTGTTATAATAGTTATAAGGAATGACAAGAATGAAATAGTGTACATATTGGAAATACACTGTATTCTTTGTATCACCACTTTTTAATCAGGCATGCTTAATCTTTTTAGTTTTAACCTCTTATCTTCGAGTGAGGGATTTAGTGTGGTCTAATCTTGCAGGACAGCACACTGAAGTACTTTGTGGAAATACACTACAGATACAACACAAACTTCACGGGGCTGAAGTCTGGACACTGATCCTGATTCTGTCACTGATTTTTAATATTGTGACATTCAGTGACAGTTTTTCTATTTCTCTCAGAAGGAGGCTGGCTAATTGTTATCTGGCTCATGGGATTGTTGCGTAAATTAACGCTTGTAGAAGAACTGGGAGAGTGTCATGTGTGGGATTTCAGATAGCTTGCTTGTGCCTCTCTGTCAATGCATGTGTGGATGTCCCTACTGAAGATGTACCCTATATAGCCAACTGAAGCAAGATTTTTTTCTTTCTTAATTTTCCAGTACTTGAATTCAACATTTACTGTATTATTTGGTTTATCTCAATCCAGATATTTAGCTAGGAACTCTAATCTGGTAATAGCACTTATAGATCAGTTTCATGGAGAAAAGGCGGTGGGGGTAATCTGGTTTACCAGATTTCCAGGCAACTCTGGAATGCATGTTTAGAGGAATAGTTCTCTTTACTGGTAACAAATGCTCTATGGAAGATAATCCTTGGTTCTCTCAGTGGTCCATTTAAGTTGAAGAACACCTTCAGTTTCTCATTTGAAGCTCTGTTTGTCAATAGAAAAGAGCAGTTGCTTTATTTGGAACAAATGTTATAGCACTTTTAAGAAGCTGATTTCCCACATTTAGAGTTAGTCCAAGATACTGAGCTGAGATTAATATGATTATTTTTTAACTTAATTAAAGAAAAAAATCATTATCTTCACAGTACTAAATAGTGTCTTAGAATGCCAGTAATAAGCAATGAGAGTATATCACATTTTAACATTATACTAAAAGCTAAGGAAAAAATATCTGTGGTCACCGTGCAGTACAATGACAATTAGTAGATAGGTCCCAATGTAATTAGAGCAGTCTGGTAGAACATCTTGGTATATTTTTAAATTAGGCATCGTATGTTTTTTAATTATTTGTAGGACATAGTTACTTTGTTAGGAATGGATGGTATGTTAAATGAACTGTTCTGGATGGACAACAGTGTATGTCTGAGCCATTTGAAACTAGGCTCAGGACAAGTCAAGTACCACTGGGTAGGATACGTCATTTGGCTTCACCTTTTCAGTTGTGTTGTTACTTGGGGATTTCAGTGTTTGTTTTCCGGTTGTATGAAAAATAAACCAATTTTGCAGCTTGAGTTGTTTCTGTGGTAGTGGTTCCCATGTAATTATACAGTACCCTTTTGTGACCCTAGCTGGATAATATTATATAAATCTGCTTAACGTCTTCTAGTCTAGATAGTAAAGGAATAGGATTGCTCCCAAATATTGTCTAGGCAACTGACTACTTTCAATTACCCTTTCACTTTGGGCCTTATTTGATGTTGAGCCCCTCTAATGAGACACTTTGTGCCTCAATTTTCACTGACCTTTTCCTTCAGGAGAGTAGCTCTGCCAAGCTGAGGTCACCCTTGGCCGTTCCTCCTCATGATGAGGAAACCGTCCTGAGGACACAGCTCTCCAGAACTCAGGTAGTCCTTCACTCTTAATGGATGTAATTCAGATGCCAGGAAATGTGAGCATTTGGATGTGCCAAGTTGTTAAACTGCAGATTTTGGGAAATGTACAGTCTCAGTTTTGTTCTACCGAGTATGTTTCCTGTTTCAGCATATATCCCTATTGCCAGGTATACTACCTATTGCCTGTTAATCTGTGATGGTAGTGGAATAGATGGTCTGGTCCATTCTCTTGCCAATTTAGATTGTTCCTTATACTATTGTAAACCTCACTTTATGTATTGCAGCTGATGAAGCTTTGAACGCTTTCCTTTGCAGGCTATTTCATAAATTACTCAGCTTCACAAAAAAAATTGTTCAACATGTGTTATTGCTCAACATCTCCCCATACATAGCCCACATACTCAATTTAATTCTGTTTCCTTCTATGTTAATACCTGCCCTTGCATTTTTTCTTATTTGGAGTTATCAAAAGGAAGTGTAATCTCCCGAATTCCTAATGAACAATCTGTTGAATTTGGCTGTTTAGCATGTGCCAATGGCATGGTAACATTAAGCAACTTGGACTTAATGTGTCAGCAGCACAGCAGGCACTTTGTAGGTTGCAGGTCATCTTGAATGACCCTGGCCACTGATACTCATTCTGTTTCTGCATTCACTGCTCTTTCTGCATTTCTACAGATGTGGAGAGGGCTCTTCTACCAGAGGGTGGCCCAAGGGTACATGAATGAGGAATGGCAGGCTACATGCCTGCCCCCATGTCTCCCTTTGCCTGCAATGGTGTGTAGCAGGGGTTGGGCTGAGCACTGACTTGGTGACAGCCTCCTTGTCAATACTTGACTTCTGCTGCCCAACTCCTGTGGCTTCATCTCTGTAGAGGCAAAGCATTTGAGCTTCATGTTTGCTCTTAACAAAGGCTGAATGGCTTTTGCTGTGGAAATGGTGTGCAGTGTGAGTGCCTCCCAGTGTGTACTATCCTCCCAAAGTTACCTGGGCCTCTAAGGATTTGTACTTCACAGGGGTGCTCCAAGGGCTTGCTCTGCTTGTTTTTAGCACTTAGATTTTTTTACTTGCTCGAGGGCTATCAGCCCTTGGTATAGAGCACCTTTCTGTGTCGTATTCCTTTCTCTTCATCTTCTGATGGTAGTCCTCTCCTGTCGTATTTATTTTATGTGGGTCATGGGGAATGTCTTGCATGTTGGAGGTACTCAGCTAATTTGTGCTGCAAATTCAGGAGACCCATCACGAGTATCAAAAATGGATCTCTCTGCCTTTCTATACTACTTTTTACTGTGATAGAGTCATAAACATTAAATATTCTTGTTTTCGGGTTCCAAGCAGGGAGCTGCTGTTAGGTGTGATGGGGGCCGAACTCTTCAAGTATTGAATTTTTTGCTATTATTTTCAAATGGACGTTTTTTGAAAACTAAGAAATAGGATAAACGTTAGACTAAGGAAATGAGCAATACACAGGCAGGTTTTATTTTAAAATAATTTAGATGCACGAAATGGACTTATTCCTCTATATATATTTGTAAAATGCTATTGTGTTATTTACTCCAATATTCATAGTGCCATATATATCTTGTTAGTTATAAATACTTCTACTCCTAGTAGCTGGCACAAGGTTGACAGAACCCTTTGCTTAAATTAAGACAAAATGCAAGTATGGATATTATGCAGCTGGCAGGTTTTTTCTCATTTATTTTTCTTATGCTCCATTTGCTTAAAAGGCAATGTAATAAAGTAGTTATCTGCTGAGGATAAAATCTTGACTGCTTATGTAAGAAAAAATAACTTCTTTCTTAAATTTGCAGAGCTAGTCTTCATGGCTGCTCCTTCTGAAGTATGTAAAATGGGAAACTATTTTACTGTGCATTTGGAAAGTAGCTTAATGAAGTACAGTAGGCCAATTGGCTGATAAATAACTAGTGTTCTAAAGTAACTCATTTAATTATGCTCTTTACTTCTTGAGCTCAAATCTAATTATGATTTTGGTTCTTTGTGACTTTATTTAGGTCTAGAAAATTTAGCTGAAACAAAATCTGACATAATAAATTCTGATTAAATGGGCATATTTAGGCCTGAAAACAGTTAGACATTTAATTTAATTCACTTGACTGTTATTACAAAGAGTTTGGAGTGGAATAGCAACCCCCTGTCCATTGTGTTACATGACACAGCAAATATTCAATATTCTATAGAAACTCATCAAATGTGCTGCCAGACCAGAAGCAAAGTTGCTTTAGTTGAATGTCTGATCTTCAGTCAAAGATGTGCCCTAGTCTTGACCCTTCTTCTGTGGGCTAATATGTGGAATCAGCAATTTTCTTTGATTTAGGGGAATGTTTAGGATGTTGCCTCCAAGAAGATTGTCTGAAAAATTCAGAAACTTCATGCATGCTTTATGTTAGCCTGTGGGTGTACAATTAATATTGGCTTATTACAGCTTTATGAACAAGTTCTATACATGGAAGGAAGGAGGAAAAAACCACTTTCTTATTCTATTTCTCCTCTCGAGTGGGACAAAACCAGGATAATAAAGCTCCTTAATGGTTTTCATTCCTAATACAAATATGTTGAACCACCCCCAAGTTACAAATGCTTCTTGATCCTGCTGTGTATGTACTTACACAGTGATTGGCTTTAAAGCAAACGTTAAGTAGTATATGTTTTAATATCAAGTATTTGTGGAGTATCTGTAAAACCAAACTGACTGTTTTCTGAAGAGATTTCAACAATTTATTGGTGTTTCCAACAAGGCACATCTCTCAAACTGCATCTTGCCTGTGCCTGGCTATTCCTCCAATTTCTGCTTCTTGGGGCATGTTCCTAAATCCCCGATGTGACCTGCATGAATGAAACCTCCAGGCCAGAATTTGGACAGACTGTAAAGCAGGATTGTGATGGAGAGAACAACCAGACTGTGGCTATTTCTGGGATTTGGCTGGGATTTGCTTGCTTTGTTTGTAATTATATAATCAGTAAGCTTAACAGTCATTGCTCCACCATGATCTTAAGAGAACTTGAAGTAACAAATACATCTCCTCAGCTATTTTTGACCAGCTAGGTGTAGTGGCGATTAGATCACCATTTTCTCTATAAATGAGTGCTTATTTTGCAGTGTACCAAAATAAAGGTGAGGTTAACAGAATGATTCTTCCACAAATGTCTGCTTCAGTGCTTCAGATCTGTAAAATGAAGTATGTATTTATGAAATAGGTGATGGGCAGATAATGTTATATCTTATTCATCTGGGCTTAAGTTTCTTTGAATTAAAAAAAAAAAAAAAAAGCTTTCTACTGGGCTCTTAAGTGCTGGTGTGGCTTAGGTCTTTCCTGCTGCAGGAGGGTCATCAGTAGATCCTGTGAGGTACCTTTTCTCACCTTCTGTGCTACAGGACGTAACCAGTTCAACATTTTGGATATCTTGTTGCATTTGGCTGTCCCTGGGAGCTGGAGTCACAGCCGTGGGGGATGTGGAGCAATGGTGCACACCGGCCTTACGACTAGTGGGTTCCCCTACTCTTTTTTTCCTACAGAAAAGTCATGAGTGAGGAGTCCTGTGGTGTGCTCTGCTGCCTGCCTAGTGGTTTTTTTCCAAAACTTAGTCATTCCATGTTGCTTTCACCTTCTCCACATCCCAAGCAGAACAGAAGGTTGAAGCACTGCAACATCTCATTATATTTGTGTATGAAGTACTGTGTGCGTTCAACTATTTCTACAAATAAGATTACTTTTACCATAACATTTTGGAGCTAGAAGAGTGTGAGCAGTCTCCTTTTTTTTTCAGGAAATTGTGTTATCTAAGGAAAAGCTAAAATTAGAAGTGATATAGGGAGGGTTGTGCATGGTGGGTTTTTTTGTTGTCGAGTTTTTTGGGCTTTGGGTATTTTTAATCCAAGGAGCTCTCCTAATGGATGAATCATGTGGGTGTAATTTAAGGCACTTGATACCAAGCAGTCTATCTGAAGTATATGTGTAACAAGATTACCAGGATCAGTTAGAAACTATTTGAAACTACTGAAAAGTGAACTTAATCTATTGTAAATATTTGTTACTCATTATCTAATATATCAAAATATATTTAGTTAGAGTAAAGCAAATGAAAGTAAGATATAAGGTGCAAGTTTTGAACAATGGGTTACTGAGCACGGGAAGAGAATGCAGATGCAGTTGGTGGAGTGAATATTTTCTGTAAAAACAAATATTTTCTTGGAAAGTAAATTTCCAGAGCACAGGAGAAACAAGAACTGGTGTTCTAGTTTTAGCTATACTGTTAAAATTAAGGGATTGGGTTGAAAAATTGTCAAAACATTTGGAGACTGCTGAAAAATTTTAGATTTGGCTTCATTTTTATAAGCTTTCTTGTGTTGCATTACATTGTTAATTTAAAACATCTGGTTTTCAATTTCATTTGAATGAGATTTAAGTAATTATTAGTCTCTTTTTAATTGAAAGATTTTTTTTTTTTGTTTCTTTCTTTTCTGTTGTTTGACTCAATTGGGCTTTTTTCCAGATCTTCTTTATTTTACTGAAATCCACAAGACACATACGTGGTGAATCTGGTTTGGTGGCTTGACCTCACTCAAGTTCCAGTCTTCCTTTCAGGAGAAATCTTTATCTGCTAAATCAAAATATGAGATATTCCTTTTACACTAGTCATGAGGGCCTCATCGCTTGAGGTCTTGAACTCAAAACAGGCCCAGTCTTTCAAAAACTGCAGTTGCTTAAACAAGTTACCAGGTCTGATGAAAATACTCAGTCGTCTTTGTATTGGGTTAGGCAGGAAGTATGACTTGGTGATGACAAAGGTCTTCTCTAGCTTTGGTAATGTGAACAACTCTTAAAAGACAGTAGTATAATTGAAAATCTAGCAATAAAGGACCTTATAATCCTGGCCCACCTCACTCCTGATATGACAAACAAGACAGTCAAAATATGGGAGAGATGAAAACAGGATGTTGCAAAATTTCTAAGTTGTTCTCAAAAGCCTGATAATTTGAGAGTCATGTTCTTGAAAACCTGCCTACATATGGTGAGAGATAGAAATGTTTGCCTTTCCTAGAAAAGCTAATGCTTTAAGTAAAGATATAATAATATCTTGAAATGTAGTCATCCCAGGTGATATCCACCTTTGGTCTAGTACATGTATTTTCTTTAGGTAGTCAGCTGCTGAATCCTTAAAAAAAAAAAATATATATATAATTTAATACACCAGAAGATGGTTTGCTGGATTACTTCAGTTTAAGAAGCCAATACAACGGCCCGAATAAGTTGCATGAAATCTTAAAAATGTGCCCTACTGTTCTTCCCTTCTTAAATGTATAAACTGGTGCTAGCAGAGGCCTTGTGACCCTTTTTTAATCTACATGGGAAAAATCCATTAAGAACTGACAATTTTGGTGCAAATTCTCTAATGGTGTTCAAAAGTTACTGTATAGTATGTTTTCTGTAAGACATATTCATGTGCTCATAAGATAAAATATTTGCTTAGGTAACAAGCTGAAGGAAGTAGGATGGTTATTTAGGCAGTTTTTATAAAGGTTGTGGAAGTCTGCTTTAGAGAACATTCCTTATTTTTGTTTCATCCTTAGCATATCTAAGGTATTTACTGCCATAAAAGAGGTGCTTAAACTCTTGGTATCACAGTTGTAGTCATTTGCACTTGGATTTGTACGATAAACTACAAAGCAACCCTATTCAGCCATTGTGTTTGGGACATTCTAATGTTGGTCTTCAAGCCTTGTGGTTCATTCACAATCATATCACCCTCTCTGCCAGTAAATCCTCCGTATTATTGGGTACTTTGAAGATCTTTGTGACATCTGAAAACCAGCCCCCTCTGTATTTCTACATTTGTAAATGGGGAATGTAGCCAGGAATGTGCCAAACTTCTAGCTGTCTGTGCAATTTGTGTCCAAAACTTGTTGCAAATACCAGAGTATCTTCTGAGATGATACATCTTCCATTGTTGTGCCTGGTTAGATTTTTATATGCCATTATGATGAAATAACACACTCGTTTGCTGATGGCAGTGACTCTTCAGACTCTGAGGTATTTATGGAGGGTATTGAGTTAAAGCTGATAGGAAGTTTGCTTAGAACAAAAATGGGTTGTGAATGATCTATGGAATGTCAGCATCATACATGGATGTGTGAGAAGAAATTCAACATTAAGCGGCTTTATCATGCCACGACTCCTTAGACAGTATACCTCTGGAATACAAACCCAGTGACCAATTATAGCTATACTTCACTCCAGGGGTTTTTTTTTTAGGTCTCAGTTGTCTCCAGTGTTTTTCATAACCTGTGAGAGAAGATTGGAAATTTGTGAAAATGCTTATGGTATTTTTCCTGTAGAGCTTCTGCCATGTGGTGATTCTGGGAAATCTGCATTTATCTAATTCACTGAAGAGGGATAGCCTTTGGGAAGGGGTGAGCATTTTAGAATAGCCTGTGCATGTTGCCTTCACTTGAAGGGAAGAGCTGTCTTTGGAGGGCAGCAGGGCTTTGCTTACTTATGGTTTTTATTTGTCTCTGGATTTTCCCATTCCTCCTCAGTTGCAAAGAAAAATCCATGACAAATGTGGGTCTTGGTTTACTTCTTCCAGTTATCCCCTTACTGACCTGGGAGACCCATTTCCCACTGTCCTTTAAGCTGACTCACTTATGTCGGACAATGCAGAGTTGGTATTTGCCAGTTCTTGCACATGAGATGGGTGACCTTTGCTTGCAGAGAAGGAAACCACCACTCCATCTAGTCAAGATAGATGATCATGCTTGGTCTTAACAAAATAGTATTGCTTACACTTTTAAGGGAAGGGAGACATTTGGGGGTGTTGACCCTCATTATTGCTTAATACAGCACTTTTATAGGAGGAATGTTTCTTGTTTGACTGAGGGAATGTACCTTGGTTCAGCTGCGGGTGGGCTGTTTTTGTGCTACAAATGTAAGATTATCAGTTAGTGTTAATAAATCTACTTCTTGGGTTTTCCCTGTAAATTATTTGAAAGATGTGTTTATTGCTATTACTAACCAGAGGGATGTTTTTTATGGGCACATCCTTTCTGTGCTCAAGTTGTCTTAATGCTTCTAACTGGCTTTTACGTAACAGCAAAGTCGTATTTATGTTCCCAATGATTCACTATCCTGTTCACTTAGGCATGTGCTGGCTTGAAAATGAAATAGAAGCAAGTGCAGACATCTCGAGGGAAACTAAATGCCGGTGTTTTGAAACAGCCATTATTTTGCATTTAAGAAAAACCAACCCCCCAACCCTACTTTTGTTTGTCAACTGCTTGACTGGCCTGAACAAAGCTTCTTTGGCATGGGGACCTGGGCCAAAATGCAGTGAAGCTGAATAAAATCGTGTTTTGGAGTCTGTCTCTTGAGCTTGTTCGCCACTCTTAGTAGAGCTGGCTGTGAAAGCTGTGTCTGGTTGCTGACCTGGCTGCTGAACAGCAACTTCATCAAGTGGGTCTGGCCTCTGCAGTTGCTTCTCCTGTCTCCTTTCCCCTCCACACACTCTCTCAAAGCCCTTCTTGCTCGGCCTGGCTCTTTGTCCTGCTGGGTGCTCAGGGCATTGGGATGGTAATGTGGCCTGGACAGTGAGTGTGACTGATCTCTGTAGTTATCCTCAGTCCCCAGTCTGGAAATCTGGGATGATAGTATATCCTTCCTTCCACCCTTTGTGTGTCTTATTTATTCAGACTGTAAACTTTTTAAAGTATGGACTTTCTATGCCTAACACAATGCTTTAGGTATGTTGGCAAGAAGCTTGTGTAATAAACCTAAATTGAAAATACTTTAACAGGGGATTGTCAAGTGGAAGGAGTTTGCTTATCTCTCACTCTTATATCGCCTGGTTAATTGCTTTCTTTACTGCACCATTATGTATTATCCCTCAATATGTAGGTTACACCCACGTGCTGACGGGTGACCTACGCCTTCATTTGCTTCACCTTTGAATTTGTCCCTCCTGTCATGTAAGATCCATGTGCAATTTAGATGCCCCAAGCAGTTGAGGAGATCGGGTGGCGGTGGCAGCAGGGGATTGCAACACCCTGAAAGCATCTGGGAGATGATAAAACCTCTTATTCTTTCAGATTTCATCACAGAGCAGGCAGGTGAGCAACCCACAGGGCAATAAGAATGAAAAGGAGTGTTTGTCATGCCAAAAACAGTCTTTTCTGAAGATGAGGAGTTCAGCAGGGTCTCAGCTGGCAATCGTTTGCTCTCAGTTTCTTAAAACTGAAACCGTAAGAAAGTGAAGTGGTGCTAATACACAGGGTTCATGGGACGTGGGTTTAGAGGTCAGAATACACGACCTCCTTCACACAGACTGCTGCATAGACTGAAGCCTGTGAATCTTCATTCAGTTAGGGCTTCTCCTGCATGTGGGTGGCAGGGTTGGAAAATGGAGCAGGCAAATTCTTCAGTATAAGGAAGAAACATTGATAAAAGCCTAACATTTTGTACAGACCTGTATTGGTAGCTTTGCATACTGTATGTGCAGGCCTTGAAGAAGATAATATTATTTGTATAGCAGTGCTTCTTTCCCTTTGCCTGCCAAATCTTAGGACAATATCCCCCACCCCCAAACCTAAATGTCACCATAAACATGGTGTAACTAACCTCTAGCTTCTATAAGGGCAAGTATGAAGCAATTAAGCAGTAGACATGTATTAATGCTTTCTGACACTTCTAAAAAAATTCATTTTAAAGGAGGCAGATAACAGCAAATGGTGCTCATTCAAAAAGTAGTCACTTTTCAGTGCTCTTCCAACCTGGGAAATAAAATGAGCAGGGAGCAAAGTCTGTGTTGCAGGTCACAGTAAGGATTTCGGGTGCAGGGATGGCTGATGTGGAGCTGACGTCCACCTAAAGGCAGAGATCAAAGAGGAAGAGTGCCTGACGCCTGACCTGTTAAAACCTTTAACAAGAAATCATGCCAACGTGAAGTCATTATAGAACATTCCTTTGGAGGGAGTCATGTGATGAATACAGTGCGAACACAAAATGATTTCATGTTGTATTACATTTTGAGTAGGTTATAGATGTGGAATGAGTCTACCGATTCATTTTGTACTTTGAGCTGTGTTTGTTGGATTTCTTAGCTTCTGTTTGTACCTTCCATCTGTTGATGGAGTCCTCTGGCTTTTGCACCAGAAAAACTCCACCTCCATAATGTCTAGAACTTTTATCAAAATGGGGTTCAGTTCCTGCCTGAGACCTCTGGGTACTGCTTTGTGAAAATACCTTTGAGGAAAATATTATGTCAGCCGTGTGTGGTATGAACTTTTATCACTCTTAAAAGGGAGTTTCGTGATTGTTTCACTTAGGTTCTGCTTCTCTTAGCTGGTGGATTAAGCAAATGAAATGGTTAAACAGTAAGTATGAGGAAAGCAGAACAAGCATCTGTTCTTATACTGTTACTTGTATAGGAAGTCAGTTCTGATTTACAGTTGTGAGAAGGAAATATTTGGTGGGCAGGTCTATTTCAGTGCACTCTGTTTTGAAAGTATTTAGTTTGCTCTCATACCAGAGGGTGTTTTAGGACATACGATGAAGCTGTGGAATATGAAATCATTGTACTGAAGGAAAATACAGAGGAGGCCTCAACTTAGAGATGTACTTCACTATTGAGAGTCAAAATATCTCCCCCTCCACCCCGGGGGAAATAAATGCTTTATTACTTATGGGGGTAGGTATATTATAGTTTGTTGTAACTGAATATGGATTACATATAGGAATTTTGGAGAAGGATTTTAGCTTGGTGAACTACTTGGAAATGCAGTCATCAAAAGAAATTTTAATAGATGATGAGACTCAGGGTGGATGAATTATCCTCTTCTAGCTTGTTTTCTTAAGGAATCAAAGTTTACATGGTAACAGTGTGCCTCTGTCTCCTCTTCTGACAGAGCTGTAAAGATCTCAAGGATATTAAATACCTGGGAATAGGTGTTTTGATGGCTTCAGGGGCAAATCACAGCAGAAGCACATTCCCCTGTAGAGATGAGAGACTTCCTATGGCTGAAGAAGTCCGGGTGCCAGCCAGCTCCATGCTTACAGCTCGCTATGCCACAGGTACCAGGATCTACCAGGAGTCTGCAGAATCTGGAGAAATGTGTTTTTGCAAGTGCCCTTGTTGGCAATACAGCTTGTTTTTTCTGTAGTGTAGTTCACTAGTTAACCCTTGTGGAGTTTTAAAAACTTACTGTGAGATATTTGCCTTGCTGTTTAGTAGAAATAGATGCAGATAAAATGCTGTTCCTTACCCTGGGCAATTCTGAGTGTTTCACTGTGCTTTGACCTTACTGGTTTTGGATGAAGAAGCTGCTGTGGAACTGTGATTAATACTAACACTCAATACTGTGGGGTGTTTTAGACTGGCCACATTAAAACCACCAGTGTATGCTTGACTCAGGCCCTGAGAAGTGCGGCTGAACTTCTTTCTGCCATCCAGGAATTGCTGACTTCAGCTGGAGAAACAACTGCACTTCTCAATGGCTGTAACTCTGCATCTGTCTGTAAATAGATCTGTTTTGGTTGGAGAAATCCAACTATGTGTGCCTTGGTGTTGATTGTTAGGGTCATGATGAATTTTGGGCATTTTGATACTGGCAGTAACAATGAAGGCATTATCACCACTAACATTTTCACTTTCCCGTGTTGTTGCGGTGCCTGTTTAGTTATTTTTGCAAAAACAGTAGGTTATGGGAACCTTCCCATGTGCAAACCATGTTGAAGGTGGGAATCTTGTTAAAAGTTGCATATGTTTGCTGTTCCCATAAACATTGCTAATGATGAAAATTTTTAAAATTGGTTTGTTGGCGTTAGCAATTGGTATCTACCAGAGATCTCTTATACTTCTCAGAATCACTTCCCCCAGTCAAAGCAGTACTGGTGTTTGGATTTTGTTTGTATTGTGTATTTGCTGGAAGGAGAGCACTATTGTGTGTTTTTTCAGGGTGATTACAAACATAAAATAGATTCTCTTGAGAACGCTTTGTCTACTCTCATCACAATTGGTAATTGTTTTGTGTTGTGTAAGACTTTGCATGCTGTGCTTCTTATTTGGCAGCATGTGTGTGTGAACCTCAAAATGGATTTCTACCTCCAACATTTTGCCATTGATGTTTTAAAGGTGAATCCTGGAACAAAGCATAAAACTTCTCTGAACTCCTTTATTGCTAGATGATGTTTACCAGATTAAGGCAAATTTTTTCAGTCGTTTTGGAAAACAAGTTTGCTGCGTTTTAATGAACGTCTTCCCCAAGTAGATCCGGGTGAGGTAGTTCTCAAAAATGAAGAAAAAAAAACCCCACAACAACCAGCCCCTCAAACAATTTTGAATTGGAAGCAGCTTAAAATAGTGTAGTTGTGTGCAAGGTGGGTGTCATCTTTTTGTGCCAAGTGCATTTTCTGAGCTCATTCGAAAAATGCCAAGGGAAAAGGAATCCATAACACTCACATGTCCTATTAGCAGAGAGCCTTGAGGTAGAGATGGGCTAGATTTGTGGAAAAAATGAGGCTTCTGCCAAAAGTTTTCTTTGTAGGTCACTTATTGTAGTTGAAATTACAAGGAACGTTAAGAACAAGTGATCTATTAGCAAAGCCATGAAAACAAACTATTTGCCACTTCTAACAAACGTTGGACCAAAATATCCCTCAAATTTTAAAAATAAGTGAAAACTTGGCGAAAAGTAAGACCTGGGTTTATCTGCATTTCATCAGGTACATGGCGTCCTGGAACATAGCCCACTGGCAAAAGCATGGGGAGTGTTATCCTTTGCAGCACTGGGAATGTTCTTTGCTGAATTTGGCGCCAATGACCGAGCTTTGCTTGTTAGCTGAAGTTCACACAGACTCCTTGCCAGGCCTGCCCAGAGTGCTGTCTCCTCTGACTTCCTGTGGTCTTGCATAATATTTCCTTGCTTCTTGTATAACTGCAGCTCATTCTGGTCACTGCCCAGTTTATACGGTCGACTTTTTAAAAGGCCAGTCCTGCAAACGTGCGGCTGAGCCATGTCAGTGGCAGGAGGCGTCCCAGTGGTGACGCCAATGGAATCGCCCTTCCACGGGGAAACCGCCGGCAGCGGGGGCGTATGTCAATGCCGACATGTCTGAAGGCAATAAAGTTGACTGCTGCAGCCTTGTGACGAGATAAGCGTGAGGCATGACTTCAGACTGACTGCATCTTTGAAATATGTGTCGCTGTTGCTCTGATTTCTGTAACAAATACAGGCGTTAATGAAGGGTGGGAGAGGCAGCATCACAGGTGGTGTATCAATGAAAGCACATTTTGAGAGCACTGTGAAATTCTAATTATTGCTAGTAGTAACTCAAGTCCTACATGTGCCTGGAAAACGTGCTTTGGGTATCCAGAGTATTAAAGACAATTATAGGAATTTCAGAAAATAGTGTTTTCATTCTGCTGGTTTTTACTGCTTCTATGCAAGTTGTTTCTGCAATCGTTTATGGTTAAAATATGCATTAATTTTTCACTCTCGGATTATTTGTATATGTGTTTTGAAAGTGAATTTCTTAGTAGTTTGTGCTGTGTCACTGTATTTATGCTGATTTTCAAAATATTTGTGTTTGTACATAGAACACTAAGTGTAATTATAGAGCTTTGTCAGTAATTAATTTTCAGAAAGAAGCTTGTCTAACATGACACATTCTAGAACCCCCTTTTCAATGTAGTTTTTGAACTGTCATGTTCTTTAGCAACCCTGCTGCTGGCATGGCTTTGAAAAGCTGAAGAGTAGAGATTACAAAATAGTCACTTCAGTATGTTTGTAAACTTAGTAGGCTGTACTGATTTGTGTGTTGGACTTCTCAGGTTGTGTATGATCCAATGAAATGCTATCTGCTGTGAAGAAACAGAAGAACCATTTTAAGGGAAAACATTAGAATTGATTTAGTCATCACAGTTACATGAGATTCTGTTTAAATTGTCTCATACTGTCATCTTTTCCATGAATCTGGGTTATCCAGTTGTCATAGTAACTTTGACATAGAAGAATTCGTGCTGTCTACACATGGCTATCTTGCAACACTGCCTTTTAAGCTGATTAATTTAATGGAAAATAAACTTTTACTGGTTAGTGTATATTATGAGGCAGCTTTATTGGTCACTTAAAAGTGTTTTTTTATTACCTAGTATTCTTAGGATCAATATTTTAATGAGTACAGTCCAGCTAATATAATGCTTGGAGATTTGTCAAGGTAATGGAGTGGTGATACTACTGACATTTAGCAGACCATTTTATAGTATTGGGGATACCAACGCTCCTGGCGGCCGTGTGTTTTATTTTTATATATATATATGCACAGCATTTTTGGCAGATAGATACAAAGCTGGAGATAGTAGTACAGCTTGTCCAGACAGCTCTAGCAGGACAGTTATCAAATAAACCAGGTTTACTTCAACATGTTTTGACCAATGATGAAGAAAAGCCACTGTATGCCAGTACCAAGCTTAGTCCTCACTGGTGGGTTTGAAGTCCTGGGTAAGCCTTACGGATATGAATTGTATGATAGAAGTAGACTGATGATGGATTGTCCCCAGGATTAGGGAAGAAGCATAAGAATTGCAAAAGGTGTTGGGCTGAGCATTGCTTAGCCAGCTAGAAAACACAGTTCACTGTCAGTAAAGACGGATTTTCCCTACAAATGGAAGCAGTTAAGAGAGAAATGTTAGGACCTAGGAGTCTGTTTCTTTTAAAAAGTATTTGTCCTTCCTGTGTAAACTGTTTTGAATTATTTCAGAAACATTGTTTTGGCTTATAAAGTCAGAGCTAGAAACTTACTCAGCGTATGGAATAACAAGGTTTAGAAACTCTCATTCAAAAGTGAACTCGTGTTCAATACTAAGGGTTGAGCCTTAGTACTTGTATTGGCAGTGTTAGAAAGGCACATGCTCTGTCTGAATCCAAATGTAGCCAAGTGTCAGAGGGATCCATGGTCACATGGTCATGTTTGCTTTCTTTTGCTTTTCCTTTTTCTTTAATGATTTAGAAATGTGCAAATGGGCACTGCAGAAGATTTGAGGGTTTAATCCTCAACTGTACAGGCAAACACATAACCACTGCATTCAGTGGGAGTTTTGTCCCAGTAAACAGCTGGGGATTAAGCACTTGTATACATGTCTAAATATGGATCTTGGTCAAGTAAACAAGCGTGTAGCTGTACGTGGTAATCTACTTTCAGAGCTGGGGAACACCCTGTGTCCCTTGCGTGGCTCTGAGTACATGGCCACGTCTGGAGCTTCATGCAAGCTCGTGTTAAGGACGCTGATCACCCATCCTCATGTGCCTTGCCGCAGGAGGAGTGTGTGATAGGTATCTCTGAGGGGTCACTCAGCTGTTGGTGTGGTGAGATACTGCTCTCCTTTGAAGGATGTGTTAGGGCATATACACGCTTTTGAAATGCCTGTGCTCGCAGATAAAGGCAGAAGGGAGCACCTCTCCTACCACTGGGTATTTGCAGCTCACGTGCCTGCCCCTTCCTAAAGCTGAAGAACTTGCTCAGTGTTTCTCAGGCTGAACTTTTACAGGAGCAAGAAATAACATCATATCTAAGGACGAGACTGTGTAAAGACTAACTGGAAACAGCAGAAATGGGGTTGTGCTTACTCTGCCAAAGAGCATTAATGTGTTTTTCATGGAGCTGTATTCTGCAGCTGGTGAAGTGGGCAACATCTATAAACTTCTTTTGTAGGTGGTTTTTAGAGGGGAATGAGAGACTTCTCTTATAAGTATCACTGTTTAGAAAGTGTTGCTAATATTTATTTTGTTTTATTCTTATAATTTTAATTTTTTTAATGGAACTTGCCCAGAGGCTGTAGTCTGTCAGCAAGGAAAGCCAACCATGTGACATTACAGCAGAACACGCCATGTCTCATGTAATACTGTGACTTGTATGCTGTCATTAGGGACCTGTGTGCATGAGGGAATGCTGTAGGTGTGTAACAACAATTTTCTTGTATACTATAAAATCCAGTCTCACTAAGTACTGAGGACCTCGGGAGTTTTGGAACAGCTTCTCCTACTCTCTGAAGTAGTAATTCAGTATACTTAGCCTCTTAGAGGCTAGGTCTAATAACAACAATTAGTACATTTGTATGTTTAATATGCTTAAAAAGCTTAAATGGATGTGGTTTGAAAAAGCGAAATGAAAGAACAGTAAAATTTACATTAAAACCCAGCATAGGCTATGGTAAGGAAGTATAGTCTTAGCCATACTACAAAAAATAGACATCTGAAAAGCTCCCTGGTTGACAGATCTGTCAGAAAAAGCAGAAGTGAATAGTGAATGTTAACTGTTGCTTATGGTGTATTGTTTTTTGTTTCAGTTTTTCAAAGCATTATGGTATGATGGAGGTGGGGGGGTGTAGAATAAAAATTATGAAAAATGCACCTTTTTGAAATGTCCACACAAAAGTCACAAATGACGTTTGGAACAATGACATCTGAAGTGTGAAAGCTATGAAAGTCTCTCTAAACACAAAGAGAAAAATATGTTTTGCTTCCTTTCATAAATCAGTATGGGAACATTGTTGAAACAAAGGCAAAGAAAAGCTTAATGCAAGTGGAGCTTTAACAGAGGACAAGAGGTACACTTTTCTTTTGCTGGTCCCAGTGCCCCTGCAGGCTTGACGAGGTTGTCTTTTGGGTGGAGGTGCTGTATGCAGCACAGATGCTGCCTGGGGGCTGGGAAGGGACCGAGGGGCTCTGCCCTTTCTGCAGAGCCCTGCTCACCAGCATGACTTTCTCCTGAGGAGACTGCTGTAGGTTACTCGCCCGGTGGGAGGGCTGGCCATGAGGACAGGGCCATGAGCTGTGAATAAGGCTGATGAGTTTCAGCTCTTGAGTGTCAGACTGGCTTACCACAGCATGCGATTTCAAAGGGCTTTGCTGAGGCTTGGGTATATGCTGGACTTCAGTCATCAAAAGCATCTGTAGCCACTAGAGGTTTGACTGAACAGATTTTCTTGGGGTTGGTCCTTGGGGGAAGGCTGAGAGGTGTGCAGGCTGGGAGAACATTTTGGTGAAGCATTGCTCTGCTTTCTATGTCCTTCTCTAAGTGTCTGCTGATTGAAATGGGCTGGTGGGAGGGTGCTGGGCTACATCAACCTCTCACCTTGCCCACCAGGGTTATTTCTGTGTATTTCACTGTAGGTAAGAGTACATCAAGAATGTAGAAAGGATTGACAAAGGGGCAAACCAGCTTTACTTTCACTCTGTCCAAATTGACAGCAAAACCCCCTAACGTTGGTGTGTGTATGGATCAACTTTTAGTCTGATGGTTAATAAATAAAGGCTCTTAGGAAATAAGTATTTTGCTTCTGCCTTGCTTCTTTTTTTTTTTTTCTCCTCCAGGAAAACAAACATTTGCTACTAGCAACCGTAACAATTCCATACCAATTATTCCACCTTTTCTCCAAATGACTTGTGTTTTTTTCCACAGCAAAGCACATTTTCACATATCCTTAGCACAACTCTAGCCTTGGCCTAACTCTGGGGGATTACAGAGATAAGATACCAGCCATGGCTAGCATCATCTCCCGATAAACTGGAACATCAGTAGAAGTGCAGAGTTACAGCCTTTAAGGCAGAGAAAATGGTATTTAGGGCTCTTTGAAAGTCTTGTTTTATGGATTGAATAGGAATCATGAACAAACAGATTTTTGCAAGGATTTATTTGGACACTGTTGTTAACTTTTTCAGTAATTATTGAACTGCGTTCTTGTTGCTTGAAAATTGCTGCTCTTGTTTGTTACTGTTCAATCAATGGAGTGAAATGCTTGGTAACAAATTGCAGCATGGGGAAATACTAAGGTTGTCTATTTCAAGCAACATTTGAATACTGAAAACAAAGGTAAAATGAAAGGTGAAGGTTAATGATTTAATAACAAGGTCCCCAGGACCGTGCCATATGTCTGGAAGGCAATAATTTGCATTTGCTTCCTGTAGGATGACTTTAGTGAGGAACTGAAGGCACTTAGCATATGCAGATGCTGAGACTCTCCTATACATCTGTTGTTACTTAAAAAGTATAAAGTCTGCGGTGCAGACTTGTGAGATGTTGTAGGAGAAGGAGTGAGGCACTGACAGACAGGAGGGTGCTGGTGTAGGAAGGGAGTGATGAAGAGAGGAGGTGGTTATGTGTCCTCCAAAGAGCTTGGAGGGGCACTGGGATGGCTAATGAAGGCAAATAGGCTCTGCTTAGGGAAGGGGTGTTTATGTGCAACATAGACTTGTATATACAGCAAATCGCCTTCAATAATTTTGTGGTTACCACTACTTATATACAAAGCAAAACCATAATTATAAAGCTGTTCTTGTTTTTGAAACATCACCGTGTGCCAGAGAAGTTGTAGGTATTTTTAGGGCACAGTAATGTCAAAGAACACCTGAGTGTAAAAAGGATAGGTTTATGGGTATTCACAAAACCAGCTGAAGCTAAATTCTCATTTGCATCGTGTTGTGAAGACTTCAGCCTTCTTCAAGTATTTGATGTTGGCTTCTGCACAACCTCTGTGCCCACAGCAGATGTGGTGGGTGGCTGGAGACAGGACACCTGGTGGAGCAAGAGACTGGCAGCCTCAGGCTCTTCTATGTTTCCCTGGTGCTGGTCAGGCTGTGCAGTACGTGCGACAGCATCATTAATGTCTCTTTGTTCTTCCCCAGTGCTGTATGAACAGCTTGGGGCAGAAAAATCTCCCTATGTTGAGCTTGCTGGTGATGACAGTGTCTTGTGAAACCGACTTTTTGATCATGCTGGTAGCTTCTTCTGGAAAAATCTCCATTATATTGGTCTTTTATTTTTTAAACTGTTTAGAAAGTTCAGGGGAAAGTGTTTTATTGGGGGGGGAGGGTGTGCTTTTTTAAAAAACTTTATTTTATTGATTGATTAGAGACAGTTTTAAAAGAGTGAGTTCTAACTGCAGTTGGAATGGCAAGTTCCTAGACAATTCAGCACACATTCAGCAGCCTCTCCTACCAATGTCCCCCCTGTTGTTTTAAGATAAATTAGAGACATGAAACAGCATACAGGCCAGATGCCTAGCACAAGAACCAAAGGCTTCAGCTTTGGCAGAGTGGCCAAGTTCCCACCGACTGTATGCCCCCAGGTTCCCCTGGGTTAGCCACTTGCTGCTCTAGTCTAGCTTGCAGAGCTCACAATCTCAAATTACTCAAATTATTCACTGGACACCTGATCAAAATGACAAAAAAATGTGAACACTCTCAAGTCCCTTTGTAAGGCTTAATAATAGAACACAAATAATTTTAATACATTAGGAAAAAAACCCACAAAACGCTATTTGTTTGTGGTAAAGAATTTGTTTTGTTATCTTTTCACAGCACATTTTAAAGAGTGTAAATGCTGACTTGAGCAGGCATAAGTACAAGTACTAGTCGAATATGTGGCCATTTCGTGCTTTTGCCTGCCCTGCTTATGCCCTGTTCAATACTAATGGGACTGTATGGGATGTAAATGGCCACAGCACTTTTGCTGTTATATATAAACTAAATTTGAGGAACTTTTAGTGTTTGTTATGCACAGTGAACCTCTGGGAAAGCTTCAACCTCTGACCTCCATAGTGGGTTATGACAGGGAGGATTCGTAAGAGCTTGATTTAGACTCATCTCTAAAAAGCTGGTTAAAAATATTCAACTACCATGTTCTTCCTCCTCCCTCATCTCAGTAAAGGTCCTCTTAAAATACATGCTGACACTTCATTTTTGTCATTACTTTGGGAGCCCTAAGCTAAGCCTGCTTGTAAGGAAATTATTAAATTATATTCATGTTTGTGCTTTAAAATTGCCTTGGTGGTACTCCAAGAAGTATTTTCCTGTTCTTCCAAATTTCCATGTGCTTTAATATTAATATATTTTCATCATGCCCCAGCAGTAAAATGCATTTATATTTGGTCATGTCATGATTGCTGAAGGGATGTGAAAATGCAACTAAATTTATCTGAGGCTGTTAAAAAACTTATTCTAAAAAATAAGGGGTTTGTTAGAAAATGGCATTTGACAATATTTGGATAATTTGTCACAAAAGTAAATACTCAAGAAAAAAAAGGGGGTTGCAGAACTCTTTGCTTTTGAAAAGTAGAATATTCTTTTTTCTTTTTAATACTTTGTCACTAGCTCTTAATTGTACTGTTATATGGTTATAAGTTATATAAGTTATATGTTTATGATTGGGTTGTGGTGGCAATTTGAGACTGAACCACTGGTAATGACATTATTGCCTTTGAGAAAGAGCCCTTTTATGTGGTTTGTATATCACAAATTAAAACTATCCCAAATATCTTGAATTAAAGAATATATATTTTTTTAATGATAACACCAATGATCTTCGAAGGAAGCCAGAATATCTGGCTGTCAGATAATACTTTGAAATTCTGGTTTGCTAATACGGCTTTTTTGTTAAGTCAGAGTGAAAGGATATTTCATGCAAGAAGTGACTGTATTATTTCGTAGAATGGTTTTTACTAATGACTATTACTTGCACTTTTAGAGCAGTCGATAATGTTTTGTTGTTTTTATTGCAAAATTGTTTGTAATCAAAGCCATTATGCTATCCTTTAAATGGAGAGGCCGCTGTTTGCCCAGAACAGCTGGGTAGATACATTAGCTTCTATAAATAAATTTATTATTTTAGATGAAAGTTATAAAGCAATGTTTACATCTCAAGAAGTAAGTAGAATAGGTGAAAACATTACTAAAAAAATGGATGAAGCAGAGCATTGGAACAACATAAAGTCCTTCAAGGGTTTTTGTGCATATCTAATATTTTAATCAAGCACAACTTCTCTGTGGTTTTGTGGTCTTAAGAAAACTGGAAGGAAGGAAAGTGCTATTTCACTCTTCATCTGACTGAAATATAGTATTTTTCTTGCTTAAAATATTGATTCTCCCTTATTGTCCTGAGGTGTTTCTGGAAGCAGATAGATCTGAATTGGGAAAAAAATACAAAAATACAGAAACTTGCACTAACTATGTGGAGAGAATAAAAGCATTAGCGTGAAATCTGTTCTCCTTTTGAAACACACATTGGTCAGAAACACAGATTTCAGTGCCACATATACTGAAAATGTGGTCTAAAAGCTTTAATTTACCTTCATCTGTCAATGTTAATGGACGGAGCAAGTGCTGGTGCTGCTGTAAAACAAATCTGTTTTCCTTTTGTCTGCTGTGCCAGATAATGAAATAAAAGCTAAATTATAGCTGATAAAAGTAATTTGCAGAAAAGCATTGATAAAAATATAACAGCAGAGCTTGCCATTAGCAGTTTAAATGGATAATATTTACTTGTAACCTACTTTTGTCCTCTGGTTTTTATTGTCTTCTCCCTCTTCCCATGCTATGACGGGCATTTTCAGTGGAGGCTTTGGGCAGTGAAATTACAGGTATACTAAATCCCGGCATGCGTAACTTTCTGAAGGATAACTATGATATTTTCCCTTTCTTTTTCCATACTGCAGTATTGCCAAGTTAAAGCTCACACACAGCTCGAAATGTGGTTATCAATATAATTTTAATAATTTGAGGAATGTGTCTACTAATGATGAAAACTGAGAAAATGGTTTCTCTCTTTGCAGTGCTGGTAGCTTCTATCTTGGGTTATATGATATTTACTGTGAGAGCCTTAATTCTTGGAGTCAGGTTTTCAGGTGTGGGACACATGCTTTCCTTTAGAGAAGTTTGACGTCATGTCCCAGTGCATCCAGAAATTCAGAAACAGGAAGGCAAAGACTTATGAGCCCTGTGTGTGCACAGTGATTCTAATGTGTACGTATGTAGGTGTGCACACATATGCACAAACATTTAAATGGTATAATTTCCTTGTAAACCAGACTTACCTCTCTTGAAATTGAGTCATCATTTTTTAAATGCTTGGACTTCGGATTACTTTTATGATGGGTAGCTGGTGTCCAGGATAAAGCATTAGCCACAGGGTACTTGAAGGATGTTTGGTGTCTTGCAAGAGCTGGACATGCTTGTTGGTACATTTGTAGTTTGTAAAAGTATTTATTTAAAGACATTGAGTCCTGAGTGACCAAATAGGGAACTGCTAAACTCTAGCTGCAGTACCTGAAGCATTTTATATTTGCAGCCTGGACAGTGCTGTACAGTGCTTGCCAGTTTGCAAATGTCAAGGACAGTTACCCTCTCACATTCCTAAATGGCTTGCTTCTGACCATCCTTCAAAATACCTGCCCTTTTTCCAGCTCCTCCAGCTATTGCTGGCAACTGGTGTTTCACTGTGCGGCTGCAAGGACTGTAATCCTTGGGAAGCCTGGGTCTTGTTGGTCCAGGCAATCTGTAAGGAACATGAATTCCCTCTCCTTGCCTCCAAAACTAAGACAAGGGCACCTTAAAAGCTGAAGAACGTATTTTCATATGTGTAGCTGTGCAGAGTGTTAGCTAGAGCACACAGTCCTGCTGCTGCTAGTCAGATAATTCCTTATAGGCACAGGCTAATACAATGTGCAAGGCTACTATTGTTTTAATATTTTATTGTGCATAATATCTTGATTTTTTTCATGTGTAATGTAGGAGAAAATATCACACATATGAACTTTCTAAAGTACTTTTATGTGACTAAAATTAATCTTGTAAGATATATGGATTGTTATTGTACTCGAGTGCTTTACTATTTATAGTGGCTGAACACTGTTGTTATCAATGCATAATGTTATACTTTAAACTTTGCTTCTGTATTACGTTGTGTCTGTGGGTAATGATTTATTCCATCTGCAGCTTCAAAGTGTTCAGAAAAAAAGTAGTGTTCTATTAAAAACGTGTTTATGGCAGAACAGGTAATTAAGATCATCTTTGGCAATACTGGTCAAATATCTGAAAGTTGTCTTCAAAGATGCATTAATAACTAGATATCAATACAGTGGAATAATAACAATGCCATATTGGAAGAAACCCTAAATTCTAGTTTACTGATATAAATGCAAATTTAGGGCAATAGCCTGTGAAAGAATGGTGGCAGAGGTCTGCTTGCCAGTGTAGAGCAGCAAGTGTACTCTGGCTTTTAAGGGGCAGGCAGGATGCCATGCACAAGGAGATTCTGTTCATGGCATGCTAAACACAACTTCAGTGAAGTTAAACTTTGGTAACATAAAAGCTGTATCACCATAGCTGGGTGGCAAATCAGTGCAATGTGTTGGCACCATGTTTACATACTGCTTAACAAAAACATGAGAACAAAATGGAGTAGCAAAACTGATGCTTGTTTAGAAACAAAGGCCAGAGTATGAATGCCAGTGTGCAAGTAGATACAGGAGTAGCTCTGCTGTTTGCCATATTTTCTTGTTTATTTGTGATCTTGTAGGATGTTGGACAAAGCAATTTCCCTGCAGAAAATAGTCCCCAGTTCCCTGATGACAGAGTGAAATAGAGAGGTAGATTACAAAACTACTGAAACAGCAGCGTGAAAGATTGAGAGCTTTAGGTATACAGTGCCTCTGCTGAAAACTCAAGTGTAAAATACGTATGGAGATGCACCCTAGTACAGAATTAAATCCTTAGGATGGATAGTCTTTGACTTGGCTCTAGTTTGAACTGTAATCCACCTTCGGGGTGAGGTTGCAAGGGCTCAAGACCTCCTGTTCTGTGATGTGAGTGCCAGAAGCACACTAGAAAATTAGCCTTGTTAGGTAGTTTAGGTGAGCAGTTGGACCAGGGTTAAAACATGTAAGACCTGAGATATTTGGACAGCCAGCCATGAAAAGAAGTTTATTCAGGCCAAATTAGAAAAGGCTTTTCAGTAAATGGAATTGTCTGTGCTTCATGGGACAGTTGTCCTCCTTAGAGGAGGATGTACCTTTCTGAGAATGGCTGGAAATGGTCTTGAATGTGCAAAGGATATCATGGGGCTCACTGAGCACACAGCCATGGGAGCTTCCTATAGGTGACAATGGAGAAAATTGGTGGGCAGCAGCATCAGGAAAAATATTTGAGCAAACAGAAATATATCCTGATGTAAGATTTATTCTAGATTTACTTTTTTTTTTTGAGAATTGAGTTGTTTCTTCACAGTTGTAGTCATTTATGTTTGTGTGAAGGTACTGCTTAATAGAAGGCATATTTTTATCCTTTCTGTAAAGTTTTTATGCAGTATCTTTTCCTCTTCTCTACAGCATCCTTGAGGGAATGAAAAGTGGATCCTTCTATAGACCATTTCTGGTCTACTAAGTCTTGATACATCAAATTGACAAAGCTACTGCACGGACTGGGCCCTTTTATTCTTAAAAAAGTGTTATTCATGGAGTTACACAGATTTAATCTTTGTCCTCCTGACTGTTCTCAAAGCTTGGTTAATTAAGATGTGCTTGCATAACTAGGACTTAACAGAGTCCAGATGTTCCTGTATTTCAGGCACACTTGTACCTTTTCCCCCATGTGAAGCAAGACACTTAAGGTGAAAAGTTCTCCCACTTCTCACTTTATCTAATTCTAGGGTCTGCACTTGGAAATATTTTCCATACCCTTGAAGTCTTTCTACACTCATGGGATTTTTAATAGTTGCATGCTTTCCCTTTCCTCTCCCTAAATCTGCTGACGGCACTCCCAAATCTTTCTCCCATTTTCTGAATTATGTTATCTATTTCCTCCAGAGATGGTTTGATAAAAATCTGGTTTCCAGTTCTCTCCATGCTTTAGGCCTCTATATGGAAAAGAACATCATTAATGGACCCCTGTTCATGGTTGTTCTTACTTTCCTTAAGGTGGTATTCATTTCAAATGCTCCTCAATACTTTTATTAGTTTTTCTATACTGAAATAGAATTGTATTGAGACATTGGAAATTCTGTATCACGGACTAGATGGAGATTCATTCTTTCTGGGCCTGTGGAATTATGTGAAACTTCCACTGTTTTTTTGTAAAAGACTTGTAGAAAGAGTTCCTTTTTTTCCATGCAGAAATCTTGTTTTATTTAAACTTTACCCAAAACTGTTGTTTCTACCAACTTTCTCTTTTGAATCTTTATCCTTCTCTCGTGGTAGCCAAGTAACTGAGCTGATGTGGAAACCTAGATGTTCCTTCCCATGCTAAACAGTCACTGTGTCCTAGTGGCTCATCTGGTGCAAGGAGTATGACATGTCCCAGGAGTATCTGAGAGCAAAGTATTTCCTGTTTATTTGCACTGACACAAGACAAGAAAACATGAAATAAAACTTATTTTGAAGAGCTATGTTCTGATCTCCCATCCATGCAAGTCAGGATAACTCCATTTAAGTTAATGTGATGAGGTGAGAATTGATCCCAGGGACAGGTGTGACTTGATCCTCCAGAGACATGCCTGGGGAGGGGAGACCTTGCCTTTGCAAAGTTGCCTGGACTCTGTTGTGTTCCCCCTATGTCCTCTTTCTTTGTACTTTGTACTTTCTTTGTACCTCTTTCTTTGTTGGGATGGAATTTCAGATGTTTTTTTCTGTCTTTCATGTGCTTGGATTCCCTGTGTGTGGGGATGAGTGTTAGTACAGGATCCCTGCTCTGAGCTGAAGTCTGATAGGTCAGGCATGGGACATCCCATGTCAAGGATGTTTTTCACAGTCATTTTGTTACTGTTTTGGTTTTAATGCTAAAACGAGGAAGTGAGGAGTTCAACATTTCAAGAGGATAATTTAAATAGCTGCAGCTCCCAAAAACATGGGAAAGACATGTTTTTTGAGACTAGCTTTGCAAAATTTGTTTGAGTCAACCCTAAATTGTAAGGTATGCTCTATGGCATTCCTTCCTTCCCATGTAAACTCTAGGGAAGGAAAGGTCATACAGCAACAGGCTTTGCAGCTGCTGCTTGTAGCCAACCTTTGTTTTCTACTGTCTAGAGCAACTCATCTGTAGAAATATTTGTGCCTGGCAAAGTGAGTCCTGACCGTGTGTGACAGTGAGTACTAGTGACTGATGTAATTCTGAAAGCACCTAAGTAGTGACTTGCTGTGGCTGGTACATAGGTAAGGCAGAAGAAGAAATAGAATTCACCAGAGTAGATGCAAACACTGTAGTTTCTGGGAACTGGGGTGGAGGGTGCTTGTATGTGGGGTTTTATCTCCCTAAACCCCATAGCTTATCTTGCTTGTTTCTCTGTCTCTCCTCTCCCCTCTGGCCAAACTCCAGTTTGCAATGCTGCATTCTTTGCTGCTTGGCCTGACTATTTCTCATGTTAAATGCTGTTTTTGAATTTGCACCTCGTTTCTGCACAGAACATATCAGTGATGCAAGACCTGTTGGTTAGGAGATTTTTCAGAGTATGAAATAGAGGCTGAAAGTCAAGTGGTATTGGCTTGGCACACCTATGTGCCCAAAATAACTTCAGACCTTTACACATAGGCAGTAAGAAATGAATTCTTAGGGAGGAAAAAGAAAATCTGTACAAATATTTTGACAGTTAAGGTGACTGACCAGTAGAGCAACCTTCTAAATGTTGCAGTGGGTCGGCTTTGGTTCTTCATCCTTTAAAGTTGCTTAAGTTGGTCAGATTGTTGTTTTAAAGAAATGCTTAGATTCAAATTGCATTAATTCAAGTGAATCCTGCAACCTCTGATCTACAGGTTAGACAAGTTGTTGGCATTCTTCATTTCTGGGCTGATGAGGTTTGACGCTGTCATTCATCCTTCTCCCAGAGCTGTTAGCAAGCCAGAGCTTCAGGGAAACAAGTCTTCATTCAGGTTTTTCATAAAACATACTGTAATCACAGTGAACAAAATCCCTGTGTCTGCAGAGGCACAGGCCTACGCCCTACCTCACTCTGATTCGCAGCTTAATTGAAAATAAAGCAGGTAGAGACTCTCCTCTTTCTTGGTACATTGTCAATTGTTTTCACTGTGTTTTCAGAAAGGTTTTATCAGGCTTTTGTTGGTTAAAGCTAAACAACCTCTTCTCAGCTGTGGTAAACATGTAGTGGTAGATAATAAAGCTTTATTTAGTATCAGTCATGAAAATCACCTTTTTGATTCTTAGTCAGTGATCTGAGATACTGGATTCCTCTTAAGTGGAGAAACTTTCTGGTAATGGCTGTTGTCTTGGAATCCTTGGAGATTTTTCACAATGTTTTCAAGTTTTCTTCAAAATCAACAGAAATTGGTGGAAGTTCATTATCTGTATGAGGAAATGATCATAAGAACAGGGGAGGAAAGTTTATATAGGTGATTGTTATGTACAATCATGAATATTTTTTTTTAATCAGGAATAAAATCAATAGTATGTACATGAAGTGTATTCCTCTAAGGCTTGTTATTTTTTAAATGTACCATTGACTAAAAAATACGTTAAATCAAGTTAAGTCATATTTGTACAATTTAGATTAACTCCATTATGTGTACTATGCCTTGCTCTTTGTGACTTGTTTTCCACATGCCTTGCATTATTAAGGTTTCTTATTTTTAAATGTATTTCACAGTAGCATGAGTCTGTTCCAGTAGAAGTTAAATATTTATTCATATTCTGTATGAAAGCACTTTTTTTTTCCTGTCTATGAAGGGGCAAAAATATTTTTGTAACTACTCTTGGCCACTGCAGCATGTTCTGTACAGACATAGCTAACTGTATTGGCATACAAATACAGTTCAAAAGAATACATTAGTGCAAGAAGCAATGTTACCTTTTGGATTCAGCTTGTATCAACATGTGTACGTGGTGCTCCCTCTGCGCCTGCCTCATCCCTCCTCTGCACTACTGTTTGGGGTAGGGTTGTGGTATGACTTTCTCAGTGTACCACAGCTTTGGCCTCTGTACTGTCCCAGCCCAGTTTTCTAATAACTAAA
>WEIV01025777.1:90159-199574 GCA_013390005.1 Calyptomena viridis
CAGTTAGTTTTAGGGGAAAAATGCAGTTCAGTTGATTAAGTTATATAATGTAGGGAAAGGAAAAGAAGAATAAAAGTTGTGTTTTCCAAGAGACGCTGTAAGGAGGTACAAGGTATGTTTACAAAACAGTGTTGGTAGTTATTGAGATGAGAGCACCCTTGCCCCTGCCTTGGCAAGTACCCTCTGTTTTGTAGAATTCTTGTGACCACTTATGCATGTACTGAGGCAGTTGGATGCATTTCAGTGTGTGCATCTTTGAGTTTCTTGTCAGAAATTTGGTCACTGTATAGGTAGAATCAAAACAGTGAATATTGAGGTACCACACCCTGATAGATGCATAGTTCTGAGAGATCTCCAAGACCTGCCTGGTTGTAATGTGTTTCTTGTTAAGTAAGCTGATATTTGTGGTTCGTATCAAATGAAACAAAAAAGTCTAGTTTCTTTTGCGGAAGAATTGAGTATTACTTACCTACCTTTTTCATAAATAGAATTTATTACAGTTGACTCCCACCTCCTGCCCTCATGAGGTGTTGGGACCACGATGGAGATGAGAATCAGGCCCTGTATATGCATGTGCCTTTTTTGCTTAACTTTAAGGAGAATAAAAGCTCCAGCAGGAAAATTGGCAAAATAAAGACATGTTAATTCATAGTTCTGAAGTAAAAATCAGAAGATATAAAGAAATCTGGCCACTTTTGTATACATATAGAATTATTCCCTAGCTTTGCTGCTTCCCTTTTTTTTTTTTTTTTGCCTAGAGTAACCATCCTGTGATTGTAGTTCTTGACATTGTTTTACAACACAGACTGCCTTTATATCAGTTCCCTTTGAAAGTTTGTGTTTAGCAAGTAATTATTCAGGGTGCTGTGTCAGAAGAACTAGCACTGTTTCCCGTCAGAACCAAGCCTTAATTTTTAAAATATTTGAAATACTGCAGTTGAGTGTGGAGAGGCCACAATTGTTGCCTCCTCAAGTACCAGAGTTTCAATGTTCCCTACAGTGAGAAGGCCCCTCAGGACTTTGGCATGAGCCAAAGGTGTGTGTTTTGGGGGTCCTGATTCCCTCCAGATTACATCACTCCAGGCTGTGATATTGGCTGTAAATTTAGAGGGATTGCCTAACTTTGATGAAGTGACTGCTGGTTTTCTGACCAGGTAGCTGAAGCAGCCTGACCCTTCAGTTCAATCCTTTTCCCTTGTAGTAAGGAATACAATTTACCCCAGCTCAAGCTTCTGAAGTTCATTTTTTATCAACTTAGTAGCAGACTTGAATACTAATAAGAACTCACTGTTCCAGTTTACCTGATGACTTAGTGAACAAAAGACAGACAATTAAAGATCTAATGTATAAAATAACAGCCCCCTGAAAAGAAAGCAGAGGCTAAGAGTGAACTGTGTCCCAGGATGTTTGTACAGGCAAAACCCATACCCCAGAGGGCAAAAAATGTCGCCTGACTCTCAGAATCTGCACTTGATCATTGTTGCAGGAAGTGGAGGAAACTGTGTTACATGGAATAATCAAAATTTACAACAGTTTTATTGTTATTTTCAAGAATTATTATTCCCTGCTTGCCAGAGGAATGACTGTTTAATTTGTCTTTCTGGATACCCATCATCTTACTGTGAGTGGCTACAAGTCGCCAAGAGATAGTGAAGGAGAAACCATTAACTTCCATCATAACCAAGTGCACATAAAATAATTAAGGCCCAAAAAGTAAAGAAGGCTCAGTGAATATGTTTTTATTGCAAGACCTGTTTTCTTAACTTCATTATTAAATTTGACACTTTGGAAGGACAAGGCACAACTTATTAATAGGTAATGGTGCAAAGTAATTTTAATGATTGTTTTGAATGTCCTGTAAAGAAGACAAAACATTTTCATTTAGAGTTGGTGTGTGCCACCACTGCAGTCTTTAGAGCATCCGAGACCTTGTGCTTGAAAGAAAGTGACATGAAATGGCCGAATGTCCTTTGTCTGTGCTCCGCCATCTTTATATACTGAACTCTTGAGTAAGGGTACTATAGAAGGCATCATCAAAGAACAGCCCAAAACCTTGGGAGAAGGAGCTCTTTGTGTGTTACCAAGGCTGGAGGTTTCACCTGCTCAGCCTTTGCTCTGTTGGTAACCTCACTGACTGTGGCTGAGAGAAGCCTCTGTGCGAGTGTGGTCTCCATGTCTGGTTTTCAACTGCTGATTTCAGAGACCCATTTCATTATGGATTGACTCTATTGCTTCTTTTCTGTCTTGCCATTGTTTTATCTGAAGTATTTTGTTAGTTCTAGCTGAAATTGGCAGGAAAAAAAAAAGACAGCTCAAATGCATTGTGGTGGACTAGTCTCTTGTATATCAATTTTTTAAATTGTGGCAATACCTGTACTTTATGATCTCTATAAATGCTCGCTATCCTTTATTTACTAGCCAGTACACTTTTAAATTTTGATTACTTTGAAAATTAAGATGTCTAATTGAGTCAGCTTACATAGAGAGCCTGGGGATGCATCTGAGAAGAAAGGTGGTGCAGGGAGATTTTGGTGAATGCTTGCAGACCTCTTAAATGGCTCTGTTTGGTGAAGATTTCTGCGTCTTTATGGCTTGCTGATTTCTTTCCAGGGGTTGGAGAACCTACAAGATATTGAAAGGTGGGGTGTTTATTTTCCCTGTGTTGTTTTTGTGTACTGAAATTTCGTAGTGAAAATAGCTGGGTGGGGTGTAATGAATGTTTTCAAAGACCGTCCTTTGAAAAAGGCTTTTTTCCAGTCCTTGGTGGTCACCACCCATTTTCCTGTGCTGTGCATGCCTCTCTCATTGTTTGTACCCACAAAATCCCCTTGTGTGAACCCGTCAGCAAATGTACCACCACAGAGAGCAAAAATGTCATGGGATATTGGTCCAAGCCTGCTGAAGCACCAGGGCTTTCACCCACAAGTGTTGATGGGTATTGGCCAAGGCTTAACACAGCATTAGATCGTAAAACTTGGGATTTGTCAACAAAGTTCAGCGTGACCACTTGGGATTTGTCAACAATGTTCAGCGTGACCCTCTCAACTGTTTAGGGTTGAGTGGGTTTGAGGCTGAAGCATAGGTACGCATACCACTGATAGTAAAGTCATGCGATGGCAATGTTTGTCCCTTAGGCTTGAAATAAAGCTTCATTGAAATATTGTCCTTGATTACATGCAGTTGCACCATCTACATAAATAATGCTGGTTGTGGTTTGGTATGGGCTGGGATGTGGTCAATGCCCCATCTAAAAAATGAAGCTCGTTTTGAATTTAACTTCTGGGTTCCCCCAACCCCCTCCCCAGCCTATGAATTGCACTTCATTCACCTTTAGCTTTAACCCGCTGGTGAAGAGATAAAGCACATCCTTTGGTATGTGTTTTTTAGACTAGGTAAATAGTTGACTTATCTGAAAACAGATCTTAGCAATACCTGCTGAGCCTTTGAGCAACAATATGTATGGACCTCTAGATTAGCTGTCAAAATTGACTGATTACTACAAGTAATTCGAGACAAGATAAGGATCTGTGATATCTCGAACACAAATCATTATAGACATCTCAGGTTGTGCATTGTCATAACCTTATCCCAGCCGCTGCAGTGCAATTCCAGCAATAGCTGTGCTGCAGGCACTCATGAACGTGTAAGTGGAAACTTCGGAGAAAAGCAGAGTGGTATAATTGTCATCCACCCAAAAAATTTGGCTGACTTGGAAGCAAGTTTAATTTTGGCCAATGTTGAGACAGTCATGTCTGTTGTATTGTTTAGTGAGTTTGGTGGTGGGTTTTTTGTACTCTGTGGATTATCTCTGAAGCTTGCTGTATCTTGGCTGTTATCAGAGCTGATAGCCACAGGGAAGGAATCCATGATCCAGTATCTTGATGGAGCAGCGTAGTGCAAAACCAGTCTGGGGAGGGAAGACTGAGTTGAGATGATTTGCTGCTCCTCTACAATTTGACCATATGCTGGGCTGTTTGCTTCTCTCCAAATTTCCTTAATATTTGAAAAGATGGGGGATGTGTTTCACTTATCTGTTCTAGGTGTGGGCTGCAGCAGCTTTACAAGAGTGATCCAAATCTGCTCTGATCCATCATTTGACCACCACTGGGGTTTGCTGAGCATGCAGTGACTTCGAGCAGGATACTGCTCTCCCTGAAAACTAAACCATGAGAGAAGTTGTCTAGCCCTAATGCAGGGAATGGATTGAAAAGGCAAAATGGCAGTGCCTCTATCTGCTCTAACAGCTGATCAAACAGCAGCGTGGAGGCATCTCTGCAGCCACAGGCATTACGTGGTTCCTTGGGGCTGTGCCTTGCCCCAGCTGCAATGTGTTTGGCACATCCTCTGAGGTACCATGATTGTGCTGGCGTGGCAACTGCAGGACAGGCTGCACTTACAGCATCGTAAAATAATTCAGGAACTGATTAATGGCTGCCGAAATCCTAATACTTATCTCTAGTTCAAGGTACTCATAAAACCAGAGAAAAAATGGAAGAACATAAATCCCGTAGATGTTGTTTTGCTTACTATGATTAAATTTATCAGACTCTGTGGACATATTGTGAACCTAAATGCTTTAAAAAAATGTAAGTGCTCCTGCAGCCTCTGTGGTTTGCAACATTGAACTCCTGAAGTACTACTTAGTTGCTCTGACAACTTCAATATTCATAATGATACTATAAATTGCAGGTGCAAAGTGTTATTCTTTTAATAGCTGCATTAAATGCAGCTAGTGGTATAAAAAACAGGCTAGTGCTATAAACATTTTAAAACTGTATAGATATAATGCTTTTTGTCTCAGCACCACTTTTTTTTCAGAAATAAGTGCCAGGGATGTTTATGAAAATAAATAAAATACAAATCCAGTACAATGTAATTATTACAACTAAAGGTACCATCAGAACTTCAGATACTGGAGAAGGTATAATCTTACATGTGCTTTAAAGTACATATGAAGTTTATCCTATCTAAACAGCTGATGTGTTCCCTATTCCTGGATGTGTTACTGTCAGTTGTAGTGGTCCTGGAGTGATGCAGTCTTAGCAAGTCATAATTATACTCAAAGACACCAAAAGTTGAGTATTCGTATAGGCCTCATCTTTTGATACTCTAATTGTAGTAGCCAAATCCCCCTATCATTGTGCCAAACATCTGTATGAGCATGGAAATGAGTTCGTCACTCCTAACACAAACTCTTCCCTTGTGTCCCGTCACTCTGATTTCTCATTTTCTTATTGTCTAGCCTTTGTTTTAAACTTAGATGAAGGAATTGCACTGCATATTGATATGGCAGTAGATGCCAAGCTTTGCTGAACCAGAAGTGATTTGTTATTTAATGAGTATGTACAGAAACTCAAGAAATCCCTCAGTCAAGCCAAGGAGCTGGTGGTGAGTTACTACTGTAAGTTAAGGCAGCTTTAAAGGAAGGGTGGAAGATACTTCATTTCCTTATTTTTGTAATAGCCCCTTCTCTTAGTAGCTTTTATTGTTACCTTCGAACTCTCATTTCCTTTATTAACAAATTCCCCATTTTAGCATAATTTGTATTTGTTTTGTCTGTGTACTGGGTACGGTATCCCAGTGGGCAGCAACACAGCTTTAGCACTTGCCCTCCATGAACACTCCACATATTTCAAACTGCTGGTTTATGTTTTTTATTCATGCAGAAATAACTCTGTGTCCTTCCCCTTCCTTTTGCTCTTGCTGGTGTGCTGAACCTGGGCATCTGGTGCCTTCTCAGACTTTAGAAGTAATTATTTTCACCAGAGAGAGGCATAAGAAGGGGTTTGCATGGCACTGTATATGAGTTTCCTTCACGGTTTTCATAGTTTGGCCCGAGTTCCTGGTGAGTGAGTAAATTGCTGTTTCTAGCACTTTTTATTTACCAGTGGTCACTTGTATTATTTTAATGGAGGGAGCTTTCTAAAGCACAACATGCCATCCAGAATAAACTGCTTGTCAGGTAGAATGGTTACAAATACTTTTAATAGGAATTTTAAGGCTAAGTATGACCGCTGGCTGCTTGGTGTCTGCAAGCACATCTCTGGGGCAGTCAAGTGGTGTGGTTCTGAGACAGTAATGGAGTGCCTCACAGTCAGCAAAACTCATTTTTAGACATTATCCTGGTTCAGATCATGTAGGGATTTGCAAAGCAGAAGATAATACAAAATGTAAACACAGCAAAAAATGGATTTGCTAGTTTGAAATCAATCTTCATTGTTATCTGAGGTAGTACTGTCTGTTAAAATAGTTTTATTGAGTTTTTACCGGTTTTAATTGGAAAATATTTTTTACGCTAAGCATCTGCTCTTTTTTCGTTTATCAGTACTGTAAAGTATTTTCTTATCTTTGCATCCAGAGAATGTATTTTTCTTGTTCTGCAAGTTAGCATTTAAAGCTTTAACTCTAAACCATTCGAAATGAGCATTTACTACAAAAATTTAATGTGAGAACTTAATTAACTCTGGATTCTTGACCTTTAAAGTGCTGAACCTAGAAACATTTAATAACCAGCTATTGGATACAAAGTAATATGTGTGTTGTTTTACTAGCTTGCATACATGGCAGTTTGAAGCAAAGTCCAAGGGTCACCAAAATCATGAAGTAAGCTCAAGCGAGTCAGTCTGCACTGCGTAATTTAAAGAGCTGTCCGAATGTGTCACGCAATGTGTATGTAGGAGTGAAGGCTACCGGGTTACATGTAAGGTGTTTTTCTGCAAGGTGTGGATTACAATTTCTCTGACGGCTTCTGTGATCTGGAGTCTACAAGGTGGGAGTGTAATTCAGTGCAGTTGCTGCACCACTGAATCTTAAACGAGCAACTGTGTGTGTACACCCATGCGGACTTGTGAAGAGCAGTGAAACACCGAGCAGAAGATTGCTGTCTTAGCAAGTCCCCTCTGTCAGCTTAGAGGAGGCCACCAATGTCCTTGACGGAAGGGAGGATCACCGAAACTGACCAGCTGGCACCATCATCAGCTGAGTGCGTACTGAGGGCTTTGAGAGGGGTAACTGCCTGCAGGAGGGACCAGGGAGCTGTATGGGTGGAGGTGGTGGGCAGGGATTACTGGTGGAGACGAAGTATTGGTAGGATTGAAACTGCAGAGAGCAAGTACAGTCGCAGTCAGTGGAAACAGGATCAAAACCGCAGGTTAGTCCCTGTCTGCTGAGCTGAGGAGAGTTGTGTGGGTGCCTAACCCTGTTTCGGATCAGTGAGTGATGCTGTACGCCTGTGCCTAAGCTCCCATGCAGGGGGTGGTCTCTTTGCCCCAGTGCTTGTGAGGCTGATCCCTCCTGTTTCTGGTTGCAGGTGCCTTTTGGAGATGCTGTGGCAGGGCAGCCCCCAGCCTGGGCTGGCTGCCTCAGCATTTTTCCTGGCTGCTGGAGCTTGGAGCTGGCACAGCAGCGGGCACTGAAAAGCCAGTCCCTAAGATGGCATGGTAGCCTTACAAGACTGTTTAAACCCGGTGGGTTAGGTGGGACTTTTGAGTTTTGCCAGTAAGTTGCTGTCCCTGAAGTTTCCAGTCTGGCAGTAAGACAGGCTTCAGAAAGTCAGATTATGATCTTCACCCCAGGTGTGCAAGACCTTTGTCCGCAGGTATATCCACCTATTTCAGTGAAGCTGTGTCACAGGGGCCTGCTGGACTTGAGCAAAGGGATAGGAATCTGGCTCCTAGGTTCCATGCTGGGCATTCCTGTATAGCTTTGGATGCTTTCAGCCATTGGGATGTATGCTCGGTTCCTGTGCGTGGGTGTACCTTTGGGACTGGTTTCATGTCTTGAGAGAAGCATGGAGAACTGCTGCTGAAAATTTGGAAACTTCACCTGGGAGGGCAAATACTTGCCAGCTGTTTGTCATTTCTTCTCATATGTGTTGGCCTATAAATTCTATTTTCAGAGTGCAAACTAAACACGCCAGGAGGGAGTGGAAAATCATGTAAACAACTGTCCTGAGGGTACAGTGCCATACTTGTGTTCTGTGGCAGGGAATTGAACTGCTGCCTTAACTCTTCCATTTTCTATGACTTGAGTACCTGTAAACACTGGCATGACAGCATCATCCAGCAGCCCTGGGAGAGACTCCTGCACCCTCTGCATAATCAGATCCTGGATGGAGTCCCCAGACTTGTTCCTTAGCTCAGCCTCCCCATTTCCAATAGAAATTTGAGCTTTTCCATTCCTTTCTTGTTGTTTTATCTGGAACAGTTATGCTGTGATTGCAATTTGTGTGTGCATGTGTGGCTTGGTGTAGTCTTATCTTGCTGGATCCTGGGACTCCTGAAGGAACAAGTGTTGAGGTGCTGAAGGAGGCTTTCCCTACAGTACCTCCGGGCCTTGGACCAGTGTACAGGTGGCTTGATTTGTGGTGGCTTTCTCATCTCTCCCCTCTGCACTTCTAAAAATCTCTCAAAGGTTTGTGTGAATGAGGTTTCTGCTTGTGTCGCTTTCTCCAAGCAGTGACGCACGTGTGTTCTTCCTCTGCCATATAAGTGGGTGGTTTATATGTTAGGAGGGGATGATTCATAAATTAGCTAGAGCCTGGACCTTTTCTCTATTGCCTGAGTGATGTGAAGAGGATTTGGTGTCGGCCTTTCCTCGTGGCCTTCAATGGGGCAAGTTGTTGAGCAGTCACATTGTCACTCTTCAGCTATTGATAGTCCAGCCTCACCCGGGGTGAAATGCGAATGCCCCCTGCATGACATGAGGATAATGGCAGAGGGAGTTAATGGCCTCTGGTCTGCAAATGAAAACCATAAAAATACTGCAGTTTTGGGAGGCTCTTGCAACCAGGATGAGTAAGCACAAAATGACTGTCTTTGACATGGGCATCCCTGGGAGGGACAGCAACCAAAATGGATGTCTTGGGGGGAAGTGGCATGGGGGTGTTTTGGGTTTCAGTGTGCTCATCCTGAGTTGGCTACAATAACAATGCAACTCGAGGGTGTACCGAGTGAGGGAAGATGGTGGGAAAAATTGAGGTGCTTTTGAGGTGCACAAAGCCAAGGGGGAAATGCTTAACAAGCAAGTTGTTTGTTTATTTAAAATGATAATGGGTGAGCAAAAAGTCTTTCGAAAGCAACCAGGCAGGCTGATTCCTCCCCTTGTTTTCTGATGTGAGAAAGCTGTTTTGAAGTGTGTGATAAACAATGAGGTTTCTCTGCAGAGAACCTGAGCAGGACAGTCAGAAGCAATGTTGAAGGAAAGCATCTGCAGCAAAGAGAAAGAAAAATCATCTTCTGCTCATAGCATTAGTTATTAGAAACCTCAAGCAACCCATGGTCGATGAAACCACGTGTCTCATTAGCCACACTTCAAAACTATATTTACAGAGGTTAGCAAAATTAAATATTTTTCTTTGTGGCCGGAGTGGTGTCATGAGAGACCCTGTTTTATATAACCTGTTTTTGCTGCATAAATTGTGACCTGGCTTTGGCCTTGGTTCCCAAAGTTTTGTATTTGAATGAGGAAGGATTGGGTCTTGTTTTGACCAAGTTGATTATAATGTGAAAATTGTGGCTTCTAGATTTAGAGCAGAACTTAAAACATTTATGATTCAAAAATTTTCCAGGCAACAACTGAAAATTTTCACAAATATTGCCACATAGTTTTTGTTCTGTTTGATTTTGTTTTGCTCCTACTCTTTTGTTTTGTTGGTATAATTAGAAGCTGGGATTTGTTCCCAGTCTAGCATCTTTGTAGGCACATTTTCCTTTAGAGAACGTATTTCTGAAAGTAGCATTGGTGTAAGTATTTTACATGACTCTCCTGCACCCAGCACCTGCCCCAGGAGAACATGAGGCATTTTCTATTGTACCTTCTCAGACAGTTGTATGAAGGGACTTTTTTTATTTACATGTAATGGCTCTTACTTGGTAAGGAGAAACTTAGTGAGTTAGTGTCACCTTGTGAATATCTAATCCTTTAGATTCAAACTTGTGTGGGTTTGTGTTCACCTCAGTGATGCCCCTGAAGTAATTATTTGAGCTGGATCTTGCTGTTATGTACTGGAATGTGTGTAGGTCTCCTCTAGCACATGCCTCCTATAAAAGAGACCATGTTATAAACATTTACCTTGGGCAAAATAATTGTGAAAGAGGTTTGCTGAGGGCTGATCGTGGATCTTAGGAAGATACTGTAAGAATTTGAGGCCTCTTGCCCTGTTAGCACACCCATTGGTGAGCACCTATCTGATTGCACACGTGCCTAGCATGTGTTTTGCAACACAAGGGCTCTGCTGATGTGTTGTGAACCCACTGCTGCTTTGCATGATGATATTGAGTGCCCAGCCTTGTTGGGCCTCAGCAGACACCTTATTGTAACTTTATTGTTGGCATTTAATGCACATCCTGGCTATTCTTCCTTCTTTCTAATTTATGATGTCTCCTGTGGCTTCAGTGCTAGAAGCTTTTGTGCAGGTTTCTTCTTCAAGAAATGGTCATCATCTTTAGAATACGTTACTATGGATTAATACTATTTTTCTATTTTATGCAGTTTTGCATGAGGCCAGTCATGATTGGAATAGTTTCTAGGATTAGGTAATGTGATTAATATTTGTTTACCTTGTAATCTTCATGCAATAGAATATATTTATTGAAACTCCTTGTTTTGATAGGGTGGGATTTTTCGGTTGATCTATTTTTAGTTTATAGGCTCATTATTTTCTATTGATGTTGGAAAAAGCAGGCTATAAGCTGCTTCATTTCTGGGAGCCTCGCAAATAGAGAGATGCTGCTGGTGATTCTAGAAATGAACGTGCAGCCACAACAGCAAAACCAGTGGTGATCTACTCCATATCCTGGTCTTTCTGTTCTGTGCTCATTCAAGCAGCGCCGTTTGCACTGGTGGACTATTGCAAGAGTCTGCTTGTAAAGAAATGTATTTTGTGTTAGTGTGATTGAGATGCAAAACCTCAACTCATGCAAGTGTAGGAACTTGTAGTATCAGCAGAGCTACACAGGGCTGAAATAGCTGATGGCTTTGAATGGATTCAGGTGCTTCACGTTGTGAAGTAAGAATTGTATTTTATAAAAGAACCTTATTCAGTGTAGTTCCCTCTTAAACAGCTGTATTCCAGAACGAAAATAAATGTATTCCTTGTGTTTCTCACATGTTAAATTTAGCTTTGTCCCTTGGTGGCTTAATTTTGTATACTTGCTTCATAAAATGTCTTCCCCGTCATTATTTCCTGCTCTTCTGTTCTCTGTGGAGTTTGAAGGAGGTTGGGTCTATTGGTCGTGTTATTTTACTCAAGAAGGGATCTGTTTTCGTAGACAATGGAGAGAGGGTGATTTAATTAGAATAGCTTCTACAAAGGAGGGGTATTTTGCAAGCAACAGTATTCTTTCCTTTTTTCTATCTTTTATGTTCAAGGGAAGGTGTTTTTTCCAGAATAGTGTTGTAATATCTATGACACAGCCATATGCCTTCTAATTGTTTTAGCTTTAAAATGGATTGCCACCTCATCCCGGAGTAAGTAAATTTAGATTGAACTAACAAAAAATTATTTTTAACATTTCCTTAATCTCGTCTGTAATAGTTTACTGTTTCATTTTGAATCTCTTGCCTAAGACAGATCTCAGTCCTCACACTCAGTGGGGATTCAGGGTGCTCAAAGGCTGACTTGCGTAGAATCAGAGTCCTTTCCAGCTGTGGCAGTCCTCTCCTAATTGCCATTTTACAGGGAGCAAATAAATATTAAAAGTCTTGACTAATTGATTTAAACCACTTGACAGAATGGATTCATTGCTGAGAAGATATAATCTTGTAAACGCCTCTCAAACTGTGAATTGCATTTCAAGAAATGCTTTTTCCTTTCTCTTCTTTACCTGTCAGGAGCAGTTCTGAACGGAGGAAGGAGAAATCAAGAGATGCAGCAAGATGCAGAAGAAGTAAAGAGACTGAAGTTTTCTATGAACTGGCACATGAACTGCCCCTGCCCCACAACATCAGTTCCCACCTGGACAAGGCATCCATAATGCGCCTGGCAATCAGTTTCCTACGGACTCATAAGCTTCTGTCTTCAGGTAAGATCTGGCTAAAAGACATTAGTTGTCAGTACTAGCTGAGTGCTTGAGAAGATGTGCATGCTGTAGAGGTTACCAGGGTTACCAAAATAACAGCGCAGCTTCTTTTGCCTCTCTGAAAAAACCTCTCAGAACTCCTGAATGTGGTTTATTAAGCTCAGTTACAAGATTTTAAGCTTTTAAGAGTTCAAACATATGCCTTAAGCTTCTATGCTGAAACAAATACATTTTGGTTTGACCTGGCAAGTGTTTGTGCCACCACATTCAAACAGCAGCCGGGAAGTTCTGAAGGTCCAATACTTTGTTTGAAAGGATTAACTGTGCTATCCACTGGCAATGAGTAGTAGGTAGATTGTTTCTGACGAGGTAGAATAAGATGCTAAAACAACTTTTAAATACTTGATATGAACAAATTTGGCATAATCAGAACCTTGCTCATGTTCACATTTCCTACTAGTCCAACAAGCATAATTTTTATAGCCTGTGAAAACTGATAAAATTAGCAATATTCTTATTTTGCCCTTATAATCGAATCATCACTTTGATGGAAATCTGTGGTTTGAGTAGCCTGTAAGATCAATGAAAACAGCTGATGTTTCTGGGGGAACTTTCACATGGTGACTATAAGTGTTGAGAATACAAAACAACTCCTGCATTGTTTGTGAAAGGTAAACCCAAAATTTCAGTTTTTCCTTCATTAATGGCAAAACTCCCAATAAGGTCACAATTGCACTTCCTCTCTTCAGAAAAGTTGAGTCATACCATAGCAATTACTTTAATAAATGTTATTAGGAAGTATCCCACTTCGTGGACGAGTATGCTGTTGGCTTGTTGTTGATTGGTCTGAAAGATCTGGCAATTCAGTTCTGCTTCTGTGTGCTTCGTAATTTTTTGTAGCACTTTTGGCTTCTGCTTAAGACTTTTGTATAAAATGTAGGTATTGTCATCTTTGCTTATAGAATGTGGTTTTAACATGTAATTCTGTGAAAAGTTTGTTTGCAGAACAGTGTTTGGAAATCATCTCAGATTTTGTCATGTAACTAATACTTGGAGAAGTTGCGTAAATAGGTAAATGTTCTTAAACATGCTGTACACCAAGCCAATTTGTTAGTAATTTTCTCATAAAAACACAGCTTCAGTTTTTCAAATATTTATGTGGCATGAACTAGAGACTGAAACAGCATAGGAAAAGCAAACTTCTGAAGGGCTGTAACAGATAATATAAATAAAGTGCGTGCCTGTGAAAAGGAACATGAAATAGATGGATATTGTCATCTTCAGAAAAATACATTTGCTAACCTGCTAAGATTTATGTGAAACTTTCAAATACGTTTACATTTCTCAGTTATATTTGAAAAGTCTGATTTGACTGATAGAGAACATGGGGGATACTGTGTCATCTCTGATGGATGAAGTGGGAAGGTGGAGGTACGTGAGAAGCAAATGCCAAAATCCCAGCCTGCAAAACCCCTCGTCTTAATGGAAATTGTTTTGATTGTTTGGGCTAGACACTTAGTGTAAACTGGAGTTAAGTGAGAGTATTTTTTCTGTCATTAATTAGGACATTGAAGTAACATTTACTGCATTTTTATGTATATACAGTGTCATTAAAACAAGCTTGCAGCGCAGCTTGAAAAATGCTTCAAAATGTAGTAGAGAAAAAAGCTACTGCTTGATTAGCATTTCTCTTACTTCTTATTTATTCTGTGAAAACCTTCTAGTACACCAGATTTTATATTGTATTACTGTTTGTGGGCACAGTTCTCAAACACATCTCTCTGTTTCAAGGCAATTTTGCCTGAAGTGGAGAGAGCAAGGCCCTTCCCAGGACTGCACCCTCATCTTTCTGCAAGTTGATGCTTCAGATGGGATTTCAGAGATGGCCATAGGCAACTTGCCAGCCTCAGTCCACTGGCATTGAGTGTCTCATGCCCCTTCCTATTATTCCCTGACTTGGAATAGGGCTTTTCATTTGTGTAACTTGGGCTGTTCTACTAGCTGTGTCTGCATAATGATTATTTATCTGTCGGGAGGCCAAGACCTAGAGAAATCTATGCCCACATTCTTCCAGCAGGTGAATGGCAGAGCCTCTGAACCTGAGCTCTCATTGAGAGCTCTCCCGCTATGTGCCTCCAAAAATCCCAGCTTCTGGATTGCAGGGTGCACATCTCCTGAAGGCATTGCAGGGCCTGAACTTGGCCCTTGTATCCTATCATAATAGGAAATAGCTGGTTGTATATCTCAGAGTTCAAAAGGGTAAAAAATACCAGGTTTTGCTTTATAAAAGTTGCTGCTTTACTTAGTAACACGCTTCCCTTTGATTTTCACAGTAGGCAATTCTGTGTGGGAATGTTGGAGAGGAAGCCTTTAACATTTAGAAATGCAGGCTGTTCGTCTGACGGCCTGATTGAGATTAGTATCACAGGAAGCAAACTGAAACAATGGCTTTATAATACTGTTTCCATGTTGTGCACAGAACAGTACACAGCATAACTGGAATGCTAAGTAGAAATATTATGATCATCTTAAATATTTTTCAAGATGTCTCCTAATTCTGTTGGCATAATACATTTTTGCCATCATCACATTCAAATGTTTGGGATAAATTTAGAACTGATCTTTGTTCATTTCAAGTAAAAGTTTTGATCCCAAAAAATTGCTACTGAAAATAGGCATTCTGATGCTTATCAGTTGTGGAGCTTTTGGATTTGGCATCTCATGTCCTTTAGTTTGGTCCGAAAAACTGTTAGCAATACTTTTCCCTTATTATTTTTAGTATAGCTAGTAACTTAGGTTAATGCTTTTTAGGGTGGTTAATAGATGGCAAAAGAGAAATAACTGGCTTTTGCCAGAGAATGGCCATCTTGGTTAACAGCTAACATCATGACAGTTGCTCAGACTGCCTCCGATATTTTCTTTTCTTCTGAATATGAAGAAGATAATCCATTTCACGAAGCCTGTGTATGAGGTGCCGATAATTTTCAGTGTTGATTTGAACCATGCTGATGCTAAAGGCATTACAGGAACTAGAACTCAGGTACCAGTGAGTTTCTGTGTACCAGGACCACGAACTTTTTAATCAGGCTAATACGTCAAACACAGTTTTATCAGCTTGCTTTTATCCCATCCCAATTGTGTGGTCACCCGAGTGTCTTTTCTGTGCAGAAATTCAGCAAAGGAAACTGGCTGGGAGTTGCTCCTGTGCAGGCAGACAGCAGCAGAAATGGGGAGGGAATAGGGAAGCAGACAGGAAGTTGTTTGGGAGAAGGGAGGCCACAAGGAAGCCAGTGTGAAGTTGTTTCAAGGGAGGGAGACAACAGAGCCGGAAAGCCAGCAGGGAGCAGAAGGGAAAAAATAACTTTTTTCCTAGGCTTTTAAGGGAGAGGACAAACTTTAGGGAGAGCTGATGTGGGCATTGTTTTTGAATGTCTGGACAAGCTGCATCTAATGTCAGACCATTGTGGCATAAAACAGTGCTTTAAAAATAGCATGTCTACTTGGTTATTTTTGCTAAATTGGAAAAATAGTTTTATGCCAACCGTGATGCCAGGAATGAGAGTGGAGCTGGGTGCTCAATGCTTCAGCTTCTTGAAGTGGTGTCCCTTTTCAGAGAAAATGCACCAGAAGGTCCCATGGGGCTCAAAGCCTGGTCTGATGGGGTGGTGAATCCAGCCATTCAACACCAATGGCTTCATGACTCGAAGCACCTTCCTGGGAGCAGAATCTGAATGATTTAGCTAGACACAAATTCTGCAATCAAAACAACACTAACATAAGTGGGTTTTTTATCCAGGTTGCTTGTGCACTTGGAGATAAGAGCCCTTCGAGAAGCTTCACGTTTGAGTAGCTTTTTCTTGATGTATCTAAATTGAAAGCTTTTATTGAACACATCAAGAATATCCCCTTGAACAGGATATACTGCCCTGTAAAGACAGAAAAAAAGGGGGGGGGGAATCAGTTGCTTTCCTTTGACAGAAAACAAGAAACCAGGAAGAGACAAGATACTTTCAAAGCTGCTCTCTGTGATGCAGGATGAAGCTGCTGTGTTAGATCTCCCCTAACTTTTGCCTGCTGGCATCGGGCAGTTTTTACAACCACTCCTCTGGAGTGGCAGCTATAGCCTGGTATCTGCTATGCACAATATCTAAGCAGCTTTCTGGTACTTATAAGAACCAGGATGAGAGAGAAATCAAGGAAAATTCTGTGCAGGTGACAATGTGATGTTCACTAGAAATACATTTTACCACTGTCTATCCATGAACTTACCAAAAAGGGCCTTTTGAGTCAGATCAAAGGTGTTGAGAGGAGTATAGGCTGTTTGCTAGGAGGTTGTTTATACCTGGGCAGTTATTTCTTGTAAGAAGAGCCTCATTTTTGAGCCTTCAGACTTGTTCCAAGAGGTTGGACTGAAGGAAATGAGCAAGCATCTACGGAAAAAGTGTTCTTAAACTTGGGAACAGAGCACATCCTGACAGTGGGAATTAATCAAAGCTTGTTTACAAAAGCTATTTTTAGCATAAAAGGTTATCATAAACACTGCAATAAGCATTTGCCATTACAATTAAAAGTTTCTTGTCGATGAATAAATACTACTTTGGTGGTTATACATTTTTTCAAAATAAATGCATATCAAAATTTAATACACACTGACACATGGACTGAAAAATCCTGTATCAAAATTTGATGCAGTAAGAAATGCTGCCTTGGAACAGTATGAAAAGTGGATGACCCTTCAAATTCTGGGACTCTGTGTTTGCAACCACCATAAAGAACCTGGCAGAAGACATGAGCACCTTTGGTGTGCCCCCAAGTGCTGGAGCTGCACAGGATAGGCTGCTGGGGGCTGTTCATGGAGGACAGGCAAGGAATAGATGGGAAGCAGTAGCCCAGTGGCTCCTGGAGGTACTTGTCACCTACCTTTATGTGCCTGATAGTGCCTACAGTTTACTTGCTACAGCTGCTTCATCTTTGAAACGTGAGCACACCCTATTAAGTACTACAAGAAACCCCTTTTCCTGCTGCAGCCAGGGCTGCTAAGGGAAGAGGAGGGGGTGCAGTAGGGTGTATTGAGTTACCAGGAAAGCTGGAAAGTGTCTGCAGAATACTTTGGTCATGCTTTTGGGTTAGGTTAGACGAGGTGTACAGCAGCATAATCATCTCTCCCTCCTCCCAGTCCACATTATAGATGCCTCCAACTGGATGAAGATAATTTTAATAAAAACAGTTGAACTCTGATCCCACAAACCCCTGTAACCATGTTCTTTAAAGCTGACTGTATCTTTTAAGTGCTGTACTCAGCTCTGCCATTAAGGGTTTGAACCTGCAGCCCTGACGTGAGTGATCCTATGTCCCTCTGTGTGTGTTTGTATAAGTAATATAATTTATATACATGGAAAAGCAAACTTAATCATCTGATAATACAAGTAAAGTGTTTGTCTTTCACTGTTGGAGGCATTTAAGAATACAAATGCTTTGAATAGCCTTCCTGCCTTTGAATGGTCATGTTTTGTTAATGCAAACTTAATGAGCTGGGAAAAAAAATGGAAAGGAGGGTCTGGGGTTAGAGCTGAAAAGTCATTTTTTCTCTGAACCCACACTTGGCTGATTGTCTTGGGCTATAGCCATGATCCCTGCTGAATAAACCATTTGTTTGCTTCCGGAAAAGTAAAAAAAGACCCTTGACATTCTTTACGCAGCAGAAACAAGCTTGGAAGCAGATGGTCACTTACCTCTTTTTCCACCCCCCCTCCCCTTTCCTAAATGTCATTATGGTCAGAGTGCATACTATTCAAATATATTATTGTGTATTTTCTGTATTTTAAATGCTAGTTCTGATGTAATTTCCTGAAGTCATTTGCTTTGTACTGAAGAGGAACTGGCCCCTGTGTGTGTAGCTAGAATTGCAGTGCGGGGACATGAAATGATAAATCCCCAGCCTATGCTGGCCATTCCCAGAGTGTCCTCTTTTCCCTGCTACCAAACAGTCATGGTAAGAAGCAAAGGGTGATAAAGTGCCCCCATGGCTCCAAGGCTGAGTCCATTTCGTCCCTTGTTTGCATGATGGGTGATGGGCTGCTGCCAGGGAGGGATGTTGAGGAACAGGAGGATGCAGCAGCAGCAGCCGCCAGCATCATTTTTGTCACCACTCATCTGTTCCAAACAGGGCTTGGTAGGCTCTGCATTGCAAATGCTCATCCTTTTGCATTTGCTTGCAGTCCATCCTTAGGCACTAGCAGATGCAGTTCCAGGAGGTATATAGATCAAATTTAGCCTTTAATCATAACTCATTAATACTTCAAAGTAAAAACTGCATTAGTTTGGCTTAGCCTCTTCCCTATCCAAAAAAAAAACCCCAAACCTAAAACATTACTAATAATGTTTTACAAAGCAATACCCCATTCGTGCTTCTAGACTTCTTCCAAAACGAGTATTTCAACAAGAAATATGAAGGGAAATGGTCAGTGTGCTGTTTCACGGAAGAAAATAATGAAAGTTAATGACTTTTCTCAAGTGCTCTGTGTTTGCTATAGAACAAAAGCTGAAATTGCAACATTAAACCAACAAAGAGTAGTAACTTCTCCAAGAAACTTGTTTAGAAGCACCACTGTTCTCTAGGAGTATGGCTGATGCAGTTACAGCTGGAGCCTGTGGACAGCAAAACTGGTGGTGGGTACAGCCTGGAGCAATCTTGTGCCACCCGAAAGGGACACAGAGAACAGAATTGCTGCAGCTCTTCTCACATCATCTTTTCTGCCACGGGCTATGGCCCACCTTTGATCTAGACAGGACTTAACCTCTATTGTTTCACAAAGCCATGAGGGGTTTTTTTTGCTTTGGTTGCTTGCTTTTACCCCCAAATTCAGAGCCTCACAACAACATATATTTGCAATTACTGATCACAAATGTGCAGGCTAACTGACAAAACTATAAAGAGATAAGCTCACCACAGTATGTCTGAGGTACACAGATGAAGAGCAGTTTTGTAAAAAAATAATTCCAGAGGTTTCATATAAAACATATAAATTAGTGGGCCAGGTCCTACACTGAAATTTTTCTATACTGTTTGTCTGCAAATCATCCCCTGAAAGCTTCTTGTTCATGGAGCTGAAACGTGCTTAAAAGCATAGAAGGGAAGTGGACATTTGGGTGACCGGCATTAGGAGGAGCAGTGTCTTCCCCGTCCCTCCCTGCTTGCAGTTTAGCCTATGTACTGCCTCCCATGGCAGGAGATGGGCCGTGTGAAGCACATGGACAAGGGCATTGTAGTGCCATCAACTGTTGCTACAGTGCAGCCAAAAAGTACTAGCAAAGTGTATAACCAAGAAAAAAAAAAGCTGTAATGGATATTCTAGCACGGCCTTAGATTTCAGCTCAACAGTGGCACGTCTTTCCCCAAAATGAGTTAGATGCACTGGGTTTGCCTAGGCAAACATCTGGGACATAAGCAGAATCCAAGGCTCTCCTCCGTGTGGGACAGGAGGGTGTAGGTGGGTGGCGAAGCTTTGTCAGAGTTTGATGGAGTGGAGCATAAGGATTTCTGAGGTCTGCAAATGAAAAAGCAGGTGTCAGTGGGATGGATCTGTGGTCTTTCAAGGAATACTAGGATTTATGGAATGAAAGATTGATTCACCCAGAATTACTTCAAGGGAGTGGTTTTCTAATTTTTCTACTAGAAGTAGTGTTAACAGATGTCTCCATACTGAGCGGGGAGGTCTATTTAGACATACTTTGTAGGAACCATATTTTAACTCCTTGGAAAACATGACCTGATGGAAAAAGTCCTTTGTTAGATGTTTTTTGCCTTTTAGGACATACAAGTATTGTATGTGGCCAAGAGAATGTGCACAAAAGATGCACTTCAGTGCCAGGTATATTGGTGTTATTGTCTGTAAACACATCTTGCAGAAACATGCTAAAGATGAATAGAGGGTCTATTGTATTTGTCAAAACACTTACAAAAGTATCTCCTGCCTTTTTAGTGAGAGGGGCTTTTCACGTGCTGTTCAGAAGACCCCACCAGAAAGGGTTTGTGGAAATGAAATTTTAACAGCAGAAAAATATTCTGTCACCTTGTGACTGGATGTGCTTGCATTGAAAAAGGCTGGCTGGGATGTTGAAGGCTTTAAATGTGGGCGGTTTTTCCTCTTTTTTTTCTCAGTATGTGCTGATAATGAGAATGAAGTAGAGGCTGACCAGCAGATGGACAACTTGTACCTGAAAGCTTTGGAGGGATTTATTGCTGTGGTGACACAGGATGGAGACATGATCTTTTTGTCAGAGAATGTCAACAAATACATGGGTCTTACCCAGGTAACTTGTTTCATGCTTTCCTGTCTTTATAATACAGTTCCTAGAAACAAGTCCTATGCCTAAATGCATAAAACCCAGCTGTATGTCACTGTAAAAACTACTGGAAATAAAATGTCTTATTTCCAGGCAGGTACCCTGCACAGCAGACAACAGGCATGTGGGGGTTTCCCTCTCCCTTCCTGTCAAAGTTGTAGTGTCTCTGGTGACTGCACACTTGCCTTCCTAGATATTAACGTGGAGAGGAGAAGGCATTTATTCAGCTTGTGCCTGAGACTATGGGACAGGGGGATAGAGCTGCTCTTTTGGGTTTCCCCCTTTTCTGCTTTGTGGATTGGGATATTTTTCCTTCTGTACTGAAAATATCCAGTGGTGTTGACTGTTAACTGCACTGTGCAAATCCAAAGATAAGAAAATTGTTCCGGGTGAGAAAATTAGAAGTTATGCATAGAATAAACAAAGGGAGGGTCACAGAATTTGTGTCTGTGAGCATCCTGTCGATGCATTTAGTTCTAATGACCAGTTTCATTAGAATAGGTGATACTGAAAAGCAGATAAATACTATCAGTTGCTTTTATTTGACTAAGCGTAGCTCTTGCTTCTGCACAGGTGGAACTAACTGGACACAGCATTTTTGACTTCACTCATCCATGTGACCATGAAGAAATTCGAGAGAATCTGAGTCTGAAAAATGGTAATAATCAAAATACAAGAGTCAGCGTTTGCTTTTTAAATAACCAAATGAAGTGATTGGCTAGCAGTAGAGACCTGTTAGTCATGTTAAAGGAAATTATCCTTCCTAGAGTAATCATTAACTGTTATTCAATGCTTTGTACATTTGTTTTGCCAAATACTGCTTAAATACGATAGCACTAAGGACTATTTAGTGTTTTCCTTTCATCAAGTTAAGACGGGCATTATGTTTTCAGTTGTAATGCTTTAGCTTGTGTTGCAAGCTAAAACATAGGTTTAAATGCACAAAGTCCTATTTAAGTTCCACTTAAAGTTTTAGGTCTGAGCTCTACAAACTGCTCTGCAATGGTCCATGCATCTTTGATGGTCTCTGCAGGTAAATCACCTGAGAATTAGTCTCTTATTCCCGTTGAATCTTTCATGCTTATAAGTAGAAGAAATAAAGAAGGAAAACGCAAACTCATTTACCATTTTCCTTATACAGGTCCAGGCTTTGGAAAGAAAAGCAAAGAGATGTCAACTGAGCGTGACTTCTTTATGAGGATGAAATGCACTGTTACCAACAGAGGCAGGACTGTTAACCTCAAGTCTGCCACATGGAAGGTACCATGTTTGAGCCATAATAAGTGTGTTGGATTTTAAAAGACATTTTGGCATGCAGAGAAAGTACATTCCAAGTGTGTTTCTCATTATTTCAGGTTTTGCACTGCACTGGACAAGTTAAAGTATATAACACTTGCCCTCCTCACACTCTGTGTGGGTATAAGGAGCCTCTTCTCACCTGCCTTATAATAATGTGTGAACCTATTCAGCACCCTTCAAACATTGATATCCCCCTGGATAGCAAGACCTTCCTGAGTCGCCATAGCATGGACATGAAATTTACCTACTGCGATGACAGGTAAGCTCCACTGATTTTTCCTTCCTATAGGTGTTTCTATCTTCTTGAACAAAACAAGCAGTTCAAATGTCCTCCTCTTGAGACCTGGTAAGTACGAACTGGAAGAATGTACAGCCTGTTGCCCAAATGGCTGTTTAGTGGCTCACTTAATCCACTTCAAATCTCAATTTAGGCAAAACAATACTCCTGCTGTATTTCCTCCTCCTGCCAAGCAATGAATTTAATTTTACTGGCAGAAGTTGAGGCAACTTGGAGCCACAAGCATTAGCTTCTTGGGGATTAACTGATAAAACCAAAGAGTATATAGCATTTCTCTTCTTGTGTTTTAGAGAGTGTCTCAAATAGCACCATACGGACCTTAGTCAAGGACTGTTTTACAGTTGGTTTGGCCCAGGATGCAATTGGTTAGCTGGCAAGTACTTCATGCTCTAAATTAACTAAGAATTGCTAAGGCATCTCTAGTACCTGCACCTCTGAAATGGGATTGCAGCCTATTGCTCAATGAAAAGCAAACAACATTATCTATCTGCTCCTTTTAGTGGCAAAATGAAGGGCAGAGGAGGATCTTGGATCAGGCTTGGGCTGTGCCCTCTGCTCCCCACACTCTCTTCTACAGTGGAAAACATGGAGATGCCCCTAGTCCCCACTTGTCTGATTTCTCCTGGGATTTCAATGGCATTTCATGCCAACTACCTCTTCTCCCTGTCTACATACTGTGATAACTGTCTTCCATGTGTGTGAGTGAGCCAGAGATACCTTCTCATGAAATGTCTCCCTGTTCCCCATTTACCCACAAAGTTCTGTCTTTACGGCTGTGGGTTTGGTGTTTGTTTTGGGGTTTTTTAAGTTTATGAGGTCATCCCTTATTTTAAGATGGAACTTTTCTTCCTAAAGAAACCAGCTTCCTGAAATTCAGAGGTGCTAGCAACCTCTCAGGTCTGGAGGGTTATCAGTGAAATTATGCATATGCTCACATCTTATGCAAAAACTCACAGGATTCACATCTTTATTTTTTTCAAACTTCAAAAGTTTTTTTAAACTTTGTTAAGTAAGATTGTTACTTTAAACAATGTGATGAAGCAACCATATTAACTAGCAGTGTTAGCAGCTGTGGATGAAAGCAAGATTGCAAGTGTGAAACTTGTGACTGACCTTCTTCTGACATCTCTGAAAATTGAGCAGCAAGTGTGCTGTAATTAGAAATTGCCTCTGATGTAATCACACTCAAACGGACTTTTTCTTTTGCTTTGTTAATACTTTCAGGAAAAGAAATTGAGATATCAGTAGTATTTTGCTGCTGAAGGGGGAAGCAACAATATGGTAGTGACTCATTACTTAAAGCAATGTACCTCTGAATTACTGGAGCCATTCCGTGGCAGGCTGGAGTAGCAGAGGATTTTGCTTTATTACAACATTCACATGTCTGTGCAAGACTTAATTGATAAACCATTACAAATGAGAACTATAGAGGGACTGATGCTATCCTATTAAAGATACACATGCTTATTTTAAAAATAATGACATATATAATGACATCTTAAAAATGAAGTCTTAAATGGTGGGTGTTTGATTTACAGGGAAAATGTTTCACATGGCAGCAAAATACAACAGCTTCCTCTGGAGGATTTAACTTGTAGGGATTTTAGAGATTTTTTTTCTTTAAAACCAAACAAAAACAAAGCAGCATGTCTTTTACTAGATAGTTGTGGTTGGATGTTTCATTCATGTTTTATTGAGATTTTGATACAGCTAGAGGCCAGAGAAGGAAGAGATCTCACAAACCTTTCAGGTTCTTTGTAGCAGATCTGTCTGGCTCTTGCTCCCCTCCAAGAAGGGATGTTGATTTCTCTCCAACAGGCAACACATCATTAGACACAGAAAAATGCAAAACACTCAGCTGTTCTTATCAAATTTGGTGCTGCTAGACAAACTGCATTGAAGGAGCAGCTTATGCCAAGTATGTAAATCCAGCAGAGGAGGGAAGCCAGCATGTGCCAGTCAGATGCCTAAACCCTTTTCATCATACTCTGTTCTTTCTGCAGCAACGCAAACAGGGCTGACACAGCTCATTTTCCCGTAAGAGACTGTGTCTTTCCAGTTCAGGGCTGATATCATTGAGGGCAGTGTGCCTCCTCTGCCTGGCTTCTGTAGTGGTCCTAGGATGCACTTTGCAGTTCATCTGGTGTGGACTGCTCTGCTTCCAGGGAGCATTAAGTTTTTATTTTCAAAGCATTCAGTAAAAGAAACGTTAGGATTTCTAAGGATAATCTCATATGAGGAAAGCTCATAGTCTCTGTCCCTCACAAAGTGACATAGAGGCTGGCTACCTCACAACACTTTGTAACAAAAGCAAGGTGGCTGATACGAAGTGCCTTGATTCTTTTGACTTCTCCTTAGGAGATGCAGGGTAGATGCAATATAAAGCAGGCAAGACTGGCCATCCCTCATTTAAAATGTATGAGACAGTAGCCCATATAATTTGCCTTCCAAAAATAAATTATGTATGTGGGCCTATGACTTGCCAGTAGTTAGGTGGGATAGGTTTGTAATCTTAAAACAGTTTTTGCAAGGTGGTGAGCCTGAAAAGAAAGGTTTGTGAGATATGAATAATAAATATGGGTTGTGCTGTTAAATGCCTGTTTCAGCCATTTCCTGGAGAGCGATTTGAAAATGTTTGCTTGCTCCACTTATCTTGGCTAAGTGGTTTACAGGAAGGATTATTTTAGCTGTAATACAGAAATGCTGACCAGTGGTACAATCTAATAATCTAAGTGAGGATTTAGTTCAGCTGCACAGTGCTTTTGTGTCAGGGAAGATCACCAGTGAGGGTGTTTTGGTCAGAAAAGAAGGCAAGTCTTTGTACGAAGGCAACTTTGTTACTTGGCAGCGTATCTAATGCTCATTGCGTATCTTCCTGTGCAGGGCCACAGGCCCAATGAGAGTAGGTAGAAAGAGTGGCAGTATATTTCTGTGGTGGAAAAATCCACAAAATCAAAGTGAAAACTGTATCTGATAGAAAACCCCAAAACTGTTTCAGGTACCCCAGCACATGCAGTCTGAGCCTTTATGCTTTGTGCACAACAAAGGAAAACCATACACCACAGAGGCAAACACGGTTCTAAAAGTATTTGCATTTTGCCTTCATCCTTGTGACCTTTCGGTGCTGGGGAAGAGAGAGGGAAGCACTCTTTGCCTGCAGTTGCTGCAGGTAGCATGTGTGAGGGGAGAGAAGGACAGATAAGGAAGCAAATCTGTTGTGCACAGGGCAAGGTGTAGAGGTGGCAATTCCAGAGGCTGCGTCGCCAACCGGCTCCCTGGCACTGACACACTGAAAAACGTATATGCTTCATTACTTTGAAGTTATGGCTTGCCATGGGGTATTGTATGTTCCTGGTTATGAGAAACCAAATTAGTTATATACTCTTTTTTTCTTGACTGGAACATTTTAATGGAAGAGTTGAAGAAGAAAAAAGGAGTGATGGAGGGTTATGGTGATTCAGAATAGAATGCTGCAGGAAGAAGCAATGCCATAATGTTGGTCACAGGTTTCTGTTACGAGCACACATCTGTAATTCAGGCTGTGCCTGACTTTAGGAGAGCCAAGTTGTATTATGCTTCCAGTTACATCCCAGTAAAGCAGCAATATGCAGGCACAGAACCTTGGATGAAGATTTAAGTCAGTTTGCAATTTCACCTATATTTGGGGAATATTTTTAAATTAGGTGAGAATGCATATAAGCATTAGAATGGACCTCCTGTCCCTCCATCCCTTCTCAGGGGAAAATGCAATATGGAGACAACAGTGAAGTGATGATATCTGAAGCAAAAGATCCACATTTGACAAAACTGACTTTGGTATGTGTCATATTTACAAATAAAATGTGTCTGACGTCTTTTGTTAATAATGAAACTTTGATTTAGATGAAACAAGTAAGTAGGAATGACAGAGTCCTGATGAAGTTTTTCATGTACCTGTCTAGTTTTTTTGCCTAGCAGGACAGATACACCTGACCAGGCTAACCATCCCTCTCAGGAGTGGCCAGTGACCCCAGGATTTTCCTTTTTTTTTGTTTTTTAAATTGGCCTAAGTAGAAGCAGCCATGAATATTTCTGAGAGGAAATGTGATTAGTTGGCAAGACTGCCCTGCTGCCTGCTGTAGCAGGCTGACAGAATGCTTTACTCCAGGTCTAGTGTCTGTGTTGGACTTTATTATTTTTTCTCCTTTTTTTTTTAAACTCGTTTTGCTTTAAGTATAACTTTGTTTTGTTTGTTCCCCTGAAGACCAATTTAACTTCAATAACTTGGTAATAGTTTGAATACAGAAAGACTTTGTTAAGAGATCCACACCCTCACACACACAGTCCACACACAGCCTGACAAATATACACCGAGCTATTTTTTTGAGCAGTAAACACTGGAGCAGTCTTTTGTAAAAGAGCCTGACTTCTCAGTCTTGATGGTTCATTTGATACTATTTTAACGCAAGAAATGGTATGCAGTAAAAAGCTTTGTGCTCCTATAAAGGGACAGAAAAGCACAATTTTAAGAAAAAACAAAATACTTGAACTAGCTCACGTTGTAGGAGAAGCAGCCTTTGAAGCAGTGAGTTTTGTTTGTGTTGCTGTGTCTCGGAGATAAAGTAGGGCAAAGTTGTAAAGTTCTAGAAATAGAATTCAGATCACTTATTTAATGCGTACCTTAAGCAAAAAACTGCCTTTATTCCATGTCCCCAAAACTATATATTATGATAGTTACATTTATTGTATATTAAGGGAATCTGAAGTAGTACTCAAAAAGTATTTAAGTGGTGGTAGTTGGGACAGATCCATTACTGCAGATGGTTACTGCCCACCTCTTTACTGTATTTTCTGAGATTTTGACCTTAGTACATCATGATGACAAGTTTAGCTAAGAAAACTGAAGTGCCAGTCTGGAAAAATTAAGATTCCCCCAAAGGTATTTTTGTTCTCAGAAATGAGTGGTTAACAGGAAAATAGACTAACTCACAGCCCACTTGTCATCTTCAAAACAAAATTATCATCATCTTACTAATTAGCATTCTACAGATGCAAAGAAAACACAAAGCCTACCATGGAAGGAATGCCATCCGAAACCACCATACAGTTTGTTTTCTAATTTTGTAATTCCACAGCTTGCACAAAGAGCAATTTTCTGTCTGGTGTCTAAGTAAAAGTAGAAGTCTTGAGTCCTGGACTCAGTTTTGTAAATGACCCTTTGGTCTCATGGGGCATAGACATTTCTCTGACTTTCTTAGTTACTCCTCCTTCTCATAGCTCCATGGGATGCCTTTTCCTTTGCACTTGGTCCTCTGTGTGTTCGCTTGGCATTTTGTGTTGCTAAGAGGCTCCTGCGTAAAGCACATGGAGTTTGGAGGGTGCGCCTCGCTGGCAATCCTCAAAGCAATGCTCAGGTGGAGTCAGTGCAAGGACCTATGCCAAAGCACTCTCTGCTTCCTGGCCCTGCCGTTTGGCTCTTGGCTGCAGCCAGTTTTCTTCCATGAACACCTTGGGAGAGTCACAGGATGTGTGTGATGGAGATAGGGATAGCTGTCCACCTCAACCCTAGTCTGTAATGCGGCGTGAAGTTGGTTAATCTGATTTCCAGTCTAATTTGACCTGCAGCCTACAAGATCTTTTTTGAAGCTTTTTGGGGTCAGCAGCACCAGAGGAGGAATAAAGGAGGATGTGAACTGCCAATTCCTGCATCCAAAACTAATACAGATAACAATTATTGGAGAGAGGGTGTTTGCTATAAAATAGTGGTATTTAAAATGATCTAGGAAACATGTCAGTGTTAGGATTTTTTTGGACAGTGAGAGAAAGAAACATTTTATAATTTTTTTAAAAATAATTTTGATCCCAGGAGTCTTTAAAGAGAAATGTAATGAGTCTGATTGACATTAACAGATTAACAGATTGGTCAACAAGCATATAGAGGCTGTCTAGCCATTTATTACTATTTTTTAAAGTAACTATTTTAAAACACTTATTCTTTATTAGTATTTCATTGTTACCAGGTGTGGGTGTAGAATTTAGCCAATATTGTGGGGTTTGTGGATAATTCTTTGATACATTATTTTTATCTTTTTGTGTAATCTGTAGTTGGTTGTAGTGAAAAGATACCAACCCACCACTTGCTAACTTTCATCTGAGATTACATTAGATCTAATTAGATTTGACACTGTCACAGCAGGATCACACCACAAGTCATTCTGTGCCATGGAATGACAAGAAGAGTAATTTTATAGTGAGGGTGCTCATTACAAACAGCAAGGAGCAATTTGAGAGGGGGAATTACAGGACTGGAATACACAATTTTGCATTAGAGATTGCAATTCCTATACGATAAGAGTCAAGACTCCCTCAGCCTGCTGTAACTTGTAGTTTTTGTTTGCTATTTCAGTTCCACTGTTGACACCCATGAAGGCTGTAACATGGTTTTGGATTTGCATTGATGCTGCTGGCTACATAATGCTTCTTTTTTTGCCCCATTACCTTCATTTCCTTTTCCTTCTCGCTGCTCAGCTCTCACTTGGTTCTCAGTGCCCAATGACAGGACTAAGAGTAAATCCACAACTTCCTGAATTTTAAAATCCTTCCCATTGTGATGAGCTCCAAACTAGCTAGGAAGGTTTTATGATACTGTGCCATTATATAACTAAAGGTCATCATTTCTGTTTTTAAAGACCGTGTATTTACACTTGTCCTTGCAAAAGCCTCTGGTCACTTACATCAGTGTGTCCCAGCTGGCTGTGTAAAGGTGAGCAGCCAACTACATTTCGTGAGCCCCTTATTTTTTTGGGGGGTCATTCAGTATTTGTTGTTTTCTCCTGATGGCTCAGCTCCAGTGACCAATTTGTTATGAGAACTACTTTTCATAAGAAAGGTAAAGCAGTTGTGGTTTCAGAGAAAAGTTGCAGGTTTGACTGGGATGCAATTTAAAAGCTCAGAAGCTTGTCAGTGAAGAGAGTCAAAAAAAAAACTCTTCAAAACCTGGATTCAAGAATTTCCCTTTGTTGATCTAACTGTAAATGTAAATAAATCTGTAAACATAAACAGGAGAGTAAGTTTTTGAGGGGAACCCAATACAAACTACAGCTTTTGCTCAACTAAAGCATTATAAACCCAGATTTGTTCTATGGAAATCAGGACAGAGAGTAGTTTTCACAGTGACAAAACCAAGGTGTCCCGGAGCTATGAGCTATAGAGTTCTGTGGAGGCGAGGGAAAAGCTGACTCAGTGCCTTGGCGTTCAAACCGTATACAAAATAGTCCCGTCTTATGCGTCTTCCTTGCTGGAGGGGAATCCAGGAGACAAATGCCATGCTCTTGCTCTGTTTGTTTTACAGTATTTACATGTCTGTCTTGTAAAGACATGCTTGTGTCTGGAGGGCTGGGCCAAGGCTATGCTTCGAGGGAGTACACAAACCTGCAGATGTCTCCCTTAAAAGTAGCAACTCCACAATCAAATGCAGTGGTGGCAGATAAAGCTTTTCCAAAAGAGTTTAGTGACAAGGCATAAAAACTGGGCACTGCCAATGATAGCAGTGATGTGCTGCAATATGTGATTATTCTTTGCAAACCTCACAAATTTTAAAGGTTTATGACAGATTCAGAGTGGGTTTGTAGTCTTCTCTGCTATGTTACAGGTTGTTGTTAGAGTTCAGAAGCTCAGAAAAGGCATCCAGTAGTGTCATTGTTTTGTAAAACAGAAGATACGGTAATCTTTGCTTTTGAATTAATTTTTTTACTTACTGTATTTCCTGTAAAGTTGCATGTGATGGTATTTCAAATTGAATTTAGGAAAATAGAACATTTTTCCTCAGCTCCCTCATTAGAGAAAATCATCTGCGTAGTTTGATGACCTATTTTCTTTTATTCAGGAAATTGTAAGAAATCTTGCCTTAGCTGAGTACTCAGAAAGACTCTGAAAAAAAGTCTAATTTTTGAGAGCATAGCTTTCTTTGTGTAAAATCCTACTTAGGTTCTGGATTAGTCACCCAAGTAACATAATCCATATGCTAAAGTTCTCATATAATTGAGGAAATACTAAGTAGATGAGCTGATTTTGTCTTTTGACTGCCCTTAATTTCTCACCTTGCATTTTTATGCAGTACCCCAAGTAGTGATTTAACCCTTTCATGTATATTTTTTAAATGTCCACATACTGTTAAACCTGATGGTGCCACATGTATTTGATTTTGAATGGTGGTTGTTGGGACTTTCTACATATAGTGGACAGCTTGGGAACTTCCATCAGTAAAGAAAGTTGATATCTTCTATTAGAGATAGTGTGTGGTAGGCCTGGGAAAATTTGCTATGCACATAATGACATCACTAGGAATTTTTATTCCAACACTAATTTTTATTCCAACAAAGCAGTTTATTCTGAACATGGAGATATTTCAGAATGTGATCTGAAGTCCTCTGCAGTTCCTGATGTGTTTGGAAGTTCAGAATTTTTCATACCACTTATTTAATTCTGTTAGTCTAAGCACCAGAGCTGGTAGCTGCACATGTAAGCATAAGGCTACAGTGAACTAAATTTTAAATATTTGCTTTTTTTTTTAACCAAGAATAACAGAGTTGATTGGATACCATCCAGAGGAGCTGCTGGGTCGTTCAGCATATGAGTTCTACCATGCCTTGGACTCAGAGAGTATGACCAAGAGTCATCAGAACTGTAAGTCACATTCTTATTTTTCTTCATAGTTTGCATGTAAAGCATAATTTGTGATACCTCAATAAGTGGTGGAAAATACAAATGCACTTTGTGTGAGGATATTGTCCCTGAACACTATTTACGCTTTGCTAGAAAGTTTAGAGGTTTACCATGCTTGTCTAGCTGAAATCTGCTGCTGATCTTTCCAGAGGGTCTGTTTTTTGCTGTAATTAAAGCTGAACTTGGATGTTAGATAAGAAAATCACTCTCTAAGGTATAATGCAAGGTTCAGCTGAAAATTTGAAAAGCTGAGTTAGGCAGTACTACCCTGGTGAGAAGTGCGTTTACTGGTGGCTAAGAGAATTGGGATTGTTCAGCCTGAAAAAGAGAAGGCTTTGGGGTGACCTAATTGTGACCTTGCAGTACCTAAAGGGAGCCTACAAGAAAGATGGAGCGGGACTTTGTACAAGAGCATGTAATGAGACAGGACAAGGGGGAATGGCTTCAAACCAAAAGAATAGGTTTACATTAGATATACGGAAGAAATTTTTTACTGTGAGGGTGGTGAGGCAGTGGAACAGGTTTCCCAGAGAAGTTGTGGCTGCCCCTGGAACCCTGGAAGTGTTCAAGGCTGGGTTGGATTGGGCTTTGAGAAAGCTGGTCTAATGGAAAAGCGTCCCTGCCCATGGCAGGGGACTGGAACTAGCTGATTTTTAAGGTCCCTTCCAAGCCAAGCTTTTCTACAATTATCCTTCTGATGTGCCATTGGGCTCAGCAGGAAGAGCAGCTATAAAGGGAAATAAGAAGAGCTTATTGCAGTGTATTTATTCATGTTTGTCTTTTGCTACCAAATATCTTCCCCATCCAAAGCAAATGTGCAAGGAGACTTTCTCAAAGGATTATTCATTATACAAATAATATCTATTGCCAGGAACAGCAGCATCTTGTTATTCTTATACCTATGTCAACTACCGTTTTTAGCTGTTCTTAATGTAAAGTACCTGAATTATTCTGTGAGCAGAGATCAGATCCAAGATCTGCTTCCTCTCTCTCACATAAGATGTCTTAATATTACTAGATTTAAATCTTCAGTCTCTGTCTAGTTGGTGCTTTGACTGGAGACAGTGTGGTGCACTAATGTACAAATGACATTTCCTACCCTTGGCTGTTACAGTCCTGACCCAGTGTATTGGAGAGTTTTCAACAACACATCACTACAACCTCTGCTGCTGCTGCTCTTTTTATAGCAACAAAGCAAAGCTGCTAGACTGGAATCTACAAGCTCAAACCCAACCCCACACAAACACACACACACCTTGTAGTCATGATTGTAAAGCTCTCTGTCCTAAGGAAAAAGCCCATGACTTAGGTTAATACTTAAGTCATAGTAGACTTAGGTCCAGGACTGTAGGGAATTGCCCACAAATAGACTTACAGAAAGTATTTCTGTACTTCCTAGAGAAAAGCAGAAGCAAAGAATAGCTGCCTGACCATAAGGGGAAAAGGGACTATGTATTAGCTCCAATGGCAAAGATTCAGGACAGTTTTAAGTTGAGATGTTTCTTGAAAGAATGTTTGGCAGTGATAAAAGTTGTCTGCTGTAAAACGGTGTTGATATGAATCATCCTGTTTCCAGAGCTGCTTAAAACAAAAAATAACTCCATACAACCCATACTTAGTGAGAGTTATCTGGGAATGTTTTTGGAGTTTTTAATTTTTTCTTGTGTCATATTTTGCTGTTTTTTAACAGTGAAAAGGAATTAGTGATATTATAGATAGGATGTCCATATCCTATGCTGGGCTATTGAGTCATCCTATGAAATCAGGGGGGGTGCTGCACTGGTGCTTTTGAATTGTTGAGTTGCATTTCTAAGATTGGAACAATACCAGGGAAGGAAAAAATGGGAGCTGACAATCCCATTGGTAACAAGAAAGAAAGGGAGAGCGAGGTCTTGTTGGTTTCCTCTATGTAGTTAATGAAATGGGAGCATGAGGACTGATCAAGAAGCAGAATGTGAAGGCAAGAGTAAGTGTCAGAGGGGTGTACCTTCAGCAAAAGTGCTCAAGGCACTGTGCACTGCACAGGTTATAAATGTGTTAATATCAAACTGTTCCATAGTGTTTATGATAGTACAGGATCAGCATGGATTATCTTTTTACTGTTGGAAGCACAGGACCAAAGTCTTGTGCTGTGATAAATGCTGTTGCCCATGACAGAAACATTGGTTTATATCGCCAATTTGGCCCCATTAGTTTTTCTAAGATAAATACTTCCCATGTCTTCTGGGACCATCAGGCTTCTTACCAGCTTGGAGAACCACCACGGAGAAAAAGTGACAGCAAGCTGTGACTTTGGAAAACACACATAAGCTCTCCAAATAGGAAATGCCTAGGTTTCGTTATGTGTATCTAATGCATAGGGTAACTAAGCAGGTATACAGCTTATACAGACCTTACTTGTTCTTTCAAGCATGTAGCTATACAGAACTTATTTGTTGTCCCTGGATGTGTCCTTTTCTACATGGAAATATCCACCTCGGAATTCACGTTCAGCACACTTGCATTCGTTAAACAATAATTTTTAATAGCAATATTCTATGTATAGAGTATGTATTCATGCAGTAAAGCAGTCATCAATTCTGACAATGCCAAAGAGTTAGTATTGTAAAGATGCATAGGAAATAGAGGAAGGAGACTGAATTTTGAAAAGAAAAACCTCAAATGAGTCTCTTGCATAGACGCAGAACTCCTTCTCTCTCCTTCCATCTAATTTAGTGATAAATCATGCTTGTTGCAGCTTTACTGTACTCCAGGGTTAGATGTTTTTTTTCTTGAGGTGAAATAACAAGCTCATGTTCAAGCAAGCCACAATGGTGTTTGTATGCATGGATGGAAGTATAGTTGCATATAGAGTACGAAAGTCTTAATTAGTCACTATTGAATGGAAGATTAGAATGTGTTTGGCAGTGTTTAGCATTCCCAGTTTTTCATGTTACACAAGCAAGATGAAAATTTCTGTCTTGTTACGTAAATCTACAGAACATATTGTCTGTAGAACTGTATTTTCCAATTCAGCAATTAATAATCTGTAACCCTTTCCACTAAAAGCTGGTCTTGTTGTCACTAAAGCCAATGGGAATTTTGCTGCTGAGTTCAGTGGGGAGCTGAGTGTCACCACCTGGGACTTGCCACTTGGTGGTACATGGCAGAAGTTCAACAGGCCTTCCCAGTGAATCATGGCTTTGTGTTCTATTAAATTCATCCCTACCTTCCTCTCTCCATACAAAGACAAGGAATATAACTGGAGTCTAGTTGATTGAGATGTTGCTAGTTCTGTAAAGATACAGGAAATTTATACTTTATAAAAAATTTTTTGAAAAAAGGGAGAAGTGAGAAGTTCACTCTGAAGGCAGAACCTTAAATGTAGCATTGATAACAAAGTCAGCAGTTACAAGTGTATTAGTAATTTATGAGATTACCCCATGGAGGGATTCTGCTGTACTTTATTATATCAGAACATGACATGCTTTGAATAATAATAATAAAAAAGATTAAAGCAGTAAAAAGCTTCTTTGTAATGTAACAGGCGCCTACACTGTGACTCTTATTGATGAACTGATGATTAGGAAGCAGTGTAATTATGTTTCACAAGCAGAGCAGAACAGTCCAGTCACTAAAACACTTTGAAATGAAAGCCTTTTGATTTTGTTCCACCAGAAGTATTTAATCAATAAAAGTAATGTTCTACTTTGTCTAAATAAATTAAATGAAGGATGATTAAATAGTCCTAGGAAGAAAACAAACAAACCTCAGAAATAGAAGGATAAACACAGCAACAATTATCTGCAAAACAGTTGTTGTATTTCATAGGCCTGGATTTGTACATTTGTGTGGTGGCGATGTAGGAGAGACTGACAATAAATAGCTTCTGTTAATGGCCACATTCACAAGACATTTTTCTGTACAAAGACTGCAGACTCAATTTTTCAGTCCTACTGCATCAAATTGCATTTTTTTTAGGGCATTAGTTTGATGACATGCTGGTTTGGGGCGTAAAAACTGTTTAGAAGGAAAGGTTGCCAATGTGTTGTCAAAGGTTTGGTTCAGCCAGTTCCCAAGTAGCAGCTCTTAATACTCCAAGTCCTGCTTGTAGTACTCCAGCGCTAATTTTGTTGCCATTGATCGACAATATTTTTCCCTAACTGGCCACTGTGAATTACAAGAGACAAGACATCATAAAACTTTACATCTCAGAAGTCCAAAGCTTCACACTGAAAACTCATTCGCTGCAAGTATTGCAAAATGTGATGGGTGGGAGGGGGCAACAAGGCTGCAGATTTTGCCCTTCAAATGTCTAGGTGAAGCTTTAAACCTGAGTTGTACTGTTGTCAGTTATTGCTTAAGAAACACAGGACAGTTCAAAACCCATTTTGAGCTAAATAAACATCCATTTGATTTGGTAACATGGGTCTTGGTTTCTTCTAGGCTGCCAGTTCCAAGCTGTTGCTGAGGAGCAGCATAGTTCAAGCACAGGGAGAAATACAGTAGCTCGATATTTTTTTTTTTCCCTAGACCAAACAGTCCCATTTACCATTCCTAATTTTGATACTTTTTTATGAGTGATACTGCTACTCCAGCCTCTTAAGACCAATGCTCTGCTAGTGACACCTTAATTTTGTTTGTGATTTTGATATTTCCAGCTTTTAAGGGATAAAAAGAGAAATCATGAGAATTTTTTTTTTACTTTTTAGTGAGTATAACTTGTAAATCATCTGACTCTTGCATTTTTCAATCACTTAAATAAGGCAACTAGAAGTAGTTTTTTTCCTAAATGAATTCACTTTTCTACAGATCAACTTGGAAGCCCAAACCAAGGCACTTCTAGAACAGAGACTCTCCAGAAACAGTCAGCAGGCATTATTTTGGGGGCAGCTGGGATATTATATCAAATTTTAAAAATCCCGTGTTCTGCTCTGAAGATTCAGACCACCTCAAGAAGTCAAATGCCAGAACCGAAATTTCCAGTCTTGAGTGGAAACCTCAAGTGAACATCCCCTTTTATATTTAAAATGGCTTAATTTTCCTCATGTTAAGCATCCTTGGCAACAAATGCCTCAGTGCAGTTCTGCATAATGAAAACTCAGGAGTTTTTTTTTTTTAAAGTGTTACATGTTGTGTGTTCCTGTCCTGCTGCATTATTTGTATCTCTGCCCCCTTTTCTCAGTGTGCACAAAAGGTCAAGTGGTGACGGGCCAGTACCGTATGCTTGCCAAGCATGGTGGATACGTGTGGCTGGAGACGCAGGGAACAGTGAGTTACAATACGCGGAACCTACAGCCGCAGTGTATCGTCTGCGTCAACTATGTGCTGAGGTAAGTTGTATGGGACAGAAAAAAATGTGCCTGGAGTCATGTGCTGGAAGAAACGCAATATTTGGAGGAACTTTTGAAGGGTCTATTTATTTGGTGTTGTTATTCTGAAATTGGTTTAGTCATGTTTGTTCAGTCTTGTTTACTGATGTTAGACATCGATGAAAAATGTGGCATGCCTGTTCGCATATGTGCTGTTGAAATACACCACAGCCTTTCTCTTCTGCAGAATGGCTGCTGTGCTGGTACAACAGAGTATAAAGTTTGCACTGAAGATTTTATTGTGTAACACAACTGCTAATGTGTTTTGTTTTTCTAATGCTGTGACTAAGAGATAAAATGAAGTAGCAATTGTACCATATGTTGCCTCTTAAGAGGAGCTGTTTACCACAATAAAAATCAGGACCAATCAAGAGTTTTGCCTTCATTTGGCAAAATTCAGGGTTTTTTTGGTCCTACTTACTTGAGTGATAGTCCGGGTCGTTATAGCCTCAACTACATCCCTTTATAAAGTAGAGCAACAAAGCTCTGAGTATTCCCACAGAAGTCCTGACCACACTCTCTGCGTCATCTGAGATGGTGGTGCTCGGCAACGCTGGAACCATGCCTCGCCCGTTGAGAGCCTGGCATGCAGCTGAGAGGCCAAACTGCTCACAGAGCCCCAGCCTTAGAGAGTCTGTACTGCCTCCATTAGCCACATCTTTTATTTGTAGACTACAAAATGCCTAAAACCTATTTTCTTGTTAGTGAAATTGAGAAGAACGATGTTGTGTTCTCAATGGACCAAACAGAATCGCTCTTCAAGCCTCACCTGCTGACGATGAGCACTGCCTACGACAGTAGCATCCCTGGGACAGAGAAGAGTGACTTCTTGTTTACTAAGTTAAAAGAAGAACCAGAGGAACTTGCTCAGCTGGCACCAACACCTGGTGATGCCATTATTTCCCTGGATTTTGGTTAGTATTTGTATAAATTATTTTTGTGCAACAAAGAACCACGTGTGAGCCTACATTTAGAAACTTAATAGACAAGGTCTGTTTGCTGTGTGTACAAATTGGGAGTAATGGCTAAAAGAGCCCACGTGCTCACACCAGTGGAAAATTTCTGTGAATGAGAGCAGAATTGGGCTTTCTTGCTGACTAAACAACATGCATTAAGTCTATGCCAACTTAATTGTCATGGCAACTAGGAGCAGTGTTTACTTTTAATGAATAGCTGCAGTTATATCATAACACTGAATGAGCTAAAAGCATTCATTAATATTGTTAAAACTCCATCCAGGGACACAAAAGTTTGAGGAAGCCCCTGCCTTCACCACTGCTGTTTTGACACCAAACAAAGCATGGCCAGTGGAAGTGAAAAGCCACCCTGCTCAAGGTGAAACACTGACAATACCATCCTTTACAATGCCTCAGATTGCACCTGGCAGCAGTACTCCAAGTGCAAGCAGCAACAGTAGTTGTTCCACGGTAAGAAGAGCTTTAAAAAAAAAATGACATGTTATGTTTTGTATGCAAGTCCCATCAATATATGTAGACAACATTTTCATGTTAGCAGTCTTGTCTTGTTGCTTATTAACAAGGTGCAGTGTATCCATATCCTTCCTATACTGCATATACCTTAAAGATCAATGGCAAAACCATCATAAGGGTTTTATATATATCATATATATATATCCTGCCTTTACGTCACAGTCCTCATTGTCTCCCATCTGTCCCTCAGTAATTACTGTTAACTGTAAAACAAGTAATAGAAGAACATGCTACCACCTTTCAGGGAGTTAGCCTTGAATATAAAGCCAGTGTAAAATTGTGTGGTCAAGGGGAGTATTGCCCCAGACCCACCCTCTTTCTGCTAACTAGAAGCTGTAGTCTTTGGGAAGCTTACCCAACTCAGGCTTTTGAAAGCAGCTCCATGGAGTTCCCACTGAAAGAATGAATGTGCTTTCAGTGCACTGTCCCCAAGAGCTGGAGCCACTCTTAGATGGCCTTTACAAGAGGGCATTCAATCTTAAAGCGTGAAGGTATTGCTAAACAACTTCTCCTTGACAAAAGTATTTAATAGTGTACATTCCTTGTTCCTGGTCCGAGTTGCCAAAAAAACTTTCAAACCAAGATGACAACTATGTTCCTGTATTTGGTGTTTATGTTTTGTACTGACAATCTTGTGTTGGAGAAAAGCATATGATAGAAGTGGACCGTTTTGGGTTCTGAGGACACTAAATACGCATTTGGCCATTTGCTTTTCATAGGACAGATCTGTTACTGAAAAGTGTGTATAAATGACGTGATACTAAGCCAATATTGTGGTTGTCTTGCTGCTTATAACAAATCATTATTTTTGTGCAGCCCAGCAGCCCAGGAGATTATTATAGCTCTGTGGATGAAGATCTTAAAATTGAGGTGATTGAAAAACTTTTTGCCATGGACACGGAATCAAAAAGTCAGTGCACCTCACAGGTAAGGAACTATGTCTTCCAAAAGCCACAAAAAATCAGTCCCCTGTTAGTAGACAGTACAGATATAAGTTCTATGTGCAGATATTGTGATACAACACGAAAACTGCATTTGTACATACACAGCAAATCTTTGATGCACAACACTAACAAAACAATGCATTTTCAAAAACTGTCATGTCAATTTCTATCCCTAACTCTGTGAAGCAGGAGGTTTAGAGTGTCATTGTAGTGGCACTGCTAAGAAGAAGGGAGCACCAGAAAGCTTTCAGAGTTTGGAGGCTTCTGTAGATTGGATACGGAATACATGAAGCAGCAATTTTTTTTTTTTAATCCAGCCTAATGACTAATGAGTAAACATCCTTTATAGAACAAAAAATAAATAAACTAATTCTTGCAAAACAACCAAATGAGAAAGGAGAGGAGAGGAATGCCCCTCATAGCACGGATCTCCTTTAAGTACAAAACGAAAACTCATTTTGGAAATATTATGCTTGTTTCACCTCCTGGAGGTTTTCGGAGAGATTTGACAATTACTTGCATATAAAGTAACATGCTCTCCATCTCCTGCATTCTCATCATGGTGTTAAGTGTAGAAATTCCCTCTATAAATAAGTAAATCCACTATTACAGCAAGTGAGCTAGTGAATAAAAGGTGTGGGCCTGATTCAGCTTATATAACTTTAGATACTTAATCGAAATGCCTTTGTTAAGAGCTTATGTTTCTTTATAGACAAGAGAAAGGAACAGGCTCTGCTAACTGGTAGTGCAGACATTATACTCATCTCCATCCCTATTGAAAGTTTGGGGTGACTGAGGCCCAAATGAGGTGCTTCAATTTGCCAACACAATTTGCAGGCTTAGATGGCCTGTAGTCCATGTTCTGAAGAAATTTCATCGAAGTCTGGACATAGAAACAGAAATGAAAGCAAGAGAAAGAGTGGACAGATACGAGACAAGTGTGGATCAGGATCAAACTCACTGCAAGACTTGACATGTGCAAACTTCAGTATTGTCAGATTCAGCATCTGCTTGCTCAGGTGTGTCCCACCACATCAGCAGCTTTGGTGGGAAAATGAGTGTTAGAAAAGTGCTGCAGAGGTGTTTGAGCTGACTGGTGGGCCAACATTGATTATCCTCTGTTCACCTCTGATTCAGTGCCAAGAGAAATGGATCCCAGTATGACTAGTCCTCCAAGGGAAAAATAATACAGATTTAAGTCTGACAGTGTCCTTCCAGTTAAATTTTTTCAACTTTTTCATTTTTAGACACCTTTTTTTCATGTAGCTGGACTATGAGAAAGCTGTGTTTTCTATTATAGCATGAAAAAGCCTGAGGTTGAACTACAGGCCATATGTTGTAGAGTCTTGGCAGACAAGTTATTCAAAGCTTAGTGAAACACAACATCTACTTCAGATCACAGTGATGTTGCACGCTCTATGCAAGTTGCTTTACCAAATATTGCTCCTCTGGGAGGTTTTTTCCTTTAGTTTGTTGTCCTAATTTTGCTGAAAATGATATGTTGAACATGTATGCTAACATAGAAATAAGACATCTTTAAGCAGGAGTTGGCCGGTTTCATATAGATACAACTATTATCAACTATTATCAACTTAGAGTTTCTTTATGAACTTACTTTATCTTTGCACAGACTGACTTCAATGAACTGGACCTTGAAACCTTGGCTCCCTACATTCCTATGGATGGAGAAGATTTCCAGCTCAGCCCAATCTGCCAAGAAGAACGCCCTCTCTCTGAAAGTGCACAAAATACCCAGCAGAGTCTAAGTAGCATGAGTACCATATTCCAGCCCCTCGCTCCTACTTCACAGAATCAGTTCCTCCCAGAGAAATACTGCCCGCAGCTATCAAATGAAAAAATTAACCCTGGTGGTCATGGGTCCCTGTCATCGGTGTTCTTCAACAGTATGAGTAGGTCACCACTGCCACCATACCATGACCAAGCCAGCACTCCCCTGTCTTCGATGGGAGGAAGACCAAACACACAGTGGCCACCTGATCCCCCATTAGAATATGTTCCTGCTAAATGGAGACTCATGGATAAATACTCAGGATCCCTATCAAATTCCCCCTCGGGGCCACCAGTACACTCTCTGAGGGTGCCCATATATAAAAAAAGGTAAGTGCTTTAGTCTTGTAAGTATGTATTTTACTCAGAAAGTGTTTTGGGGGATGAGAAGGGCCATAATGTTGAAAAATTATTTTTCTCAATTCAGATGGAACAATTTGCTGTGATAGGCATTGGACTTTACCTCTGGGGAGTGCACTCTCCCAGTGGCAATGAGTCTGTGAGAAGCAGAAGTGGGCAGATTTTTCATTGCCTGTAAGGCTACGTAAATAGATTTCTTGATGATCAGGTTAAAAGTACAACAGTCATTTTGCAAAGCATGCTTGACTTTATGCAATTTAAGAACATTACCAAAAGGACTTAGTGGTCCAGCAGCTGTGAGGGACCTGTGCATAGTTTCTCACCTTGCATATATTTTCTTCACTACAGAAAATGGGGAAGAGGGAGGGATGAGAGTACATTGTTGTTGGCATATGTAAATACTACAGCTAAGATTTAAAATTACAGGTTCTTTTCCTTCCTCACCTTGTTTGCTTTCTTGTGCATGTGAACAGTGTGTGATGAGATGCAGATGACAGGCTGCAGTCCTCAAAGTTGCCTCTCATAGCTACAGGTTTCTCTGTAGCTCTTGGATCTTCAGTGTTGGTCACACTGAAATATTCAGAAAGAACATAAAATAGCAACGGTCATTTTAAAACCTCAAGCTGTACAGTTTGCTTTTTGGGATTTCTTGTTTGCAGAAATACCAGTGTCTGAGTATGCATCTGAAAAGAGAGGGTTTGTCCCCAATTAGCAACCTGTGTGTCCACACTTAGCATGCAAAGCAAGGGGACAGGCAGGGCTCTCAAACCCTATTCTTAAAAATTGCATGACTTTCTTTTCCACAGCACTTTTATGTCTGCCTGGAGATCCCTAGAGGCTGTTTATGCTAAACTTTCAGTAGTCTTTCATCCCAAATGTCAAAAGTTTCCAAAGATTGCTGGATGACTAATAAAGGGAAATAAAAACATTTGATGTTTGAGATCTGTCCACTGGCAAATCTCAAAGACACCTTAAATGTTTTTTTATATTTGCCTCCCTGTGCACTCACAGATATCTCCTCTCCACAGGCCCCTGAATGCTTTTGGACAACGAGGTGTAGATGTAAACCCAGCAAGAATTGCTCTGTCTAACAGTTTGAAACTAAAGCGACAACTGGATTTTGAAGAACAAGCGTTGCAACAGCTGAGTGGGGTAATCACAAGAAATGCATCCCCTTCACAACTTTGGACTCCCCACGGTCATTAGTGTAACTGTTTGTTTTGCTCTCCTTCACATTCTAGGGAGATCCATCTGTCATTAACCCATCTCACCTAATGTGGAAGAGAATGAAATTTCTCAAAGGGGAAAACTGTTCCTTGGTTACAGAAAAGAAGTCTCTCAGCACAAGTGTTCTTACTGGTAAGACCAAAGAAAGTGGTTTTGCAAAGTTATGTATTGAAACACAATTTTATGACGGGGTGAATAGAAACAAAAGCTCTTTCAAAAGGAAATGTAAATAAGCTCTGTAAATATTACACTAAGCTAAAAATAAAGATCAGGTTGTATCGCTAAGAGCTGAACAATTTAAGGCACATTTGATAAATATCCAGGTAGTCGGTTTCATGTATGTTCACAATCTTGCTTTGGAGGTAACAGAAATCAGCTTAATGGAGCTGATCCAAGGTTCCAATATCTCAGAGCTGTAACAGATACTGTTTCTCTGCAACATTGTGTTTCCTTACACAAGCATATCTTGTGTGCAGTAGTACTGCTAAGAGCTGGTGCTGTTTCTGGACTTCCTCTGTGACAAGATGCAGATTTGTTTATGCTTTGACACCATCACACCAAGAATCACTTTGCTTTGGGTTAGTATTACCTACTATAATTATTACACTGACTTCATTTAACGCTTTTCTGGGCTTTTTTTCTTTTTTTTTTCCTTTTCTTTTTTTCTTTTTTTACTACTATTTAAATACCAGATGAATTTGTCTGTAACTCAAGAGGTCTGAGTCAACCAATGCATCAACTACAGCAGCAGCACCAACCCACCTGTGGCAGTCCGGGTGAGAATTCGAAAGTAGGAGCCTTTCCCCCTCCGTTTTACAGTTCCCACTGTCAGGATTACAGTGTCCAGCCAGGTCATAAAGCATCAGGTAAGAGCTGTCAAATACAGAAATTTGAAAGCGTTGGTATTTAGTTCCAATACTGATTCCATGAAAGAAAACACGTTAAAAAAATATGGAGGAGGGTGATAAACCAAGATCCAAATATGTATTGCTTCATAGCCTGAAAAATTAGTTCTGTGGTTTAGTATGAAACTTTAATGTTAGCATTATTAATATATGAAGAAAAAATATTTTTACCCTTCGTTTCAATTAAGCTTAATACCTTTTTACCTTGGAGGTCCTGTTGTCCTCCATCATTCTTGCCTTGTGATAGAACTGTACTAAATTTTATTAAACAACTTCACTGCAACATTAATATGGAAGGTTTGTAGGTTAGAATCTTAACAAGTCCCTTCTAAAAGTTGAAATAAGGATTTAAAGTGTATATGTTCCTTTTAATACATAAGGGGAGTGGGTGTGAATTTAGAAACTGTCATTTACTACAGGTTTCCTCATCTGCACCAATATAATTTTTCTCAGAACAACCTAAATTTGGGGATGGAGGTGAAAAAACTGCACTTAGTGTGACACACTTGCAGCAGTTGAAGGCAGTGGTGCATAGGTTTGCTCTAGCATATTGACATAAACACAAAATAAAACAATTACTGGTAAAAACAGAAGAGCAGAGGAGGAAACAGATGCTCTTTCTGGTCTCAGCACCATGACTGACTTCACTAATCTGTTCCAGGTATGACCAGTCGTCTGCTGGGGCCCTCCTTTGAACCCTACTTGTTGCCTGAGTTGACAAGATATGACTGTGAGGTGAACGTCCCTGTTTTGGGCAGCTCTACACTTCTGCAGGGCAGTGAACTGCTCAGAGCACTGGACCAGGCAACCTGAGCGATCCTGCAATACTCTGCGGCCTACACTGTTCAAAACAGCTTCAGTTTTTAAATATATTTTTGCAAGTAGACAATTTCTAATACCAATACACTTTTACAGGATTTTACTTAGATATTGAACCTGTCCACATTACCAAATAGTGGCCTTTTGAAGTTACTCACTTTATTATTCATATTAAAGAAATACATCTACTGTATTTTCTCTATTGCAATTAAAGTGGTGTTTAGAGAGTTTGATTACCTTCCCCTTATCTCATTGCCTGTAATTTATATTCTGAATTTTTTGTTTGCAAATTTCATGCTAATAAAAGGCTGTGGTATAAATGCTTCATCATGTGATACTTTGGCTGCAGTACTGCAAAGATTTATTTTTATTGCCAAAGATGAATGAAAGAAATTTGATCTCCAACCACAGTTTTTTGCTGATCTGCCAAATTAAAATCCTTTGAGTCTTTTTCTTTTCCAGCATTTATTTTATTGTAACTTTAATAACTTTTGGAAAAGTATACTAAGGAAAAAATCCCAGCCTTCTGCCTCCCACCCCTTCCCTTCATTTTTATACACTTCATTGGAAGAAATGTGAATGATGAAATGCAGTGTTTGTGGGTATCTGTGAAAGTTGCACGTTGTAAGCTTTTTTTCCTCAGAAGCAAGCCACATTCTCAGCTGCCTTAACCTGGCTTAGCTCTACAGCCAAGGGAGCCCTACAGATTTGCCCCAGTGGAGGATTTAGACCTGTGTTTTGTTTGTGTTGAAGTTTCTTGTTTTGTTCTCTGTTTTTGCCTTTTTTTTTTTTTTACACAAAACAGATTTTTTTTTTTTAATTATTAATCTCTCTGGGTCAGTTGCTAATCATCTCTTGGTACTTTTGCTATACCTATGACACAACAACTTTAAGAGCTGTTTCTGCTAGAAACTAATAGTATGTTATGATGTTACTGATATTTCAGGAATCGGAGCAGTGGCCAGTACTAACACTTCTGATTAACGTTACCCTTTTTCATTTTATATGCTAGCTAGCAATGTAATTACAGTATTGAATCATTAAAAGTAATATTTCCCGGTGTATTAGGCTAACTCAGTTATAAGTAGACAAAAATAAATTAAGGATTTTGTGGTGAGATGAATAGCCAGCAGGGAGGTCTCTTATTTTTACTTGCCTTACATTAATCAGGAGCTAAAAAGTCATTAAAAGGTAATCAGACATTTTCAGAGATCCTTTCCAGCTATCATTAATTGTCATGCACATATCTGAAAAATAAGGTTTTGAATGCTTTCAAAGGCAAAGGGATTTGAAAATTTAAATTACACCATATCTAAATAGCAAAAATATTACAGTAAAAGGCAGGTGAGCAGTTTTGACTTTAAAATACATACAGACCTAGATCTGTGTTGGGATATATCATCTTGTTTCCTCCACTGGTATAAATCACTGTAGCTTCACTGCAGAAAATGGAACAGTGGCAATGTACTAAAAGGTACATTGGGAAACAAAGCAAAAATACAATTTTTGAGACTTCTGCTTCTGCTGAAGCCTGGTGTATAAAACTCCTTTTTATCACGCACTGACACTTGCAGGGAGAGACCTTGAATGCATAGAGCACTTCACAGTTCGCTCTGTTAAGCGAATCTTAATCACACATACTTAGTTCTAAGTTTAAGACCTTTTGTTATTGGTACATGATGTAAAAAAAATATAGTCTCTGTTATATGCAACCTTTCAAGAGTATATTACCAAAAAATCATCTGCTCCTAAAGTGAAGTTATGGGTGTGTGGAAAAAATACATTGTAAGCATTGACATCTGATCAAAATAGGCAAGCCAGATTTGACAAATTTGCAGTGGCACAGACTTAAGGCTTCAAGGATTAAAGACACTTGAATACTGCTCTTCTGTTTCTTATTTGTGTAGTTTCAGCATTAAAAATGTTATACCCTAACAGTTTACTAAAACACTCTGAAAAAATATTCCATGTCTTTAATATTAATCATACTTTTTATCATAATTATTTCATAATCTATATTGCTGAATTCTTATTGACAATATTATAACTGTATGGGAACTTTTAACTTGATAAGGAAATGTATTTTGACACTGATACCTTATTAAAGTATACTGATCCTAAATTCTTTGTGACTCATTTGCTATGAATTTGTTATGTTGTATCATTGTAAAACAAAAGTATTTATTAAATTATTTATAGAAAATAAAGGTTTGCATTGATCTTTGAAGAATGAAAGAACAATCAAATGTTGCCCAGATTTGAGAGCTGCAAATTAGCCTGCCAAAAGTCCATACTATCTCCTGCTCTGTAGAGTTTACCCATCTTTCCTCAAATGAAGAATTAACACTCTGCAGAACACCACTCTTCTGAAACATGTCCTATGGTTCAGACTGCTGCTTGTATTTCAAATTGTGTTTCTGTCTGAAGAGCTGAGGGTGCCTGTTGTAATGATACTCTTAATTGCCACCCCCTTTTCTTTTTTTTTTATTAAGTCCACCAAGTGACAGTTCAGAGGCTGAACTGCCATAGTTTCCCACTTCAGTTTCTAGTAGCGTAACAGAAGCCATCATATTCTAGCAGTCCTGACAAATCCATGAATAGTGGGCTTTCCCCATCTAAGCCTTCCAAACCTCTGCTTCACCCACACAGTCCTTTATCCTAATGCTGCTGTTAAACAGGTCAATCCTTTTCCATATAGAAAATGCCAGTTTTGCCTGTTAATTATGCTGATCCCATTGCAGGAGGGCAGATAGTTTAAGTATGCCCTGGATCTTGGGGCACTTGCACAAAGACTAACTCAATTGAGGATTAAAAAAACCCAACAATCTCTTAAATAGAGATTAACCTGTTCAGACCAATTTCTGTCTTTCAAAGTTTGCAATCACTAACTGCTAATATAAAATAGTGCTGTCAGGCATTATTATTTGGGGTGTCCAAACACAGCTGATTCCTAGCACTCATTCTGAAGTAGTTCTGGAATTCACCATTTCCATGTTCAAGTAGCTGAAGGAACATAGTAGTAGTGCCTTGATCTTTCTCTCTCTCTCCTTTGTACTACAGCTAAACACTTCTCATGTTACTGAGTGTTTTTTCCTTACATATATGAACATCCTGGACATCTAAACTGACATTACAATTTACATACCCCCAAAGACCTAAACTGTGGCCAGAAACACAATGCAATCTATGTATTACTATCTCAGTTCTGCTGACCAGGGATTTATTGTAAATTTTTTTTTTTCTTCCCAGTAGGCCAGCAGAAGTGCTTAAAATTCATCATACATCATCTTTCACTGCCTAAAAGCACAATTCCTTGGCATCACATCTTGTATCTCTAAGAGCACAGCACTGCTCCCAATGATGTTGTTCAACACTCATTACATTCTGCTGAAAAATCGGCCTGTTTTGCCAAGCTCTCATGACTTGGGCTGGTCTCAATCTCTGGCTGATTATCAAGTCTATCATCATCCTAAAATGATCAAGCAAACATTTCTCTTAGAACACAGATTTCACTCAGGTAAGATTCATGATCTTTATTGAACAACTGCTTATAACAAAATAAAATAGGAAATTCTCCACATGCTGTTACTAATACATAAAGGTCCAGAGAACTTGGATAACTATCTTTGCAGTCAAGACACAAACTCCTGGGCCATACTGAGATCTCTGATCACTAGGTGATTCATAACACTTGCAGTAGTAGGCAGAGCAAAGGAAAACTAAATACTGTTCTGGTTGTAGATGGTGGAGGTTTCACCTGTTACTTCTCCCTGAGGACCTTTATAAGGCTGTTCACAGACATGCCACACACACACGTATACTTTTTTTGTAAGCTACAGTAGAGAACTGGAAATACTGATCTACATCTAACTGATGTACCAAAAGGACCATAGGAAGGCTTCAGTAATTGGGACATATTCCAGTTTTGGGTGTTCACATTAAAAATGCCTTTAAGTTTAAAAAAAAAAAAAGTGAGAAAAACCTTAGCTACTCAGACATTATTTTTGGTCTAAAAGTCAGCCTGCAGTTTTGGCTGGTTGTGTTGTGCAACAGGTCTCACATGAAACATTTCCCCTGAAAAAGTCCTAAATTCCTGTAGTCAAGGAGTTCCTTGATTCTCTTCAGTTACACCTCCCAGTTAGTAATGTGGTTAAGATGTCTCATTAGGGAACAGCAGCACATGCATGAGCTTGGCTTGCAAAGACTACCTGCAAGCCAACCAGCACCAGCCTTTGACACGGGACAGTAATTGGCAGCTGGAAGCAGCAGCAGCTGCACCACCCCTTGTGCACTATCTGCTGTGGAAATTGCTGCATCTTAACTGCACTTGGGGCGCAGCTCAAAAAAACCAACACCTTTAAGTTCATTAAAAAAAGAAAAATAAACCATCCTCCAACCTCCTCATTAGAAAAGTCTGTGTTTAGCTCTCGGAATTACAGACAAAGCTGGCAAGCTAGATTCTTAAAGGCATCAGCACCAGAAAACAGACTTCCTCCCACCAGGTATACTTTTAATATTATGTATTTTTAAGATAATAGCTTAGGTTCTGGCTGTTGATCTTTGAAGGACTGACACTGGCTCTAGTGACTGAAGCTCTGTCTCCCCACAGCACTGTCAAAGGCAAACCAACAGTGAAGTCTTTTTTGGCAGAAGCAAACTACCTCAAGCATTGCCTCCTCCAGATGTGTAGTTCCAGAAGGACCAAAGGTCCCTGGATAAACCACAGCAACAGAGGACCAGCACCTTGATGGCTTGTTCATCCATCAAATGTCCTCCAGTCTCAACAGCTGAACATGTACCTTGGCTGCAGCAAGCAACCTTTATTGTTTAGTCTTGATTCCAGACCTTCCCTCTAAGGTTGCCATTTTTCTCACTAGCCCCTAGTACTTACCTAGATCTATGGTTTCATCATTCTCATTTATGCCTCATGCTGCTCTTCCCCACCTGACAAGCCTGCTCCAATCTGTCCCAGCTCTACGTGCACATCATTGCAGGCAGCAGTTTTTAGCATGCATTTGGGGACTCGTGCAAGTTCTTTCTTGTCATGTGTTTGCCTTGGCTGCCTGTTTGATATGACTACGAGCCAGACTCTCAGCTCTTTTTGGCCAAACCCTCAGCTTCTCTGGTTCTTGAGTTGAGGTCATGTTGAAAATGTCCAAACCCCATTCTCTAGCTGCTGGGCATTATAGACCACAATCCTTGCCCTGACATGAAAGCAGACTTTATGCTCCAACTCATAAGAAGCTAGTGCATCTCTCAAAGAGCTACAACAGCACCCCAAGTCATTTCAGACATTTTACTCAGCTCTCAGATGCCTATTTCCATTTGCTATTCAAGCAATGTGGTAGTGGGGTATGAATGAAAAAGATTCTGCTGACTCACAGACAGTGTCTCTTATCAGCCCTTGACACTGTACTTCAAGAGAAATCCCAACAAATTTCAGATGTGCATGTAATTTATGCTGCAGTTCTGGAAATGAGAGCAGAGTTGAGCAATTTCCCCAGATGGCTGAACTCTAGTCTGTAAAGCCAGGACCATTTCCCAGCCACAAGAGGAGGAGGATGGGTTTCCTCTTTTAGTCCTATCAGCACCATAGAGTTAACAGTAACCAGTAACGGGAAGAGAATCTGTATTTTTGGTTCCCCAAACCTTCTTCCCATACAAATAATGGCTTGTTCAGGACAAGAATTAAGCCTGAGACAGAGAGGCACATACACTTGACAGAGTGCTTCCAGATGCTGTTTTGTGCTATGTGTTTGACTGACATCAACAAGCTCACTCAGGGAGTGATTTTGCAGCTTATTCCTCAGTATTTGCAATCCTAGGCAATCCTTATACACTCACTTCCATAGTTTGGCTATCCAGAACTTAGGGAAGGCTGGGGTGCCCCTGAGAAGAGTGATCCATGGGGATCTCTCTCTGTCCAGTTATAACCCATAAGTCAGAAAAATCAAAGGTTAACACTCCCACAGGCAAACAAAAACCCACTCATATGTTCACTGGGGAGAGTGACAGTAAAGCAATTACAATGCAAAGTCAGCAGAATTTTCCAGAATAAAGCTCTTTCTAAAGACATTGGCAGGAATGCATTTTCCGAGTTACAACTGTTTATGCAACTGAATTTTACTTTAGATTTGCTAGTGGAAAAAAAAAAACCTAACAAACCCAGCAGCTTGAAAGTCTTGCTCTCTTTTCTCAAGATATTGGTCAACACCGAATTTCAGAGAGAAGGGGAAAGTGCAATTACAAAAACCCCACAGCTGTCAAAAACCCAGACCGAAGCACTCAGCTCCCTGGCACTATTTTGTAGCAGAAGTTGCATGAACTTCTAAGTGGCAAACTGCAAAATTTGCCTCATATAATGATCAATACAAATACATGTTATTTTAGTTCAGCCCCTCCTCCACACAGCAGCACCACAAGAGCACTACACTGGATCAAATGAAGCAGAAAATGGGTGTCGTCACCATCTGTTTTTAGATATGGATGTCGCATGACATCCATTGGCTTTTTTCCTGGAAGAGCAGGCAATACTAATTGCGTCTATTACTTTACTGCTAACACAGATAGGGCTGTCCTTAACTGCAGCCCCCAAAACACACTGGAGTTCACAGAAATCAAACCAGTGGAAGTTTACTGGGAAAACAGGTTGCTCTTCATTATTTTAACTTCAGCTGCAAACATTATGATGAGTTTTCTTGTGCCATCTCAACTACAGAGATGCTATTTTTAACATGTACACCTTCTAACACAGGTTGTTGTTCACAAGTTCAATTTTAATCTTTAGTCAGCTGTTGGAGTGCACAGTATGGTCTCTTTCAGGGCCATTCTGATCACCACAGAAATCTCAAAGATAAAGGAGACACCAACACAATTTTTGGTCAACTTCCTTCTCCCCTCTCAAAGCCTCTCTTCTGCATAAGAGATTCTGTTTACTGATAGGCAACACCTTGAACAGCTATGCACTGGGTTTGCTCTTATCTAGCAGCCCTTTTTGACTTCCACAGATCCACAACAAACAACCACCCAAGCACTGAAAAGTGGACATAAATCTGGCTTTTTTAATCATCAATTGTATCTTAATATACTGAATAAACACTAACTCGAGTTTTGACTTTTAGAGGGACTTCTCCACCCCCTTCCCCCCCCTCCTTTACACATTCTCCTTCTCATCATGCAAAACAAAGAAAGCATCTTTAGAGAAAAAAAAAAAAGAAAGTCACTAAAAGACTTGTCTGGGTAACCAGCAGAAGAACCAGGAACCGATGAAATATCTGGAACTCATTGGAAAGACTGGGAACATTCAAGTCAACAGTACTCTCATTCTTCTTTCTGCAACACAGTCCCCTTCTGGGCAGGGTTTGTTTGCACTGAGGTTTTGTATTAGAAACACATACACACACTTAGCTAAATTACACAAATTCCACAAACCTATGTTGAAAATAAATTGGGTGAAAAGTGCCCATGCCCAGCACTCAAGAGCCACAACAGGTGCCCCTCTGGATGGCACGCGGCCATGATGGCCACACTCAAAACACTTGTCCTGAAACCTACTCAAAGAAGTGATCCTCCTTCCTCCCCCTTCCCTTTTCCCCACATAGCGCTTCCTTTCCATGGAAACATCTCAAAGAGTATTTTGATTCTTATAGGCAAAATTATGTTGACTCGTACCCAGGAAATACATCCCATGTGTCTACAAAACCTACACTACAAAGTACTTGCTAAGGCGTGACCATTTGCAAGACCCTAAAAAAGGAGTCTTTTGGAGCCTATGGCAGGAGTTTGTGCTCTCCACAGGCACTCCTGAGCCTGGCATGGGAGCACCCAGCATGCTGCATATGACAGGCTGTGGCTGTGCCCAGCACACACTGCTGCTCCTGGAGTCATGGGCCAGAAGCACAGTGGCTGAGCAAGCTGCACATTTCGTGTGCTGTCCCTAACATGGGTCACCTCTACGAAACCTGTCTACTTAGATTTAATGTAGGTCCTGCACAATTCACTTGTATACGGAGCAAGGGGTAAATGAGCCTGGCAATGCATTACTTCCATGGTTCGGGGAAGTACTTTGTGGCTGTGCATTACAGAGCAACATCATGCATGGCAAAAGCTGTTTAACAGGAAACTGCCCCAGGAAGCTTTCCAAATCCCATATATTCCACTTTGACACTAGACCCCCAAGCTTCACTGCCCAAGGGGCAACAGCCTAGCACACCCTCTACACTACACCTTGCTCTTCCCAGGGAGCCAAACTGTAATAGGAAAAACTTGCTAGGGCCAAAAGCATTATAGGGTATATTATAGGGTATCCTGCAGTTGGTCATGCTTAACCCCTCACTTAAAACAGCTTATTTCACAGCCATTCCAATTTGCTAGAACCCCCCCAGCCATACCCTTCCTTTTCTCACTACCAAGATGCCAAATTCTTCTGAGTCATATTTCCACGATGTCCAACAGCATTCAGAAATCCTTTTCCAGATGTTCTTATTGGAAATGCAGACCACGCAATTACAAAAGGAGTTCTGGGATCTTATCTGTACCACCATGACTAATCTTTGAAAGTAGTATTTCAAAATACTACTTCAAAACACACTGAAACATGCATTCAAATTATTGTTTTGGGGTTTTTTTAAAGTGAGCTACAGAAGAACACACACACTGCAGTTGGACAGGCCTAGTTTTGACAGTAAGAGACATGTAGAACTAAATAATTTTATACACAAAAAGATATGGGCTTGTGGGACTAAGTTCTGTTAAGGAAACTAGGCATTCAAAATTGAGTTTTAAAAGGTATGTTGTAGCTGTACAGCTTATACTAGAAACAGAAGACTGCTGCAGCTGCATCACATGGTGCCAGTAACCAAAGTAATGCTGAAAGAGTAAACTTGCCCTCCTTCAAGATCTCCTGTCACGATCCAACCAAACAGGTATTTTTGCAATAACCAAGGAAACAGGAGAGAGTATATTTGAAGGCAGAAGTCAGCAAGCTACAAAGAGATCTTTCTGAAAATAATGCCAAGTATTCTCTCGAATTTTTAAATGGAAACAAGAAGCGTGTCATCCACTTCTACCCAATCATACCATGTTCTTGCCCAACATTTTAATTTATTACGCCTCAAGGTTTTTCTGTTCTATTTAAAAAAAATTAAAAAAAAAAGATCACCTGACACACGCATTTGGATTTTTCAGCTTCCAAGTGTCTCCCTTTAACAGCTACCAAAACGTAATTTTACAGGCTCTAAAAAAATGAGCTGCTCTGAAAATTTAACTTTTTAAACAGCTCAAAGAATATGGCTGTCATCCTTTCATTTCTGAGCAGCAGTTTGTGTAGATTTTAGTACAATCAATTCATGTCCATGTCACAATTAATTTTCATGCTTCATTTTATAAGCCCACTAATCAGACTAATGAGGTTGAATGCGAAGAAATCCCTTTGTTTCAAGCTGAACAGCCTCTGAAACCACAGTTATAATGGTCTTTCTTTGCTTATTCATTTCCTGTTTGCAAGTAATAGCAAAACAAAAAAAAAAGAAAAAAAAATTTGCATTACAGAATTTTTGTGCTAAATCCTAAAGGCAGAAAGCCATCTTATTACATTGTCCCCTGCAATTTACAGGAGCTCAGGCTGTATATTCATGTAAGGGAGTCACAGTGCTTTCTGCTTTGTGAACATGCTTAAATGAAAGTAAAATCTTATTAACTGCTTTAGTAGGGTCACAAATATGCTCTATATGTTCCAAAGCAGTGGCTTAAGACGGTCCAGTGAGCAAATGCCTGTCCACAGGCAGCAGGAATTTGTGGTGGGCTGGCCACACTCCCACATGGAGTTGTTGATTCCCTGAGTGCCTGTGTACAATATGTCTACCTGAACAGGGACTCAGACCTTCCTGGTTCCTTAGCCCACCTACACCATGAACCACATGTACAAAGATAATCCATGGCACAAGACAGAAGCTAGAGGTGAAGATGGAAATTCCCACTTGGGGATTCGTTACAGAGCCATCCCATGCTGCAATACAAACCTGCCAGAGCTCCTCAGAGCTTTTGTCATGCATCAATAGGAACACAGAGAAGCACCAAGAGACTTACAAGGGAATACACACAATTATGGGACAGCACCACAAAAAGCGACTCTGTCAACACATCACAAATCTGATAAATTTTAAATTGTAATCGCAAAACCATTTTTACTTGAATTTGCTTATTCTGAGGTTGCTTTTTTTCCTTTGTTTAACATCGCATACAAATCTCCATCCCACCCTTGCTTTGGAAAGTAAAGTAGTAGTCTCAATACATAACAATAATCAGAGAACAGCTTGTTTCTGATCCTCTAAAGGACTAAGGAGCTGCCCAGACCAGGTGTTGAACAAGTGACAAGTACATTGCAGACTTAGCAGGTCACAGAGCATTCCACGTTTACCATCGAGTTCACTATAAGCGTCACTAGACCTGCTCAGTATGAATATGTAAGATTCAATCATGGTTCGGAGTTCTCAGAAAGATGCTGGATATGCCTGTAAGAGGGCATAGAGACAGGGAGAGGGCACGTTTCTCTCTTTGGCCTGTACAACGATGACAGCACAAGCAGCACAGCACCGTGGTTTACACCTGAGAATGGCTCTCATTCAAAGCACAGTGTATCTACAGATGAAACCCAGGCAGCCCATTTCCTCCAAAACTATAAGCCAATCATAGAAACACACTCCTGCTACAATACATCCCAGGCTATGACAGAAGCTTTAAGTCCTTCACACATCACCTACAACATTCTGAGGTGAGATTCAGTGGGGCTTTAGGGAATTAGTGGTACCAATTACTAACCCTTCCATCCCCAACCAGTCCATAGAGGAAGGGATGAAGAAGTCAGACGATAGATTTATTGTTGCACAGCAGGGGCCAACACTACCTCCATATGGGCTCTGCCTGGTTAACCTTCAGCACTTCCTTCAGGGAAAAGAGTACCACCAGTGACCAGACAGAAAAAGGCTTTCCACCTCCTGCCCTTCCCACTCCTAGAACAAAGACATCCATCATGTATCAGCATCCTCTGTATCAGGTGGAACCTTGTTGTGGAAATAGATGTGGAAGGACTGAGGCAGAGCCCTTGGTGGGTTACAGTACCAGTCTGATGGCTGCTACCACCACAGCACGTGTGTGTGACTATTAGCCAGAGCCTACATTCACCCAGAGAAATCAGACATTTGAAAGTGTTTTTGTTTTCCTCCTTCATGGGAGACCAACCTGAGCACTCAACAGCTGTACCTTGGCAGGTAAATAGTTGAAAGATGATGTATCTGAAGAATTCCATGCAGAAAAAGCATTTTAGCTTTCAACTACCTCAAATGATCCTCTGATGTTTAATTAGTAACAATTAAATAGCAAACAAAAAGCCCAAATTCTTTCATGAATACTTCATAGGTATATGTTAGTTATTTCAAACAGGAGCTCAGTTCTAGGGTGGCAGACTCCCTGTACACGGGAGCTGAAGAAAAGCAAACTAATCTGTTAAAGAAATAGAGCAAAAAGGTGTCAAATTTCTTTCAAAACACTGATTTTTTTTTTTTTTTTTTTGTCAAAACTGGGTAGGAAGTTTAAACAAGATGACTGACTAATGGCAGACAGCGATCCTCCACAACCAGACTCAAGACACAGGAATTTATTAAAAATCAACACGTAACTTTACATTCAAAATCTTGAAACACTCTACTGCCTCCCAGACATGGGAAAAGAATAAAACTGCCTGAGCAGCTTGGGTTTGGCATGGAAAAAGAGAGTTAATTAAAGAGTTGGGTTATTCCCAAACCATGCTGTATAGAAGTCCCATTATACCTGCTGCACAATAGGTGGGATCCATTTTCTTTCAGCAATGCTTATGTCAGATGTTAAATCAAGACAGTATCACATTTAATGAATACTCCCCTAAGACAAACTACCTTCTGCTGAAAAGAGGCAAGTCATGTCGCTGGGAGTACTGCAAGGGAAAGCTCACTAACTAGCGTATGTGGCTAAAGAGCAGGAGACATGGCAACTCACGCTCAAACAACTTTAAAGATGGAAGATGGAATATTGTTTAGAGCCATCGGGGATACAGGAAGAGCAATGGAAAAGGATGATGATACTCCTCAAAGCGTAGCCTTTACCATCCTACTATACCTCATGACTTCTCTCTAGCTTTTGGCACAATCTGTGTTTTGCTGACCTGAAGAATGTCCCTTCTGTGCTGCTGAATGAAGCTCCCACACTCAGCAGAGGAGGGGATAGTCACCACCTCGTGAGCATCACCCAGACACACTCATCCTCCTGCGGGGGGCCCGGGGGGAGGACAGGACAGAGCCCCACGGCTTTACGCAGCTGTAAGGGCAGCAAGCCACACGCCACTGGTAAACCGGCAGACACGTCGCCTCTGCGGCAGATGTGGAAACAGCCTGTGGAGACCTTCCTGTGTGAGTGTGCAGCTGGCACGGGGGCTGCCCTCGCATCCTGCCCCCACCACACCAGCTGCACGGCCCAGCTGGGCACTGCTCCGGCCAGGGGGGACCGGCACACGCTGGCACGGGAAAGAGGGCGGCCACAATACCAAGGGCCAAAAAGCAGCATGGAGACAGTGGAGAAGTGAACAACAGCGCCCTCACCACAACACTGCACCTCTTCTTAGAAAGCCTGTCCCCCAGAAAGCCACAGGTTCTCACCTTCACCCTCCATGGCCACAGGAGCCTGCTGGGTGCACCAAAAGGCACTGAGGCAAGTGGCAGGAGCATCAGTTTTAGCAGGAGGACAGAAATGGAGACCAGACCAGCCAACGCTCAACAACAGCATTTGCTTCATTTTAGCACCAGGTCTGCAGACCTTCTGAGGTTGCTGAGGAAGGTCCTGAAGGTTAGTCTTAAGGCTACATTCAGAGACTGAGAGGTTATGCTGCATGGGGGACAGCAGATTCCAAACTGCTGGCGGGGTGAAGGAGGGAGGCTCAGCCACCACACAGACAGGAACTAAAGCTGTGGAAGGAAGATGGGGATAGCAACCTCTTCTCCATCACCTCACTAATCCATTCAGATTTGAAGTTCTCTGGTGCAGGGATTTTTCTATCTGTGCTCGTTTTCAAAGTACCTCCAAGAATGAAACCTTGAAGGCATTTGTGGATCTACAGGAATTTCCTTAGATATAAATAATACTAAACAAGAGAGAAATTTTAATCATGGGATAACAATGTAGAGGAGGTATTTAAATCAGCCTCTACCTCTAAACACTTACCACTCACCAGCAATGTTTTCATCATAACGGTCTACACTTTTTTTGGCTTAGCAATGCATTACAACAGCATTACGTACAAATCCCCTAGGCAATTTTTTGTTACCTCTTCATACCCAGCCCCTCTTCTCTTGCATCAACAAAAAGAGAATTTAACACAAAATAATCCATAGGCCTGCTGTCTGGATCACTTCCTGACTAAAGAGAAAGCATCCCAGGTTCACCCTTTTCCCGTGCATTCCCAAGGGCATAACAGCCTCCATATTTGATGGACAATTTTTCTGTCTTCAGCACTTATGTCATTGTAGCTAAGCAATTACTAAGAGCTAAGCTTTCAAATTCCTAATCATAGGTAGTGGCAAGGATGAGTCTGTGAGCATCGGTCAATATATATTCATTTAAACCACACAAATTACAACCTGATGAACTGACCACCAGGGACACAACAAGGCCCAGGGCAGTTACCAGCCACCCCACCTGCTGCCCCAGGCACACTAACAGATCTGCCCCTGGGAAGTTAAAATTCTGAATTTCATCCAGAGTTCCAGCCTTGCAGATGTTCCTTCACCATCTCCTAGCCTAGCTGCTGTTCTTGCAGTTTTTTAATACTCTGGAAAAACCACTGTATCTCTCTAAAGGAAGTTCAGCTGAAAAAAGTGAGCAAAGACAAACAAAAGAAAGTAACAGTGCCTCAATTCCATTTCAAAACTAACAACCATAGTTGCTTGGACAAGTAAAACCATTTGCAGAACAAATGATAGTCTAAGGTCTACCAGCAGGAAAGGTCACATTGTTATGGTTATTTTCATGCTTAACCCTTCCCATGTCTTTTGCTTTTCCTTTCCATGTCCTCAGTGCAGTCTGATCTCGGCATGAAGACTTTCAGAATTCAATAGAAACACGTGAAAGAATGGGAGCCTGTTTCACTGATTTAAAACACAGGACATTGACCTTAAAACTGCTGTGAATTGCTAATCACCTTAGGAAAGCAAGAAACAAGAGCTACTCTACTACTCCAGGATTTGCAGCTATAGCTGTTCAATAAATTTTAAAGTTTATTCCACAATATTTTCAATATTTTCTGCAAAAAAATTGGGAAGAAATGCTACAGAGTATCAAGAAGGGCAGGCTCTTGCAAACAAAAATAAACACAAACTCCCAAATCACCATCTCTCCCCTGAATTGCTAAGAGGTCAGGTTTAAAGGTAGAATATTTATGTAGCAGCAAATATATAGAGTAATACACTGTAATGATTATAACTGTGTGTGGGAGGGAAGACAGGTTCCCTCTTCCCCCCCCTATATTTCAGGCATGATTTTGGACCTGAAGAAGTATTTACACAGCCCAAAATTAGTCAGTTTTTGGGGAACAAAACAACACAAATATGTTACAAAACAGACCAATATAGTTTAACAACAGTAGCAATAAAGGAACATCACAATATATCTCATTTTTAATTTGAGCTTTTTGTTACATATTCTCACCTATCCACCCTTCGTACTTATTCCAGGGAAACTCACAGCAATAATTTGTGCATATTTTACTCAACAATTTTTCCTCAATATAACAACGCTTTCCTTGAAGAGTTCTTATTCATTCCTTAAGGAAACATTGACATCAGCAGATCTGATCACGGACAAAGTCTCCCCAATGGTTAGAAAATGTTTACATTTACAATAAAAAAACCCTCATAACAGACTAAGCCCTCTGGGATGAGTAAGCAGAAAAGAATATCTAGACAGCTCAAGTATGCCATATGTTTCTTCATTAAAACAACCGTGCAACACTGAGCCGAAGACACAAACTTTATGACTCTCCAGTAAGCAGTGGGGAAAAATGACCTTATTTTTTCGACACAGCTTGCCCTTTAGCAATATTCGTTTGAAGGACAGCAAACCACAAGCAAATGAACTCGATCATCCCCCAAGGATCCCTGAAACATTTTAGCCCTGACAAAAAGTTCTTAATAGGCTCTTCCCAGAAGCACGCATATTTTTTCCTAAGCATTTACCTAAGAAAAGTGAAGCAATGAAGCACACAAATGCCTGTTTATGTAAGCTCATTCATGTGCAAACATGCGCATAAATACCCAAGGCTGAGACTCAGGATCTCATTCGAAGGTACTTTGAGTGCAAATGTCTCGACTTTGTGCAAACAAGATCTTAACACCTGAGGTTCTGGATACTGGAACTTAAAGCTCCCATGGTGAGAAATCGGTCTTGGTCACGATGACACGCAGCTGTAGTCAATATTTGGCTTCTGTAGGCATCAAGTGTTTTGCATATATAAACGTTGACAATTTACTTAAGTAAATCTCAGACATACATAAAGCTAAATTATTTAGTTAGAGATACATTGCACAGTAAATAAAGTTTGCCCACTTTCGGTTTTATATTTGTAAAAACTATCATTTTTTTTCCTCTTCTCTGTGCTACTCGGTTTTCCTAGACCCCACTGAAAAGATGCATTTCACAGACAGAGTGAATTGCTTACCCTTTCCAGGGCTGACAAAACACAATTAGACTCTGGTCTGGAGACCGAATTGTCTATGCAAATGTACGATTAAGACAATATGGCCTTTTGAGCATACTTACAGATGTAAAACCATCCTAGTCAGAACATTTTCAGTCATAGTATGAAATGCAAAAAAAAAAAAAAAACAAACCCTCGTATTTTGCTATCCATAAAGACAAGGTTTTAAAACTCGCTACTGAATCCATTAGAAAGAACAGGGGACTAAAGTTCCTTCAAAATCTTTTCCTGTTTGCTCTCTTTATCTACAGGAAACTCATTGTGATAAGTGATCATCATTGCAACTGCTCCTACAATCGCCGAGATTCCTTCTGTGCTGTTTATGAAGGAGAATCTGAGGAATTACACAAGTAATTACACATGAGGGTTCAAAAAATGTTAGACCCATTATTATGCATTTCCACTCCACCCTGCCAATGGTAAAGTAACTGTAACCTTGTATTTCCTTTCCTCACTTGCTTGCAAAGAAATATCAAGTCGCTGAATTCTGAGTACCTGTGATGGAAGAAAAGCCTCTAGGTCATATTCCCACAATCCAGAGCTAGACTATTTGAAGCAGATCCAGATGCCACTCCTAACAGTGATTTTGATGAGCAGAAATCACTGACTAATGATGCCCAGGAGGTATTTTTCTATCCTCTGCAGAGCCATTAGCATAATTTTCAAGATTCTCCATTACCCACTACTGATGTATATTTCTATCACCATGGCATATTGTCGCAACTTATACTCAGTCTAATTTCCCCTCAATTTTATGCCCTCGTCCCCTTTCAGAAGGATGCCAAGAATCACTCCATCATACCATGAAGCAACTAACTTTGCCAACAGGCTGACAGCAGCTGCTCCTGAACATCTGGCTTAACCTGTTGCCAGCAGCACAATTATCACTTATAATGCTCAATTGCCTGAGATGTTGGCAAGAATCACGATTTCTGGTATGCTCCTTTTTTACCCATATAATGGACAGCAATTATCAGAGATAAACGTTTCTAGACCTAAGTGTCAAAAGCTGCCATCTCAAGACATGACTTACTACATATTTTGGGCACAGTATTTAAAACAAACAAACAAACAAACAAACAAACAAACAAAAAACAGCCACCAAACATTAGTTGTAGAATAATACCAGTGTTTCTCTTCGTTCATTCTACTGGCAATGACAAGAGGCAGATTACTGCTCAAGACTACTCAGAGCCACCTCTGAACTGCCCGAGAAAGGCTCTGCCTTTCATCTTGGCGGTATGTACAAGGGCCTGATAAAATACACAGTCATAATTAAAAAATATGAAAGATCCTTGGACTAGCTAATTTATTGCTAGTTTTGCCTATTTGTTTTCATACTCTCATCCTTTGCATACCAGAAAAAACCTCCCTGGTATCTCAAAATTTTCACGCTCCACACAGGGTGGACTTTAATAGTCCCATGAGTTTTGAGGGCATACTAGGACTGATATTACTCCTGAAATCAGGAACACGAGAGTGTAAACTGCTCCCAGTGTAACACTTGATACAGTTTAGACCATTTCCTTGGCTGAAAGCAAATTTATGACAGAGAAAGAAGCTGGGAAGTGAAAGGCGTAAATGAATTTCTGATTTTGCTAAGAGTTGCTGGACAGGCAATAACTTTGCATAAGCAAGCTAGAAATTATTCCCCTCTTTCACATGGCTTCCTGTCCAGTAGGCAAGTTTCTGTCCAGGATCTTTACATTGTTTCTGAACTGGAGCTGAAAGTGATTCTATCACCCAAACTCAGATATTAGTCACAGTTTGTGGCTGAACGCTTGCATGTCTTGAATTCACAGGTAACTTGTCTACATACACTGTGTCTGGTTTTATTCATTAGGTCACCTACATAACCTTGTTACTGGGGAATAAAAGGATGTAAAACCACTGCCAGAGCTATTCTTTTACTTTTTTCTCACTCCCCCAAATCAACTCTCTGCTTTGTATCCTGTGAAAAATAAGCTCTAATGCACAGTTGAGTCCTATTAGTCGAGTTTTAAAACTGCATTATTTCTGATCAAGTATGACTATTAACCTCCTCTCTTAAATTTAGCAGGTTTTGCAAAGTTGAAGTATTCACCTCCTGTTTTTGTTATGTTCAAGATTTTTCAAGCTTGAATTCACGATTGTAATGATGGTTTGTGAGGAATGGCGAGTTAGCATGCCCAAAAGCAACCTCCTTCATTCCTATACCCACTGAGGATTCTCATATCTTACAAGGTGTTTCAACATTATAAAGCACTTAAATTAGTCTAGCTATTCTTTTATTTACTGATCCTACAGTGTCTTCATACTCAATGTCTTTTGTACGTCTGTTGCCAAACCATTTTGATGACTTTGTTAGCAATCCTATATGCTTTGTCATAAATGGAAAAATTGAACAAAGAGTTATTCAGTTCTGATCAAAGGAGCACTCAAGCATTTTTAAATTTTCTTTAATTCACAGATAAAATATAAGCTGAAATATAAAATGTAGTAATGCAGACTTTTTCTACTTGAGAGAATGAAATTTATCCCTTATTCCAGCATGTTGCTCTGAGGCAGCTCAGAGAAGAAATTACATAAGCTCTTTTTGTTTTAGTTTTTCAGGGAGTAAAGTGAAAACAAGCATTTGTTATTATTGAATAAGATAAAGTATTTAGAGACAAAGGTGCTCTATATAATATTTCTCATTATAAAGTGTACAAATATTCTTCCACCTTTGATATTCGTAGCAAGCATTTAAAGGTTATGAACTCTTCTCTCAAATGCAGCTGTCAGTATGGAATATGAGAAATACTTCTCAGGCTGTTTTTATTGTACATATCTACAGGACACAGACAATACCTATGTGATCTGCTCTTGATTTAAAAAACAAAATAAGTGTGGATGCAAGAACCACACCCAGATTCCAGTTTAAAGTCAACTTGTGTAACCTCTTTTAAGTCAGTTATTCCAGCATTCTGTCTCTACCTATCTAGTGTTTTTCTAATTATTTCCAAACGTAGAGACCATATCGTGGAAGTTCAGTATTTTAGACAAGAAATTAATTTTTTTCCCCAGAAGATAAATATTTTACTGGGCAATGCCAACAAAATAGCAGCTCAACAGGACCAGGAACATCAGATACTGATCTTGTAAATCTACGGCCTTCAATTCTGCCTCTAATTATGGAATAGTGTGGATTCAGTGGAGCACAACGGTATTTTCTTGTGTCAACAGGACCATAGCAATGTACAAATACTTTTTGTACTTTGGCTTTAGTATCTTATGATATATCTGTTGCTTTTGGTAGTCATGTCTCAATCCTGATTCACCCTCAGTGAACCGCGTGAACTTGATTCATGCCTATGCAGATGGCCACATTCAGGCTCATTGGCACATCTCACAGACCTAAAAGATCACCTGTCCCAGGCCCCTTGGCTCACACATGTTGCTTAACCAAGCTGTATTGTGCACCAGGTAACAAAATATCTTCCCTTTTCAGGAGGCAAAATACCGTTTGCCTTTCACCGTTTATATTGACTTTTCTCTATTAGCACAGTGTCTCTGTTAGCAAGGAATAACAGGGACCTCAGCTCCGGGTGATTCAGACTTCTGCACTGCGTTCAGGCAGAAAAGAGGACAACAGAGGTGCTGGTTTTTAACCTCTGATCTACCTCCAGGGTGCTGCAGTGATGGCAGGCAGAGAGCTGTACAAATCTCTTCAGTTTGTTTTTATTGCAGTGGACAGAACCACAGCTGCATCCTTTCCGTTCTCCAACCCTCCAAGGGCTTCCTATTCTCAAGAAAAAAGTGTAATGCAACTGGTGGGACAATCCAAGCTGGGAAGAAAAGGAGAAGTGTGGAAGCTGTATCTTCAGAAAATGTTATTCAGTGCTCAGTTTCTTGGTGGGAAGAGCAGGAATGACAGATTGAGTGATACCAGGGGAGGAAAGAGTGAAAAAAAGAGAACACAGCAAGTGAAAAGGGGCACTGAGGTCTGCTACATCACTGGGGTGTGCTCCAATCCCATATGAAAAGTGCAATCTCTTTTCCATCACAGTAAAGTCCTGGATTTCTATTATGCTTGCCAGCAACCTGCATGTAAACTTATACTAAGTACTGCATTTTATGGATGGTTCTACTGGAGAGGTGAGAATAGACAGTCAAAGGCATCAACAGGCTAAACAAGTACTTCCAGGAAAACACTGACTCAGCAATAACAGGCTATATCACAGCCTCAGCTCTGCACAAGCTTCCTGTGAATCCTCATAAGATGAACATGGATTTAGAAATTAAAGGCTCTAGCTCAGCCCCCTGCAACCAACAAACATGACCTTTAATTTCTGTATCAACAGGTCTTTTGGTAAAGCTGCCACGAGACAGGTACAGCACGATTGCCACAGATTAGTGCTTTTTCTATGCCCAACCTCAAAGCCTCCCTCAAGCTACTGACAAGAATTTTGTATCTCTGGGACGTAAGGCTGTCTCACTTATGCACAGAACAGATGAGGCTATGCAAGATGAGCAACAGCAAGAAGATGTTTTAAAGCTGATATATGAACAAAAGACAACGTTGAAATGCAGACAAAATGAGGTCTTTCTGCTCCATCCAAGACTTGTCACTAACTAAAAAACGTGGCTTCCTCCTTTCTGGGGAACAGATATGATGATGCTGCATCTGTTATGGCTTTATTCAATACTAACCTGAGCAGCAGAGAACTGTGCAACTTTTGCAATGCAAATACTTTTTTGCACTTCTCATTTGCCTGGATCAGCCCTATTTCCAGCTCATAATATAATGTTCTAATAACTTTGTTTCTACCCTTTCTTTCTGCTAAAAAGAAAAAAAAAGAGAAAAAAAAATCTGCTATCATTCATGTAAATATAGCTCAAAATAGTTTCTTTTTGGCTTTTTATAAAATACAGAGCCTTTCAGAATACTTTCTCCAATCATGTATGGCAATGGATTTGTAACATGAGAGTCCACAACAGAATAAACTGAAATAGTATTAAACCACCATTCTGCCCCCTTCTCTACAGTTTCTCCTACAGCTATAGAATTAAAATATATGTAGTCAGGAGTGAGTAGATCTGGGTGGGCACTTTGCAGCTTCAAGCAAGGACACACATAAAGTATGGAGAATCTAATCTCCAAGTTACTCTAATCTCCAAGGAGCATTCAGAAGATAGTCTACTGTAGACACATTTTCCACCTTAGGTAAGTAACACAAGTAACAGATTGAAAAAGTACTTAACTATATTGAAACGTTAAAAATAATTAGGTAAGCAAATCAAGTGTATACAAATCAGAATGTTTAAGCAACATAGGGAAAAATAATTAAGAGAATAAAAGTGATTGCTTACTAAAACAGTAATACAAAATTTTATTCTTGCAAAAGCAGCCGTATAATAAAGGGTTGGGTTATCCAACACACAGATGAGTTCCTGAAATGTCAGTGGGTGACAAGCCGGATAGGAAGAACCACAGACTGCTTGACTACAAGGAAGGAGTTTCACATATCATCCTTATCTTTTAAGATATCTTGCCAGACAAGGAGGATGTGCTCTGAAGTCAAACATGTTGGAGGCTGAGAAGAAATTTGCAGCAGAACAAACTGAACTCAATCCCTTAAATCATTGGATCACCACTACTTACCAACACTTGCAATTTAAAGATCATTATATGACAGTTTAAAGAGGGAGACCAGTTAGTAGATGAACAACCAGTTAGTTGCACCCTGCGGCATTACGATGCATGGGATTTTACACCAAGGGAAATGGTTTATAATGAAAGATTGCAGGAGCTCTTTTGAATTACAGAACATTACACAACCAGGGTTCACATGCTCACACCTTGCAAATAAGAAGCATCAGTAGAGGCATGAAAATCTACATATTTGTCACTTTAGTTTAGCTTTCATATTTTCTAACTAATTTCATCCCACTGTCAACTTTCTACCATAATACTGAAAGAAGTAGGATTGTTAGGATCCTAAGGGAAGTGCCTACCAGCAACTTCTATTTCCTGTAGAGTTCCAAAGGTGTGGACAGTAGCACAAGCTGACTAACTAAGCATGACCTTTGAACTGGAAATGCAGATTTTGGTGGTGAGATAGAGGGTACACTGAAGGCCAGTTTAGTCATTAGAAGGCAGAGACCAGACAGGAATGAATTCACCTCACTATGTCAAAAGGCATCTTGGAAAATAAAAATAAAAATGTCACAGTAAGAAGCCTTCTAACCATACGAACCACTTCTTTTTTTTCCATTTGTAGGACAGAATCCACTATAACACCTTGTTTGCTGCTGAAAGATTTCCCCATACACACAGGCATGGTAGACCTAACCTCTGAGAAGCACTGCTTTTGATGTAGACAGGCAGATGTGCTTCCTGCCCTGGAAAATGCTGCTTGGGAATTTTCCCTAAACATCCTTAGGAAGTAGATAGATTTCAAAGAGAAATGTCACTATGCTAAGTACAAGATACAGCTACGTGCTGCACAAACATGTTTTGATGATTCAAAACTAGGTATAGTGGCAAGATGGCACCAATCAACTTTAAAGCAATTTATAGCATCTAGAGGTCATGACTGGAGGGGGAAAAGTCAGAGTAAAATGGTAACCTGCACATCAAACATTCAGCCACCAGGCACAATAATATCTAGGGTATGAAGTGCTTTGGATCACCGCTAAGGATGAATCAACAGGGTTCCCCTGCCTACAGAACCCTTTGATGCAGAAAGCTAACAGATTTTTACCAAGCTGCTAGAGAGCTTTCAGTTGGGCTATATATACACACTTACATGCACAGACTATAGACCTGATAGAACAGGTAGTATAGAAGAGGGCCCCTCCTTATTAAAGTTGAAATCTACTCCAAAGATTATGTTGTGTGTGCATGTGCTCTCTCCTTACAGTGAGGAAGAAAAGTTCTAGCCTTAGAAACCAAATCCAAATGGTGCCCTGCATAAGATCTCTAGAGCCAAAGGCAATCTAAGCAATAACTTAGACAATAGCTTCATATTTTTCACAATGTATTTTCAAGAGCTTTATTTTAGCAATACATAGAAAGTATTTGGAAGCTGTGACCTGAAAGAGCACAGAAGTTCATAATGAATGCTGACATCTGCTTAACCTCACACCTCTATTTCTGTTCCTACTACAGCTATGACTATCACTGATTTTAATCAGTGTCACAACCTTTCATATTAAGTCTAGAACATAGAAACATAGAACGTCAGGGGAGGACAAAAAAATACAGCAAAAAAATTTACTTTCTGTATTTAATTATCAGCATGACCTGTCTTTAACCCAAACACTATGGTTAATAGGTTTCCTGTAACCATCACGTGATTAGGCAGCTCCTGCACCTGTTGGCATATTTAGGCATATATTCTTGTGTTAACGGCCAGTGCTTCTTTCTAAATAAGCCACGACTACATTTTAAATTGCTTAAGTCAACTTCCTCAAGCAACCACAAAGTAAGATGTTCTCATGGGAAAAAAAAAGAAAAGAAAAAAGTGCTAGACATCACTTTTCGGTTCAGAAAACCTCAACTAAACCTACCAATTATTTATCAGAAGGAAAAAGAAATTAGAAGTTATTCCTCTTTTCCCTTGTGCCTCAAAGCATTTTTATTAATACAGTTTTCTTCTTCTGGGTTACATTTCAGGGTCAAATTTTGTGATCCCAGTTTACATTACTTCCCAAGTAACTCATTTGGATCTCATCCTGATCTCCACTCATTTCTTTTTCAGAGCTCCTTGATGAGGCAGAGCTGGATTTCCACTCCCTGCTCAAGCAGCACACCCAGCTCCCTTCCCACCAAAGGTGTAGGGGGATGACTGTGTCTGGAGTGGGTTTCACTTAAAGGCTTTGTACATTCTGATGCACACACATGTGCAAAGTGCCATCATACAAGGTCCTCCCTGGGTACCAGAGAGACACTGTAACAGTGAGAAAATGCATTTGTTTGAGACCATTGGTACAGTGACACGGAAACAGATTTTTTTATCTTCTACGAGCATCATTCATGGTTTCGCATACAGGAATAAATGACACTCCAACATAAAATACCATGACACCAGCACTACCAGTTCAGCTGTATTTGTGGGTTTCATAAAACACAGTTCTCTGGAACAATTAAGGCTGTGCATTTTTTTTTTTTAAAGCATGGGCAAGACCCAAAATACTGTCATTATCAGATTCTGGCTTGCAGTCAACTAATCCCTTTGTATGTCCACATCAGGCTCTTGCATGAGCTCTGACCGGGCACAGCCCTCAGCTCAGCTCAGCCTGCTCAAGTTGAAGTAAGTGCTTCTTCATAAAAGGCTGCTCTGTGCTAAACACGCAACCACCACCCAGCATCACGTGGAAGACGAAGACTCACGGTTTGTTTCTTTCTTCCAGTTTGCTTTTTTTCATTTGGAAAAGAAATTATTTCTGCAAATGCTGAGAGTGAAAAGCAGACTGGTTATCAGGTCTGATGTTTGCCCAGGCCAGCAAGAAGTTTGGTAGCTCGTAGAAGAATTTGGTAACTAAATGATACAGGAGCAGAAAAGGGAACCTGCTAGCTTTCACCTTGCTCCAGACAACAGCCTGACAAATAACTAGCAGGATAAGCAACCTAACCTAGCAGAAGGACAAATCAGGAGTTTGTTGCCATCATCATCAGATAAAACCCTTCAATTTTTGTGCAGAAATTGTGTTAACCATCATAAATGCCTCCTATCTCATCTCCCCATGAAGCCATACACTTCCGTATATCATTACTGGCTTTATAACATGCTAGTGACAACCAAGATGTGGTTATGTTGCCTCGGGGTTTATTGCTTGATTTCTGTTTTTGAAGTCGCTGTATCTGCTCTGCGTACTAATTACAGTCTTGTACTTATGGTTTGAAGAATGATGTTTAAATGAAAAAAGCAAGCAAAAGCCGAATTGCTAATACGGAAAAGTATTATGCTGTTTTGCCTTACGTTTTACTAGATGGTTTTGACAAGGGTGATACTTGTGTTTCTCAGGCACTAGGTATATTAAGTGGCCATGAATTAGCCAGCTACAGATTTGGGGTTTCCTGCTTACTCACATTTTTTCCCTAGCTATTTATGAAGTTCAAAAGAAAACCCCAGAAGTGTTTGGTTATGTGATAAAAATTCATTTGCATGCACCCAAATGAGCACAGAGAGATAGTGGCAGGAGGGGGAAACCCAAATAACGCTCTGCTGGTCAAGGAGCCATCAGCTCATCTCAGCCTGATCTTCACAATCCTAGAAGAGTACAAAGGTTCAAGGGCTGGTGGGAACCCAAATGAAGAAGAGATGTGCGTGCGTATGTGTGTGTACAGGGGTTTGAATGCAGCTACTGAAGTCAGACCATGGGTGGGAGTATCCATGTCTCCATTGAGTGCAGGTGTGCAAGGGAGCATGTGAGTCCACGCAAAGCATGAGCTGAACTAGCTGGTGTGAGGGTGAACCAGTTTGAGAGTCAGAGGTGTCTTTAGGGGCAACAATACAAGAGGATTGGCTACTGGAGACCGCGGCCAGAAATATGTATACTTTTTCCCGCCCCCTCCCAAGAGAACCTCTGCCCTGCTCAGCCCGATAAGGGAGCAACACACAGCCTTTACTAATGCCTGGGAATACATTGCTAGCTTGTCTGCTGGTTGGACCTGGGAATGAAGCTGTCTCACCCATCTCAGGCTGCTGGCGACATTTTCCCCCAACAGAGTGCTCTTTTCTGAATTATTATTACTTGCACATAAACAGTTGTCTCTATTCCATACTACAAGTATGTTTCATAACATACTGTAATCATCAAGAAGGACTTATAGGCAACAAATCATTGTTTCAGCACCTTGTCTTCTTAAGTTCATTCTGACTTTGTAAAAAAAATATGCAGTGGTTACTATACTAATACTTCCTGAAAGTTAGACCAAGGCAATTTAACTGGAAAAAAAAGTAACTTAAGAGTCATAACAGAAAACCCCCATTTATTTTCCACAGGAAAACACACAGATGTGTTTGCCATTCACAGGCAAATTCCTGACTGGAATCATGATGGACCTCCAAGTCTCTTAATTGATCCACTATCACACCATTGCCCTTCAGAGATGAGGAGAACTAGACTTTCAGTACTGTACACAGAGAAGACTCTGCCTGACGGGTGTGCAGGCTATATAAACAGGAAAGGAAACAGCCAGGGAGAGGCTGAGTGCCTTTCCCCAGGTCATGTGCCATGACCTTGACAAAGCCAGAAATAGCATTCTGACTTCCTGAGCCCCCTCCATCCTATGGCACACCTGGTCTCCCCGACAGTCGCCCTGCAGACATCGGTCTCATGTAGAGACACCCTTTCACACACCAGTGTGTCTGGGGAACAGAGCAGCAGCAACTTCACAGGAGCAGCATCTTTACTCCTTTCAGGAACTGAAGTTTTAGCAGAAAGAATTGGGCTAGGACATGCTATACAACAAAGATGATATTTTAATATTCTTTGCTCCAAATCAGTTGTCTATCCTTTCCTGGATAGCATTTAAGGGATATGTTTTGCACTATAAACTCATAGTTTCTCCTCCCACGTAAGAGGCTATTTTTAATCATTGGACAACAGCATCACAGAGTCTAGTTATATGTCTGCTAAAAAAGGCTCCCATTTTAAGCACTAATAAACCAAAAATCATAGCACAAAAAGAAATAAGTCCACTAGACAAACATCCAACCAAATATACAGCACTTTTTTATGCCTCTTCCTTTTATATGCCAGTAGAGGCACTTCATCCTGGAAGTCATTCTTAGCTAAGCAACTGATTTGAAGTATAAAAATATTCATTCTCCACATATTCTGTGCAATGACAACTGCAGCATCTGAAGTGAATGCTGAAGTCCCAAGCCTGTTTACCCACAAGTAAAACTCATCAAGTGAGAATTGGACCTGGATTTGTTCTTCTTGGCCCTTTTCTACCAGAGGCAGGGCAGTGCTTGGGTTCACCAAGTAACTCAGAAAATCAGAGTTGCAGGCAGTGGTGTCTCATCCAAGAGCAGCATTTGCGTCATTCCCACCCAGCAGCATATGTACTCAGTGCTCTACTTCATACCCCCAGGACTGCTTAGCTGTGCTAATGCAATAAAGAAGTAGGTGGTTTGGTTTCAGTTTTCTTATTTTTACTGTAGCAGAAAGGTTTGGGGGAGTGTTTGAATTTATATATCATTTCCTTAGATTACAATTTTGTTCTTAAGCCTCTGGGCTGTTTCTGCTTCCAGAGGGAGGAACACCTCAGCTAAACAAAATGCCCCATCCCTCCCTCCCACATTTGAGGTAATTACACATACATTATTCTGCATGTTGTTACCACTTTTTGTAGTGACAACAGTCATTCAAGTACCAAAAATATAACATTTGTGTGTACACACTGCCTCGGTGCATAGAGACACACACCACCACCACAGTGTTACCGGGAGCATGTCCTCCCTCATGCCAGCCTGTGCTACTCTGCTCCTGCCCCTGCCTCCCCACCTTGCTCATTCCCACCCCGAGGCTGAAGTGAATCCACCTGTAAAGCCTCCACCCCCTGGGAGCAGACTGCTCTCGCCTGCTTCCCATGGCCTTTCTGTCCCTTTGTCCTCGAGGTTTACTTGCCAAAGCTGAAACCTCTGCAAGGCATGTAGCAGCAGTGGCACAGCCCAGGCTACCACCTCCCCAAGAGAGCAGGTCTGCGGGCAAGGCCAGCAAAGCACAGCTCTCTGCCCAGCTGCAGTCTTGCATGGCACCAGGTGTCCTGGGCAGGCTGCTGCCTGGGGAGGAGGAGGGGTAAGGCTCCTCTCACTCCATCTCTGTTTTGAGATGCATTACTTGTATTTGGCAAAATCTTGCCATTCTCCTTAAACATCGGGCTACTCTGGGGCTGAAGAAGGAAGGGCCAAGTGTTTCGATGATGTGCATACAGCCCGGAGTAAATCCAAGTGAATTAATGATGTTACACCTGGGCAGTGAGTGCACACGCTGCCTGTTACTAAGAGGCTCCCAGCCAAATGCCATTAACCTCCAAGGCAGATCATTATTGGAGCATAACATCCAACCTGTCATGTATCATTGTTTCATTAACACAGTTCTGGAAAGCCTCTAATAAAGTAAGGGAAACTGTTGCCTCAAAATTAGCAGAGATTACAAGATTTTCCACATGGATACTGAAGAGAAGAAAAGGAAGTTTATTACAATAATTTTAAGGGCATTAGAGATAACTGTGATAATTTTGCTTCTGATCTAAAGCCCACTGAAGGCAGTAAACAGGCTCCTACTCTTTTCTTCTGAAACGGTGATTTTATTATTATAAATATGATTCGCCCCCACTCATTTCTTAAATTAAATTAGAGGTTGCCCAGCCCAGAAGAAACCTGTAATGCATGTACCAAAATATTTGCATGGCTGACAAGCTCTGTCTTTGAATCTTTATGAAAGGCATATAATTGTGTTTAATGCAATTTATTTGTCATTAAAGAAATAAGCTTTGATGCAAACATCTTTGCAACAGAGATCCAAAGAAACTAAAACTCCAGGTCTATTTTAAAGCAATGTGCATTTAACATTCATTCCTTTCCTTATCTGATTAGGAAATTTATTCCTTGCTAGATTACACAAATGTAACAAAAAAAAATTACTTAGGTAATTTTATTAATGCTTTATAACTTATGGCTGGGCTAGTCTGCTGTTTGACTATTTATTTTTTTTTTAAGAAGGGCTAAACCAAACATCTTCAGGACAAAGATTATTGACCTGGGAAGTTTTAGACAGAACCTAAGCAAGTAAGTTTCCAGTGTTTCAGTGGGTCTCAAATGTCAGCATTACAGACAAAAATTTAACTGAGAAAGAAGGAAAACGAGAGTTTCAGTAAGCTTTAATGGAAATACTTTTATCCATAATGACAGCATCGGCTTGTCTGCATTTGAGTACCTCTGCAACTTGTGCAGGGCTCATGTGCGGACGTTGTACTTCTGTCTACAGGGGAGGAAAAAGCTGCAGGGTTTTGTTGTTGTTTGTATATTTCCATTTTTCTTTTTTCCTTTTTTTTTGTTTAACTCAGACATGAGCGAAATAAAAGCTCCAGATTATGATCAGTTAAAAAAAAACAAGGGGGAGAGAAAACAAAACAAAGAAAAACACATCTCTACTAGAAAAAACTGAGGTTTTTGCCGCTGCCAAATCCCTCCAAGAAATTTTCTGTGGGAGTTAGGATATTCATCTCCCAGAATCTGGCCCCTAGTGAGAAACTGGAGGGTGCTAAGCCAAGAAAAGTGGGAAGGGTAAAAAAAATGGAAGTAAATTCGACATCGATTGTGAAATCATCTAATCATCTAATTTCCTATTACATACGTGAAATATTTTTTTAAAAGGAGAAAAGTTACTTAGAAGTTGTGATTACTTAAAGAGAAAAAACCTCTAAGGACTGTACTAATTTGATTTCCAAACTGGTCCCTATCTATATGAAAATTAGTTATTAGGGCATTTAAAAATCACTAACAACCATAGTAGATGGGACCATCTTTTGGCCACATCAGTCTCTGCAGCCGGGGTTAGTCTGTTTCCAGCACCGGCAAATACCGGATGATCAGGGGAAAAAAACCAAAAGACTGGTGCAAGCATGTGGTAACACCTCACCAGATTACTCTGGCAGGATCAGCACAATTCACAGATCTCCTCTGAGACTTTAAACACAGACTCCTGAACTCATGTGAAGTTCTAGCCCCTCTAGCCTCTGCTCAACAGCTTAGAGCACATTACAAACCACCTCCCCTTGCTTTAAATCCCAAACCCACTAAAATTTTTCACATCTCCCTGGATCTCCAATTATAAGCAACAGCAAAAAACCAATTCCTTTTCATCTCCTCCTTCCCTGTGGCATCAAAAGACTTCTGTCCACCCTTTCTCAGTAGCTTCTTTCCCAAGAAAGTACCAAGCCTATGTGCCACTGGACAGAAGCTGTTTGATGCCTTTGACAATTACTGTTTCTGTGATCTGAATCTTCTCTAGCTCTGATCTACTTTCTCTGATGTGGAAATGCCCCTAGACCTTTCCTGTGCTGTTGGCTTTTGACTACTCATCCCACCGTGTGAAGCCTCAATGCAGGCAACAGTGGAATCAAAGGCTCTTCCAAAATTCATAGTGAGTCGAGTATCTGGATTTTACACACAACACTTCCTCAGGGTCTGACAAATGCACTCTTCAAAATAAACAAATACCTCCATCAACCCCCACCCCTCAAAAAAAACCCAAACCCACCAAACCACCAAAACCAGATTTTCATTTTAAGTCATGTAATTTTTGAGTGAAGGTGAGTCAGATTTGTTAACCAATGACTTTTTTCATTTTTTTATAAAACAGAAGACAATCCTAGAATAGACTCAATTATATAAACAGATTAGTTAAATGTAATTTCTAATGATACCGTGCTAGTTTGAATTATTATTAAGATCATTTTATTCCAACCAGACTGGCACAGAAATTGTCATGCTGTAAAGACAAAGCTACTTTAGAGTGCCCGCACAGTAGAAGCGGCTCAGTCCCAGTGAACTTGTCTCTAGAATATGCTAGTTAGTCTAACCCTACTGCAAAAAGGGCCTGAAATATAATGTGAGACTCCTAGGTGCAAAAGATGCATTCTGGGAAGTCTGGGTTTTTCCATTTGTTTTTAAGGAATAACCAGCACATGCCTTTGAGTGTTCCAAGAGGTAACCTTGGGTTTCTGTCCCCAAATGGAAGGGCAGAATTATCTGCTCCTGCAGATATTTTCCACTCCTTTCCTTAGATTTGTTGAGCTCTTCATTGAGAAGACTACAGAAATAGATGAGGAAATCATGTGCATAAGGATGTGATGGGGAGTGGAAACATCAGGATATGAACCGCATTCTCCCTTGTCCTGTGATAACCACTGGCTGGATCTTGAAGGAGTATCCACATGCCTATTGCTGCCTTCAGACTCAGCATTGATTCAGGAAAAACTACTTGTGGAGATATAGAGTCCAGGCTGGCAAGTAAATACAGCTCCACCAGAAATATATCAGTAGGCAAAGAGTCCCAGCTCCACAGGGTCTGAATTACAACACAGGGACAGTTTCGGGTCCTTCAGATCTCAACCCGAACCAAGAGAACACTGAATGAATCAGGAAGTGTTCCTTATAACTGGAGAGTACAGGTCCAGGCCTTTGGCATGGTTTTTAGGGAATGGTTGTAGTTGTGATGACATTTTAAACAGCTGTGGAAGCCCAGCCACAGATGCAGAGATGAAGCATTCATAGCATGCATTCTAATAATTTCTGTTTACACAGCTTAGGATAAAAAACCAACTAAAACTAATTCCTTTTTGTGTGGGAATCTGCTCTGGTTTAACTCAAAGGTCATTTTTAAGTCTGTGTGCATTTGCAGTGCTAGACAAATATTTGTCAAATATACAGGCTGCTGGTCTCGTTTGAAAGATAAAGGTTATGCTGGGAGGAGGGGAGGGGAAAAAACCCAGCAAATGCAGAACATTGAACTGAATGAACCTTAAGGAAAAGCATCCATCTGCAAGCAAGAGACCTATTCCTGCTAGCAGAGACTGCCACCTTTTGGGGAACAGCTTCAGAGGCCAAGCAAAGAGGCTGTTCCATCTTTCCCATAAATTTCCAAGCTTAATTCTGTATTCATATGTATGTCGGAGTCAAATGGCTTTAATTTCTCAACTGACTTCCAGTAGAACTAAATAAAGAACACTTACAAAAGGACCCCTGAGCTCTGCCAGGTTTTTCTTTTGTGTCTAAAAGAACGAGGTATATTTCGTACACTCTGTTTATCTCTGCTGCTGTAGAATCTCAAAAATACTAATGATTAATATTAATGTTAATATTAATGTTAATATTAATGATTCATACCATTTGAGTCAGCAAATCTCAGTCAAATTTCACTGAAATACCTCAGATACCAAAACCCCAGCTTGCTTCTGAGAATTAGCAGCTGAGTAAACGAGGAAAAATCAAATTTGTGCCTTATTCGGGGAGAGCAAAAGAAGATCTTAGCTAAGACTCTTGGCTGGTCGCAGCCAGTCAGCCAGTATGGATGTGGGTCTCAACTAGCAAATACTATTTCTTACCCCAGACATGCAAATAGGGGGCTCATTACAGGAGGCAAGCATGTAGCAAAATAGATGACAGGTCAATTGGATTAAAACATCATTGACTCTGCTACTCTTTTGGTGGCTTATTTTACCAATACAAGCAAGAGCCCACAGGAAGAAAACTAAATGCTTTCCACTGTTCCAATGTGTTTTTATATGAGTGATTTTATATCACGCGTGAAACACTGTTATTAAAATATCAGCTTGGGATTTTTGGATATGTTTTACCTGTAGTCTGACATCAAAATATGTCATTTGGTTTAAAAAAAAAAAACCAAACCAATAATGCAAAAAAATTAGTTGTTAAGGAAAAAAAAATCTTATCACATCTGTTGAAGTAGTAGCAGAAAATTCAGTAATTTCTGCTGTCCTTGCCTCTCTTGACAGAGCGGGTTTGGGTTTTATTTTCCCTTTTTACATATATCTGCCCAATTTCAAATCCAATTTGACAAGAGACCTCAGGGATGTTAGATTCTTGTAAAAGTTCTGACAATAGGTCGGAAAAGAAAGAGTCCCAATACCTCATGAAAGGACAGGCTGCAGCCACGACTAAGCTCCACCATTAGACATGAACAGATGTGCAGGAATCCAGGCATCAAATTTTATCTCGAGCACAATCTGTAGCTGCACTCCACTGAAATCCCTCTCCGGACCTGCCTTTTTGTTTTTATAAAAATCAGTTTCTGCACTGACACTGGATCTCCCTCACTTGCTCTCTTGAACAAAGAATCCTGCAGTTTCAAGTCACAGCCGACATCTTCTTTACAGCTCCTGGGAGCAGTGATGCCAAGCACCATGTTTCACAGGAGCCTGCCCATCCAACTAAACTACCTTCCAACACTGCAAGATTCTCTCTTGTGTCACCATAAAGGAGGCTGCAAGGACATCACCTTCCAGAAGGTCAAAAGCACCTATATGTAGCCCTTTTACTACAAAAGGGAATAAGGCACAAGACTGTCATTCGATGTGTCTCCCAGGGCAATCTGTCCCAAATGCTGTTCCCTACTAGGCTGCTACCTCCTTGTCCTCTCCCATCTTGCTTCTTGTCCCCAAGCTGCAGAGGGCATTGGAGAAAAAAAAGTATTTTGACACAGCTGTGCCAGACCCAGCATCTCAGTGGACCAGGAGCTAAAAGGCACCGTGGTCTTCCTGTGCTGATGATTTTCCTCTACAGCAACAAAGGGGAGACAACAGAGTAAACTTAGCCTCTTGTCTCACTTGAAACATGCTGAGAGCTCACTGGTTAGAACCCACAACCCTCAGATTTGGAAACATCAGAAGAGCACCAGATATCTCTATATAAATCACTGCAAGCTGTCTCAGTATTTAAAATGCAGTGAGATGTACTAAACCTGACAGAAAACTATCTAGCTAGTTATTTCTACTTCCTATGATGAAATACTACAGTAACTACAATCAAATGAAGCCCAAATAAATTCAAAATCTGAGTCAAATTTTGGAGCAGCCTTTTCCAGATTGGATCCAATCAGAACATCACTTATTACAATTTTGATGTTAGCCAGGGGTCCAGAGAACAACTGATCTTAAAAGATTTATTCCACCGTATCTGAAAGTCTAAAGCATCTCAGGGAATGACGCTCTTAAAACTCCTGCTATTACAGTGGCTACATATTCAGCACCTCTGAATTAAGGTTTGAAGCCAAAATAATTTTCCTCCCCCTACAGGTTCTGGAGGGAACATGCCCCCACCTCCACGAAAGAATGTTCTCAGTCATCAGCTTGTGCAAAAAAACCCCTAAGTCGGGCATTTTCTTGTTTTAATAGACAGCAGGATTGTTCATTTCACTGGAAGAACACAGAAGATAATTTATCTCACCCTTGAAAAGCTAGTCTTGTCAGAGACAAATTCAGAATACTCTTTTTAAGTTGGACCAACTTTGAAGGCTGCTACAATTTTGAAACCAACAAGAGTTAATCAATTAATTTCCTGGTTCTTCTGGGAAAAGATAAAATGTTTTCTCCATTGGAATTGCTGTAGCTAAACCAACAACAGATACCAATTCAGTGAGCTGAAGTACACTGTTGGGAATACGTGACAGCCAAAGGCATGAGTGAAGCCTTGTTCAGCACAGACACAAGATCTGGGATTATCCCAAGTTTCCATTAAGAAGTGCCAAAACATGTGACCACAGAAGGACTACAAAATAATTCATCCCTTTGCAGTTCTCAGCCCGAAGGCAGGTAGGCTCACTTTGAGAAGATACTCCTGAAAACGTGCAATACAAAACCAACTGAAGCTGCAGTGGTCTTACTGAGCTTACTGGTCTTACTGCTCTGGATTACCTCCCTTCTGCAAGTCCAACTGTCTTCTACCTATTGGTTTATTCTCAATAGCAAGGGCACATTTGATTTGACCAGGAACACAGATCAGGGCAAGAACCTCCCCTCTGGCCTCTGGATATCCCATGAAATGGGACAAACATCAGACTTCTAGGGGAATGTTGTAGTAAAGTAAAACAGATAAGCTTCTAGGCCAACAGAAACATTAAAATTTGTTTTCTTCTCAAAACAAAGAACAAGTTACTCACCAAAATCCATCCAGACAGGCTTTAACAGCAAGATAGGAGAGTGTTCTCTGTACCAACCATACCAGGTTTATGTCATGTTAAATCACCTGTGAGAATTAGTTTTTTTAAACCTGGACAGCTGAATAAAATAAACATTTTCTTTTCTAGCCACCAGAATGAGGCTGGATAAACAGGTCTACCAGCATAACTTGCCAGTTTAGCTAAATTTAAACAAATATCTCAGCATTATTTTAGCCAAAGAAAGGTTTTAGTCCATATAACTTCTTGTTACCCTGATCATATTACTAAAAAGATGTTAATTGAAACATTTAAGTAGAATGCAATTCAAAATCATATATGATCAGCCAGGAGATTTAGGACACTCTTATTATCACAGGAATATTTCCTATGGTGTTGATGTACCTTGATGTTGAAATCCCTCCAAAAATTCAGCAATGTTTGGTCATCTACATCCCTTTGGATTCTTGGAACTCTAACCTTCCTAGATTAAAAAAAAAAAGCTTTGAAAATTTGGTCTTTTTCTAATCTTGCATCAATTTCCCTTGTTTCTGACGGAAAAGAAAAGACAAAATAAAATTTAAGAAAAAATCACCTAGAAGACAGTTGCATACCCTGGGGTCAAGCTAGCAGCAAGTATCTCTAATTATTTTGGAACTTTCTAGTGATTTCAGCAGAAGGAAAACTAACACAAAATGTAAAAGCAACTGATGGCCTCCAAGAGAGGGCAGTCTCAGACTAGGGATGATTCAAAGAGGATGTTACTGTTACACCTGTTTTCTGCCACATTTTACTATATGTATTTAAGCAGCTTGATGTATACATAGCACGGTCCATCAAAAAATCCTGAACATAAGTCAAAACTTACAAGTTGGCCTCCTGCAAATTTCAAAGAGGAGGGAATTATTATTTCCCTTTTACAGATGCTATAACATAAGGAACAGCACTCCGCATATGGATTTAGTCTAACAAAAAACTATACAGTTAAGCACATGCTCATCTTTAAACACACCATCAATTTTACAGAAATAAGTCACTTTGCTTCCAAGTTCACCAGCAGCAAGATCATGGTGAGATGCAATCACACAGATTCTGCAAAATCAAATACCAGATAACAAAAGTAATTATTTAAAAAGTTGCAATGTATGTAGCATTTCTGCTCAAAGACAATGGTTCTTCCAGGCTTCTTTTTTTTTAAGCCTATGAGACAGATAGACTATGCCAGCCATACTGTCTGCTTTTCTTTCTGAGTGGAGGCTTGGCCACCTAAACAACTAGAGAGAAAAAATTACACCAGACCATAGCCTTCTCTACTTTTCTTCTAAGCCTTAATGAAGGCCACGTGGAAAAGTCAGCCCCCAAATGCAATGCAGTATCTTCTTTCTTGCCAGTGAGCAGACCAGCTTCTAGAAAGATGCAAACCTTCCCATTAATTCTCACTGCTTTCAACCCCTCCAAACTTTAGACCCATCCCTTTGATACCGATACCTCCAGCCTAAACACCAGCTAACTGATGGTGGTCTCCATGGAGAGACATTTCAGGTGGTTACACTCACAAGACAACCTGGTTGCAAATAACCCAAGGCCTATAAGTCATTTACATCTACTTACACCAATGCTGAAGGCAGAGACACCAGCTGACACACAGGAAGCAACACCCAGAGCTCTGCAGACCAGGAGCAGTGGTGCTTACAGTGGAGCCAGATGGACAGCAGTGCAGTGGGGACAGACACAGGCTGTCCTTCAGGAGCACTGCAGAAATGCCTACCAAACTAGGGATGGAGGAACAGCTGTGAGCATGGTACTACTTCAAATTATTCAAATAACAAGATCCTGATTCATGTAAATGAACCTCCTGCTAAGGCCCTTAATCCACCACCACAATTAACACCTGTGAGATTCATCTGCTCTTGCCTTACAGGTGGCAAAGCTCACAGAAAGGTTCACTCTAAACTGGAGTGAACTCTAGAAACTGGAGACCAGTGAATTTTGTTCCTTCAAAGAGAATCACCCTTGTTACCTCAGAAATGCATCTTGTACTTTTTCTCCATCTCTCTCCCCCAAGAACTCACTCGAAGCCATCTTTGTTCTTGCTTATTAAAGTCTAATTTCATTAATTTCACTAAGATGGTGAAAAAAGTAATACTTTTTTATTTTTTTGTCCAGTAAGGTTAACCCTTTTGGATATCAGGAGTTGCAAACAGCAGTGAAAATTTCAGTGGCAGAACACAAAAAAGAAAAAAAGAACGCAGGGGAGAGATTTCTTAATGAAATTTGAACTTCTTTACTGTGATTTCAAGGCTGCATAAAAAAGCAAACAAGCACCTATCTTCTTGCTTCCCTAACTGAGGTATTCAAACATCTCCCTAACAAATAAACACTAGCTTCTGCTGCAGCAGAACATCACTATGGGAAACACCAAACAACTTTGATGTAAGTTGCTGCCCAGTGTACAATATCTGCAAATTTTCATGGCTGTAGTGAGACTTTTACAGCTACAGGATGCCATTGGTCTCTACAGTGGTAATCCTTTTGCTAGCCAGAACAGCTAACCCAGCTACCACTGAGGTTAACAGAATGATTTTCACTGGTTTCAGGGAAAGTTAGCCTCAATGCTACAGCCTGATCCATCTGCATAGTAAGGTCCTTGGAGAAAAGCACAACAGTACGATTTTAAAATTCTCCTTGCAATAATAAAGTAACAAGATATCTCAAGAGATCATGGCTTTAAGTAGACAAATAACCATTTCAATAACATCCATCTAAAGTTGGGTATCTCAAGTAGTTTGAAAGGAGTCCATGAAATGCTAAGAGATTACAATTCCGAGGCTTCAAACAAGAGAGGAATCACAGAAGTGTAGTTAATTAACCTAACCACAGCACTACAAACACCTCATATTTTAGAGAAAAGCCAAGAATACAAGTTTTTATGCAGACATGGTGCATCTCTGCAAAGAGGTAAAGTGTCTTTCTTCTATGCATGCAAGACATGCCAAATCCAGAGTATTTATATTACACCTAAAACCTTGCTACTCATGACTGCTAAGTGGTGTAGCACTGGCCTTTACATCACTCCCAAAAGGATTTGGAGCAAAAGTATTCAATCTAGAGCAACAGCAACCCTTCATTTAACTACCAGAACTGCACCTGACACTTTGCCACAGACAAATTTTTCCATAAAACTGGTGGAGCAGAAGTCCCACCATCTGCCTTTACTAACACCCTCTTTGTCACCCGTGCCTGCCATGCTCAGAGTGGCAAGGAGTACACCTGAGCACACAGGCACTACTGAGCAGATGTGACACTGTTGCAGTTCAGTAAAAAACATTTTTTTCTCCATCTATCACACCTCACCCCTTGTAACTGCAACTTGCAAATCAGTCTTCACAAAGTATTATTGTGGGTTTGTTTTCTAGTTTTTTGTTGGTTTGGGGATTTTTTTCCCTGAGCAACACTTCTGCGATTACACTAGTGAAAATAAGTAAAATTAACATTACACTATTCAGAGCATGAAAACCCATCCACAACATCCTCTTTTCTCTTACAGAAGGGCTCCAATCACTCACCCTTGCACGTACTGAAGGTCTCCAAAGTTTCTTTGTGCCTTGTTCCCAGGGCCAGCCAGCGCTTTCCCTCCGGCGGTCACTCTCGGTGTTGTCAGCTTGCCCCTAAGAGCAGAGCAACGCAGAGCAGCCCAGCCCAGCGCAGTCCAGCCTGCCCTGCCCTGCCCTACCCTCTCCGCTTTGCTCTGCCCTGCGGGGGCCGGGGCGGGGCTCCCGCCGCGCCTGTCCCGGGGCAATCCCGGGGCACGCGGGGCTCGCCACCAAGGCAAGGAAAAGCTGGGGATTTGCTGGATGGGAGTGTTGTCTCGCGGTCCCGCAACGCTAACAGGCGCCCGGCTGCCTCTGGATGGTCTCTGCTGGGCGGGCGCGGCGGGATCCCAGGCTCCGGCTGGATGCTCCGGCTGCCTTCAGCAGGGACTCGCCGGGCCGGCTGAGCTCTGCCGCGATGGGACAGAAAACCGTGGCCGATCTTCTGGCAAGCGCTTCCTTTCTGCTACACTGCCCTTTTGCTCGTCCCTTCTCAGGCTTCCACGCAGAAAAAAAAAAAAAAAGTTCAGTTTTGTTAAGCCTGTATAGAGGTAGGAGGGCTCCAAACGTCCATCCGAGGTCTGAAGCCACCAATTGCCGAGAAGAGTCTACGCAAACTTCTTTGCAACAAAGCTGACCTTGCAGCCTTCTAAAGCTCCCTTCCCCCATCTTTAGAGAAATTTCTGGCTTCCGAATGAAGTTGCTTAGTACGAAACAGGTTTTGGTGAACTAGTGCCTTCCTTTCACTTCCAAGGTTGCCCTTTCATTTGGTGCAGCCTTTGGGAGAATGATGAATGAAAGCTATGAGCTGTAGCTTTGATTAGCAGGATAATTAGCAAACTTTTTGTTTTGCCAAAATCACTAATTCCCAACTCAGGTACTAATAGATAGTAAATTAGCTGTCAAAACCCGTTGGAATTAATATTATTTTCAATCATTAATTTGGGGCTCTTCACAGTGGCTTCTGAAATTTTAGCTGTATGTTACAGCCCTGAGGGTTAAAAAGCTTCTTTTTACGTTCTGTGGTTCTCTTGAAATCAAACCAGCTGTAAAATACTGCCTACTTTTAGGCTTAAAATAACTGAAACCGCCACTTCCTGTGGTTTCACATGAAACCATACACTTTGTGACGGGTGTGCCTACTGTTGTAAAATAAGGGTATAGGACACGGCCAGGCAACTCAAGAGGGATGTTTGTCATCCCAGTGAAGGGCAAGAGCTGATCAAAGCTCTGATGGACCTGAAGCATGACTGGGGAGCTTGGATTTTTCTGTTCTCTGCTGTATTGCTACTTCTCCTGACTTTATCAACAACTTCTGAGCTGCAGCTCCCAGAAGCTAGGCAGCTACATAGAAATGGCCACTTAAAAAAGAATCTGGCTCTCATCAATATGGGAATAACTTTGAAAGTGTAACATGAGTACCCACAATAGCTCAGAGAGCACCTATCAGGGAAAGGCTAATGTATTTTGCTTCTTGATTTGATGATGTGGGAGTATGTATAAGACTACTTAGTATTACCTACTGTGTGCAGAAACTAAAGGCAAGAAACTTCTTCCCCTCCAGATGTCATTGAACGAGATCTGGATCTTCCAGTGGTTTCACATCTGTGACTAATTGTAGATGTCATTTGAATTAATCTTAAATGTAGATTGATATAATCTCTCCTGTTGATGGAAACCCAAGAGTTACCAGCAACAAAGAGAAGTATCTGAAGTCACTTGTGGTATTGCAAATTGTATTTCTACACAGGTTATTTGCAGGAGATGTTGTCAGATTCAGCAGAAAAAAAAAGCTCAGGCTTTGTCACCCAGTTGTCTGGGTGACATGTTTATGATTTCAGTGAGAGAAACACAGATATTTGAAAGCAACTTATTTACAGGTCTTACTCTTAACTAATTCTAAAAAATCAAGTCAAATCACGGCCTCCCACAGAAACACTAAAGCAGTGAGGGGGTCTAAAGTGATTTTCTTGTTAAGAACACAATGCAAAAAGAATGCAGGCTGAGATGACACTTATTTAAATAAAACACAGTAAGACATGTGCATGAGGATATATGGATGAATTATGCTCTGATCCTAACAACACTGGAAGGTTGATAAGACTGTACTTACTCTAACCTGACATACCATATGGTAGATGACTCTTTACCTTTTCTCAGCTGGAACTATCCTCTACTGCATGACTAAAGTTGTATGAAAAGGGTCTAGTCGTATTCCCACTAGACAAAATACCTTTTATTGGGGCTGTATCTGATATCTTTCTTTCTCAGTGTGGAAACTTCAGAAATCATGATACCTCAATCGTAAAGAATGCATATATTCACTCACCAGTGCTTGCTGGTCTATTGCTGATAGATGCTGTGTGTAAGTGCAGAGGATAGCACAGCACAGAGGAGAAAGCTTCTGTTCTGCCCAGTTTATGGTAGTAAACACATAGCAGAATACTAAATTCTCCTGAGCACCACCCCCAGGATAAGCCCTGCCCTGAAACCTCTCTGTGACAATTTTCCTAAAGTCACTGTGTTAAGATTTCCTAAAATTTTCCAAGTCACTGTGTTAATCTAAGGAGACAAAATAGAACACATTCCAAAATGATTTCTTATTGTGCATAACATTATATGGATAGATGAATGCCCTTGCATGATGCCAAACATGTTGATGTGACAGCATGAAGTCAAATGGTATCATTCAGTTGCAGTTTTCCTGAGAAAATCAGTTAGTTTCCTATAATTAGACTAGTGCACATATAGTAGCTGAAATCCTGCATGTATTATTGGTGTAATGAGGAAAAAATAATGAGGCAAAGAAAGTACAATATGCTGCCTTTTTAAAGAACATTTCTTCTTATTTTTGTAATCCTGGAAAATCTTTTTGAGAATGTAAAATAGCACAATAGCAAAGCAGAACAGGTAATGGGTTTGTAAAATATAGAAGGCCAGCTCCTGTATTGTATAAATAACATGAATAAAGATGAAGCAGTATAGGAACAAGGCATACTGTTTTGTGTGCTGGAGAAGGTCTTGGAGTCCTTGAATAAACTGTAGAAAAAGGAAAAAGTACACAGTATATCACATGACTATGTTCCACTCCTGGCCTGTCCATGTGCTTCTCTGAGCGCACCTGGCCCTGTGGAACACTTAGTTCATAAAAAGTTGCTGTGAGATAAGCCAGCATGTGAACTGAGAGCAAATCTGCTATGCTGTGTTAAATGATAGGTATCACATTCCCATCTCTGTCCACAACATGAGCTAGGTTTTCTCTCTCAGAAACAAAGGAAGTGACCTCATGTTTACTGCAAGAAAGAGCATGCAGGTATGCAAAGCAGTTCATGTGAAGTTAGTGCATACCAATGGTAAGGCTTTTTTTGTGTATCCATCTCTATATCTGTTGCACAAACTGTTGAGTACATTCATACCTTTATACATGTTCTTCAACAAACTTTCAGGTCTTAGTTTAATAAAAAAATTCAGTAATTAATTTGTTTAGTCCAGATACATGTCAGTGATTTAGCCAAATGTGTATTGGACCTGGCCATCATGAGTTTTTCTCTGATATAATTTCATCAATTTCTTTGAACTGCATATAATTCACCTAATTGTGAGCTCCTATCCAGGCCTATGGATTAGTTAAATGGGGGAAAAAAAACCCCACATATGGAAAACTTCAGGGATTCTATTGTGCTTAGCTGAATGCCATCTTGTGAATGATCTGAGCTCCTACATACAACCACAACACAAATACTGTGTAAAACACGTCTTTCTATCCTGTCCTGGTTTAGAGCACAGAACATGCAGGAGAAGACCAACATGCAAGTACCTCTAAAACACTGATGATTTAAATTCAGATGTTCTGCTTACTCACTGTGAGAAATTATATTAAACTGGAGGAAAGTCAGGCCCACAGTCAGTCACTGTGGTCAGGAAGAGCCCAGACAACCAAGACTTGCAGCTGTCCCATTTGCTAAACTCTGTCAAATAGAATAGTCTCTTCTGGGCTGACCTACAGCTAACAACTGATTCATATGCCTGAACATACAAATTACTTAACCTACTTCATCTATGTCTACTTTTGCAGGCTTGCAAAATCTGACTAATTGTCTAGAAAATCTGCATTACTTTGATAGATTCTTTCATGCCCTAATTTATTAATGCATTTATTTTCTGAGTCATCTAACTGTAACTCAAGAAATTGATCCCACTGTATAAGCAGGAAATTGAGCAAAGTGGCATTCAGAGCAATCTTTCTAATGTTCAGGGGGAAAAAATAAGGAAAAAATATTTTCTTGGATCCTTACATCATATACTTAATTTGTGAGCTAACTGTTCTTTAATGTATTTTATAGTAATGAAGGTTACCATAATTCTATTTCAGGGAGTGGAAGAACTCCACTCTCATTAAGTATGTGTACAGGCTGTAAAGATCCCCTAGTCAAGTCTAACTTTAAAATAAGTCACAGTACTACTCAACACAAAAGAATAGAACCTTACAAATGGCTTAACATAGAATGTGAATCTTTCAGTCTCTATTGTCTTCAACACTTTATCCTTTCCCTACTTACTGATCTTTTTACTGCCTGTTGATGAATCTGTTCCATTCTCTCTTCATGAAACCTTTGCTTTTAGTCATCCTCATGTTCATGTTGCAGTTTAGCCAGCACAAAATCCCACCTCCTCCTCTCAAGCTCGGTATCTGTTCCTGTGACCCACTTGCCACAGAGCTGTTCCAGCTCCTTTGCATTGGTGGACACTTCTGCCTGCAAAGTGCTGGTGCCTCTCTTCATGTACAAATGTGACAATTGGCATCCATGCTCTGTTTTACTGTCTGAATTGAAAGGTGACATTGTCATGTCTCTGACAGCTCCCTGCTATAAACTGCAGAGAGGGAGGATAAATTCGTATGTAAGCTAATAGATGGAAATGGAATGTGTTCATCTAAATCAACCTGAATCCTTGTTCAAGTGATTATTCACACATTTGAATAATAACTCATTAGTTTTCTACTATACATTGTTTCCCTTTAAAAAGTTTGCTCCTAGATCTCAAAAATAAATCTTTCATTGAATGTTGTCTGACAAAATATGAAATATCCACCATATAAAAATTTTCTGATTTGAAAATGTAAAGAAATATTTTGAAATATTTAATCAGGGCCTGGTTGATCTAAACCGAACACAATGTCTGTTCTGACCAAATACAAGGATTCCACATCTTGTGACTTTGATGTCAACCCACTGAGGTCCTTTACCTCTGAGAAGTAACTCAAATGTCTCATGAACCTCATTTTACTTTGCAGACTCAATTTTCCAGCTGATCTACAGCTTCTATGATACAACTGTAGTTTTACATCTGGAAGAACTGTATTTTTCACTTACCATTTTTTCATGCTGCTGCTTCTTGTTATCATTATTCTGACCTTCTTATAAAGCAAGTTGAACAACTTTCTGATTTTCCTCAAGTTCATCTATAGTTGTTTGGAATGAATATTCTGATCCCTCTAGATTGCTGAGTTCTTCCAAATCTGCCTGTTTTTTCTCATCTTTAGAGAACAGAGTTTCTGTCTCAACATAAGAGATCTTCACTGATGCTAAAGCATCTCCAGGGATGTTCTGGAACAGAATGGGGATACCTATGTGCTGAAAAAAATTAGGTATAAAAAAAGAAGTGGCTGAGAATAATGTAGGTACAAACACATAGGCCAAACTGGAGCCAATAGGAAAGTGGGAAGGAGCTTAACTCTCATTTATGTTCCATCATGTCCCTTGGCTACATATAAATGAAAATATAAATCACTGGAAATGGGCGTGTAGATAGATCTTCCAGAAATCTCACCTGTAGGCTTTTTAAGAGTGAATTTGTCAACAATGCCTTTTACAGTAACCTGTGGAGTTGGCTAGGGGCCCCAGGAAGTAAAAACAGTGCATCACACTTCTTTGAAATGTAACACAATCAATATCCTTCTGCAGCTCAAAAAAGGATGGCTTTTCTTTCATGGAAATCTACCTTAGACTGGGGAGTTTCTTACTGTCTCCAGTAAAGTCAGATCACAACTTGTATGGTATGTCAGACAGGAGCTAGAAGCCAATACTACCCTTTTAACTGACTAGAACTACATTGACATTTCAGTGTGTGAAGGAAAAGTTCAGCCTCTTGTCGCCAGGTTTATAGTACTTGCTGCATTTTATAAAAGTAGGTATAAGGCACAGATTTCACATCTGAGAAGAGATTTAGGCAAGGAAGACAATTAAATTGTTATTGAGTTTGAGGAAGAGGAGCAGAAGAGGAAGAAAGTACAACAAACTATTATCATGGGTAACTGATGTCCGAAGACAGGGTAGGCAGCAGGACAGACATGACATGAGGCAACAGTCTCCTCTTCACAGTTTTTCTGTACAGAAAACGTGAAACCAGCTGTCCCAGTCCAAGGGCCAGGACACAACCACCACAGAGATCCTGACCTTGGCTGACTTCATAACTGCTGTGTTGCCACAACAAACTGATGCTCATTGTTGGCAAGGTCACGTTCTGTCACATTTCTTTTTTGAACCTTGGAGCAGTATCCAGGCTCTTCAAGGGGGACTGATCTTACCACCACCCCTGTCACAGACCATCCTACTCCATCACTGTCTTCCCCATTATAAATACATCTATACTTTGCAGTGAAGCTTTCTGACAGAATTTGTGTACTCCCGGAATGTCTTTGTATGCAAGCAAATTAGCTTTTTCTGGGAGGCAAGTTTATTGGATCAGATAAAGCACCATGAAAATGACTATCCCATTTTAGTGTTCCTGGATAGTTTCTCTTCAAGATGCTCTACTGAATCTCATGGATGTAATTAGCCCAGGAATCTCTGCACTGTTTTCTATTCCCTGCTGTAGATGTGACAGCATTTTAGTTCCCAGCTAGAAACTGGAACTCCTTGATGGGACTGGTCACAAGTTTACAGTGACTTTGTGATACAGTAAGAGGTAATGTGAGCCCTTTAAGAATCTTACAGAAGACCTTCTCTGATATTCAGGCATAGGGAGAAACAGTTTTTCTACTGTTACTAGTCTGTGTAAAGCACCTTTCAGAAAATGATTTATCAATTATAGATGATATAATATAAACAAACATAAGGCCTCAATTGTCTTTTGCCCTGTCCTGTATATCATATACAGTAATGCAAAGTCAGTATATTCACTCAGTAGGTGGTGTGTGAAGAGGTGGATGACAGACCCAGTGAAGATAAGAAAGACTAATGAAGTCACTGAGACCACTTGCATCATTTGTCAAGCATTTTGCCAGTTTATGGATTTTGAAATCCCAAGGCATGCTGAAGACAGAATGACACACAGTGTTCTGGAATTCCATTATTAGTTTTGACTGAATATATTAGAGAGTTTTCAATTGCTTTTGGTGCCAATGATCCAATTACTGAGTTAAACATATGTTCTCATTATTGAATAATCAGAAGAAGAAGGGATGTAGAGTACATGTGTGTTTGCACATTTACTTTGCTTTCCAAAGGTAATGTGCATTTTCTAAGAAGACACTGAAATGCAGCTGTGGCAATCTTTTTGCTTTTATTAGTTAACTTTCTGAATTCCTTATGGAGAATGCAGATATCATAATGCCTTAAATGCTTTCTAATTATGTATTTGTTCAGACAGTCTCAAGACATTCTCATTAATTTCTTTCCCCATAAATCTTAGAGAACTGCAAAAAGGATTTTCATCTCTGTCCAGGGACCAAACCTTGTAGTGCAGTCAGGAAATCAATTTGGTTTTGCTGAATGACTTAATTGGCAAATGAGAGGCACAGGATACTGTTTGGCAGACATTAAAAATACAGTAAACCTCCTACAGTAAGTAGGTACTTGCAAAATCATTCATTCTTCATGGACCCAACACAGTAAGGTATATAGCAATTAGGACATAACTGCTTATGTTTAGAGAGTGAGAGATATTCATGCCTGTGTACGAAGTCTCTCTTCATAACATATTCTGGTATCTGAAGATAATTTCTCTATGAAGCCTAGTGCATCTCATATAAGCATCTATGTTGAAGGCCAGATTTAGAGCAGGATGTTAGTAATAAGGGATTGTGAGCAGGTGCAAAGAATTCCAAAGGAATTCCGGAGGTTGAATTTCTGGTAGTCAGACACTGCAAGTTCCTACATAATATTTAATAAATTGGAAAGTCAGCAAACAGAGTTGTATGTAGACACCAGCTCTTTCAGACTACTCAGTTTAGGCAACCTTCCAGTACACTGGATCAAAGTGCTATTGTTTGAGAAAATGGGATAGGGCTGGCAAAATATTTCCCTAGACTACAGCTTTTAGATTGTCAAATTAGTCAGGCAATCTTCCTTAGATGCCTGTTAGGAAATAAATGAGTACCTGCTTAGCAAGAAACACACTATTGCTATAGATTTTTATGCACTTGGGTTAATTTGGGGTTAACAAATTAATGGTATGGTAAGAGGACTTATCTCCTCTTTACATATGGGGAATTGTGTCACTGGCTAAAATAAATTATATACCCAAGCCCAGCCTTATCTATGCAACCACCCTTTGCTCATATTTTCTCCTTTCCAATAGCGCAGCAGTAGACAAAATAAAATTCTTAGAAAGGAAACAAGTATATCACAATTCTCCTACATCCATAGCCTTTTGAAAGCAGACAAGAAGTTACTGATGGACAGAGACATTTAAACCAGAAAGAACAGCATGCATAGGAGAACGCTGAGTGGATAAAATAACCAAGGCATGTACAATCATTCTCATGTTGCAATCACACTACAGGTCTTGTGCATGCACTGTACAGTCAACCTATGTATATTGACAACCTCACTAGGACTTCCAGGATGTCAAACATCTAGGAAATCCAGACAAATGCCAAGTTCTTCTTTTTCTGCTCAGATGAAACTTACATCCAAGAAAAGAGTACACGTTTCACTGAAATTAAAATACACCTAACCCTCATCAAATATAGAGGACAAAAAATTATGGTCTCCAGCATTCCCAAAGTCTTTAAAGGCTGCTTCCTCTATGTAGTTTTTGATCAATCCTCATGAACCATTTTAAATTATCCTAGCCAACTGTGCTTCACTGTTTCTTTTAGTGAATTTTGATGACCACTCAAAATAGACATTTGCATTTCCTGAAGATAAGCACAAACCCCCCTGGATGTTACACAGCAATTCTGAGGCACTGTAGGTAGTGTTCTTTTACCTGACAAATAATACTAACATACACAAATCCAGGTAGTTTCTTGGATCAGTATTTTATGGAATGACAGATCTGTTTCATTAGACCTACATTCTGGAGCTTCGTTAATTTCAGACTTTACTTTGTACTCATTAAAATTATAACTACACTGCAGAAAAGATGATTTCCTGAAGCCTGGATCCAGCTCCACTCACTCTGGTGAAAAGGTGCAGCTTAGTTCCTCCCAGGTCAGGTATTAGAACAATGCTGTCAAGCTGTCTAAACTTGCAAGTGAGTTGAAAGATGAGAGTAGAATGCTGTGCATGATGTGTCTGACTCCTCTGAATAAGCAGAGAAAGCCAACAAGCATCGATAGCTAGCCCAAAAGCACCACCAGTTTGGTTTTCCTGAAATTGTGTACTAATTTCTGCATTTATCCCAGGTAATATTAGAAATGAGCCATGAGTAAACATAAAACTATTTGCAAAACCTGAGCTACTTTTGCTGCTGGTTTCACTGCAGTCAGCATATCGATCAACGAAGCATTAATGAAATTTTTGCTACCAAGTGTATTGCTCCATGTTTTAAGTCCAAAGTTTTGGTTCAGTTCTGGATCACTGATGGAGTCTGAGCTGAGGAAAGGCCAATCCTGAAAGAAGAACATATTCCTTCTTCTGTTGACTGTGGGGCATCACTATATAAATAGTTTCTCCCATTGCTTACAACTTGTGTGAGTTTCACAACTGCCTGCAGCTCTGTTGGCATACAGCATCCCTTCAGAGAATCACAGCTGACAAAATGTCACTTCTTCCTATGTATATGTTGGTTGGGTGGTGTCTCATGTTTGAGGTAGTTCTACTTTTCTCTTTAGAACCACAGTTTACTGCATTCATTACAGAGATAGGAACACTTTCACTAGCTGGCAAATCTCATTTTTTTCAAATATTCAGGATATCTGTGTTCAGATGAGACAATTCACTAAAATTAGAGTCTCTCTGTTTAGAAAACTTAGCATATAGACTGAGAAAGGAAGGAGAAGGAAATACAGCTACTTGAGAAGCCATCTCCAGTGTTCTGAGAACAAAGAGATACCACACATGCTGTTAGCAATCCAGACCTCTGCTCAAGCCTGAGACACCATCACAGAGCTGACACCATGATTTATTTGGATACCTGCTCTCATTTTCCTCCTACCCTGGGGATTGGCTTACGATGACAGCTGTACTTAGAAGCACCCCCACACTAATACTACTCACATTAAATGTCAGCCTAGTTACTCAGCCTGCTCCATATCATACTATGTGGCCAGAACTGTCTCAGTATGACATTAACATTTGAAATCTGTTTCTCACTTATCAACAATTCTTCTAAAAAAAAAATTGTTATTACTTTAAAGAGAAGAAAATAATTTCTCAATCTATCAAGACTACAACATCCCTTTATATTTGGATATGAAATACTGTGAACATTCTGTGTCTTCTTTTTTTTTTTTTTTTTAATATATACACATCTGACATTTATACAAGGTTTTTTTGGATAGTGCTCTCCTCTTTATGACTAACTTTACTGAACACTAATAACATGTCTGTCTTGTATACATATGTAGATCAGTCCCTTCTCCCAGAACATTATCATATAAACCAAGGTCAGATGATTCATGTTCCTGGCACAGCTCTAATTATTTATCCTACTTGACCTTTTCTTAATTCTAAAAAAAAAAGAGCAGAATTACAATAAGAGCAATGGAAGAACAACACTACTCCTTAGTCCAGTGGGTGGAAGTTGATAATTCAGGACACACATATAAAGAGCAATTTGGGACATTATACTTGGTGTTTTAGAGAAGTAATGTCAAAAAAAAGGCCTGACAATCCATATAGGACAAAGATACGAAAGAGGAAACAAGTCAATTACATTTACTGAATAAAGAAAGGAAGCTAACCAATAGCTTTAAATGGCAATTGCTTAAAAAAAAACAACAAAAAACCCAAGCAAACTAATACCACCAAGACTGGACTCTCTCATGGAGAAGCTCTAGAAACAAAGAACAATAGATGACTCAGAGAGGAGCAAAAGAGCAATGAAATATTAACTGAACATAGACACTCTTGATGTGAAAGGCAGTCTCTGTCTTCAATCTGTACTGCATGGGGAGGAAGCCAGCATTGCACCATCTCAGGGCACACATCCCTTTGGCAGAGCATAACCCTGCCAACACCATGTCTCTCAGCTCCCTTCACATTCTCCCAGTAAGTTAAACAAGTCCTAGAGAACATTTGCATTTTGGGGATTTGCATTTACTGAAAAACTTAGCAAACAACACCAGAATATCCATCCAGACATTCCAGCTGGCTCTAGGTCTTCATACTTAGGCCTTAATATAACTCCTGCTGAGTTTCCTACCAGCACGACTCAGCTTCATCATTCAGGCTATCAACCTCCTGTTTCCTCAAGGCAAATACTTAAAAATTCTCTATCAGCTAAAATCTCTAGAGAAACTTCCTAAACACACTATTTTTTCAAGAAGCAAATCCCAGAATCCCTTCAATCCTTCTCTGAGGCACTTAATGGCTAAATCTTCTGATGTTAATTGAGAAGTCTTTAGCTGGCAAGAAAATGGCCCCATTCCTGTTCTCTGCTGGTGCTCCAAGGAGCCATCTCTTCAAATGGCAACATCATAGCAAAGAGGGAAAGCTCATATCAAAGCCCATACAGCTTATGTCAGGAATGGTGCTGACCACCACAATGTATTTAAGCCTCCTTTAAGCCCCAGTTTTAAAGACAATACTAATAAACAATGATGGTCTTATATAATGAAGAAGAAGAGTGCTGTATGACCCTAAGGTGACCTGCTGCAGTTGTCATTCTTTCCGCCAGATAAACTACTGTGGTGACATAATAACAGCAAAGAAAACGTATCAGTCTTTAAGGCTTGGCAAACCATTCTGGAGTGAGTCCAGGAACGACAACTGGGCTTGGACAGCCAGATGTAGCAGCATGAAGTGATGAGGCTGTATAGACAAAGACACAACAAACTGCAGGAAAGTGTCCATCACCAATGCAGTTACAAATATTTGTAGTATTGGGAGCTGGAGGACACACACAATGCTGAATAACATCATGTTCTGCATCTCCAGTTAAATAGCAACTACACTGCTCTGGAGTGGATATGGATATTAACTGGACAGAAACAGCCTATAGGAGACTTTTCTCTGTTACTGAGCTTTCTGCAAAAGCACTCTACATTCAAAAATATGGTGCTCTGCTGCTCTGCGTGTGTGTGTGAATACTATGCCTAATTATAGCCCATGTTATCTAGGTGGCCACATAATAATTATCAGTATCCAGAACGACGCGACAGCACCACCAGATGTGGGAAGCTCATTAACTTGCTCTTTGATACAATTTACCCCCCCTCGCCCCACACCAAAAGGGGAAGCTGAAGGAACAATATGTTATCTAGATTATGGAGAGGAAAACCAGAAAAAACAGTATCTGTGAGAGAGCAGGTAGCATCTGCTGCAGTGCTGTACTGCACAGCTGCCAATTCATCAGGTGAACATGATATTGGGTGTTTGCAGGCAAGTTGAACATGAGTCAGCAATACACCTTAATGGGTGAGGAGGGTCGATGGCATACTAGGTTGCATTAGTGAAAGTGTAGACAGCAGGTCAAGGGAAGTGCCTGTCTCTCTCTGTTCAGCACTTTTAAGATGACATCTGGAATGCTGTACTCAGTCTGAGCTCCCTAGTACACAAACAACACTGTAAAACTGAAGGAAGTCCAACAGAGTTATTGCATCCTAAGATAACTAGAAAATTGCAACGCTGAATGCAACACTCTGAATGAGAGACCTGGATTTGTTCAGCCTACAGAAGAAACGTCTGTGGGGGTATCTACCTGCTGTACTAATTACATAATGGGCAATTGTAAAAAAGACCAAGTCAGATCCTTCTCAGAGGCACACTGGGAAAGGCTGAGAAGCAAGGAGCACAGGTTACAGCCAGGGAAATTCTGGTCAATACTAGCAAAGCTTCTTCACAATGAGAATCGTCCAGGACTGGATGTGGTGCTCAGAGAGACCAAATGATTTCCAAGATCATGGGCTCAGAGTCACTTTTCCCCTCAGTCAGGTGGGAAAAGCAGTTTCCAGCTCCATTTGTGGGGAAGCATTGAGCTGATCTGAGCTTCAACCATCACTCTACAAAGGCAGTTACATTCAGCCCACCAATTAATAACTGCTTATTTCTGTGTGTGCCAGTGGCTCCATGCCGACTGGCTGTTTCACTTGCAGTGCTTGAGGAGGAGCTCAGCCTGTGCTGGGAGCTGCACTTCTGGCTCAGGATGTGGGAGGATGTGGGTTGCTGGTGTGTGAATGAGAAGGACAGAGGTGTGAGATATGAGGGTGGTTCAGGTTCACATCCTGAGCCGAGATGCCAATTTGTAGGAGTGAAGAAATACAGCAGACCATAAAAGAAGGCTTTCTTTTTCTGTGTATAAGCATTTTCTCTCATGGAAGGAGTTAAAAACACCGAGAAGTGTTTCATAAGTCAGATTTAAAAGTCTCATGTTTTTTCAGTCACCTACTGTGGAGAAAGAGGAAGAAGAACATACATTTATGTTATTGGGAAAATCAGAGAATCTAAAGACTATTTTGTAAATAATAGAAAAATGTCTTTATCAATAGTATCCTGGACATCAATGATATACACTTTCTTTTGCATAAACCATGGTATTCCCCAGAAATCAGCTAACTGGGAATGAGAAAAAAACTTTTGCACCCATAACAGCTCTTGATTTTAGCGCCATTTTAGCGATAAATGCCTGTTCAGATCATAGACATATGATGTGTTAGCACTGGGCTTTCAGAAAGTAGAGATGACATTGCAGGTTAAAAAAAGAAAATGGAAGAGATTTTGAAGCAGAGTTATAACTGTTTCATACTTAATATCTGATGGAAATTGAAAGAGAAAAGAAATGCTTCTCAGAAGGAAATACTTATGAAAGAGAAAGGAACCTGTGCCAGCTCTTAAGAATGAATGATGGATTCTCTATTAGCTCAGATAAGTTTGTTGCTATGAACAGTGTCAGAGGCCTTCCAGTCTTTACATATATAGTCTGATATTTTCTAAAAAGGGGAAAAGCAATGTGAATAGGTCATTGGATTTAACTGTAGGTATCCTGTTAGGATGGTATATGAAAAAATATGTCTAAATAAACATTTGCAAAAGCTGATTAAAGAGCTTTTGCTGCCAAACAATCTGAAAGACTTAATGCATCTTTGAAGCATGAAGATCACAGAATATTATATACATCTGGCAAGGATGTGGTGGAATTCAGATTCAGAAACAAACAAACAAAAACACCTTAATAGTAGAAGCTCAAGTATATGATGCAGATAATTAAAGTATGATGAGTCCTGCTCTGAAAAAGGAAGATTAAAAGTTCAGAAGAAAAGAAATTAAAACTGAAAAATTATATTCAGACTGCTGAGAATAATTCACTTGATGGATGACTTCAGTTTTTTACCTATCTCCTAAGGAAAGCTATCCCTTCAAAGTGATCACCTGACATGGACTGTTCAAGGCCTTACACCATCAGGTCCTTTTGATCTCATTCCCCTGTGCTTGACAGAGCATCAGAACTCTAACTCCTATTGACATGGGCCTATTATGTATTTTGTCTATTTTGCACAAAATAGAACCAATAAAATCTGCCTCTCTCTTCGACAATCCTAATACCTACTAATCCAGTGATCAGACTGCTCCCTTGGAGAGGTGTTATCTAAATTCATATCTACACTCCAAATGAGATGAAGGATTAAAATAAATCCAAATTCAATATTTCAGTTTTCTGTAAAATGTCACAGCTTGAAATCCGCAGCTCCAGCAAATATGAATCCTAAGGAGAGAGAGAAAACCTGTCTCTAAAGAAACAAAACAAAGTCTATTCCTCCCTTTAGCATTTCCAGGTGGTTATCTTCAAGTGTCAGGATGCTAATCATCAACTTTTAAATTCCACCTAATTGCTGTTGAATGCTATAGTTCCTAAGCCCCTTTCTGTTGTTTTCCTTCTTATATCTGCCTCAAGAATTTAGGAGGCAGGCTCCTAAAAGTATCAGGACACCTAATAACATCTCCATTATCATGTGTAGGTTTAGTCATTATAGTTTTTAAAAGCAAAGAACCAGTGTAGGTGTTTGGTTCTCATTAGCTAAAAAAATAGACGTGCCAAAATCATTAATTGGGTATTGGTATCTGTACAGATAAAGATGACAAAAACATGCATCTTGTAGAGCTGATGGGCAAGACTAAGAAGAAATATTATTAACTCAATGTTTAAAAGATGAAGAACTGACTCAAAACTCTCAGAATTCAATTGATTTTTGTGCATTCTTAGGGTTAACCTTAGGTTGTCCAAGCTGAAGAGAAAGTCTGAGAAGGTCTAGACAATGAAACCAAAACATCTCGATCTATTCTACTTTTTAATCTAAATGACCATCTAATGAGATCTACAAATGAGCTGACACTTGCTTCAGTTTGAAACAAAACTAAACAAAACAAAACACCAAGAAAAAAAACCCCAGACAATGTCACTGCTGTACCTAGCAGCTCTATGTAATTTACTGTCAGTCAAAAATGTAAAACACGGGGAAGAGGCAAAAAAGATTTATTTTTAAATCTTTTGAGAATGATTCAGTTACAGTAGGTCATTTCCCTCACAAAAAGCTACATTCTTCCTCCACAGTGAATTCCGTAGAAACTTTTTTGACATGCTTTCATGCAATTTATCAGATTCTCTTCGGGTAGTGAAGGCTAGTGTGCATTTTCCTGCTCTTCACACAGTATTGCAGGACTTAATATATATATACAGTTTGAGAAATTTTATCTAGGCTTTCTTTTATCATTGCTTATGATGATTTCATGCAAATAGTTCTTACTACCATTGTTAAAAATGGGAGATGTCTGGAATCCCTTGTTTTTCTTTGTGTTTGTCACACATAGTCAATTGAAACTATTTTCAATTTCCAGTTGGTATTTTCCTTGCATGGACTCAGTCTACTCCTGAAGCTTTTTGACATTCTAAAAAGCATTGCCAACATTTTTTGAATACTGTGGTATTTTTCCACAAGGATTGATACACATTACTTTGAGGAGATGGAATCAGCAGGTCAAAGTTTGATCCAGTGTCCACTGAAATAAATAGAAAGGTTTCCACTAAAAGCAGTGCATTTTGGCAGAGATTGACTTCAGTAACTGTCCTAGTGTTACCCATATTATGTGACCTCTGTCCTACTAGTTCAGCTGATATCTACAAGGGTGTCATCAATTGTACTAATATTTCACATTATCTTTCCTTTTCCACTCTAATGTAGGTCATAGATCAATGAGACATTCCCTGGAAACAATGGTTTCCATCTGCTTCCTGAAAACAGACTCTTTGCAGCTTGGGAGAGCAGTTATCTGCAGTGAGCATCTAGACCTGCTCTGTGCAGTGTGCAAACCAAAGTCATGCAGACTGAGTGGGTAGCAGCAACCCCACATGGTTGTTTCTGTCTGCTGTTCTGGACACCTCCCACATACAGGCTTTTCTAGTACTTGCATCTTATAATAAACTGACAGTATAAATGATCAGTTCGTTCTAATTTAATTTGATTCCATTAAGTCTGGCCTACAGTCTTCACCTATGGATAAAAGGATTGGCTTATTTTGCCCTGTAACGGATTCTCTACCTTTTCTTTTATTCTCAAATATGTTACGTGCTGTAAATTATACTTCCTTGGGTTTCTTCCTCAACAGTGATTCACATGCACACATGGCAGGCTCTGCATTTAGAGATTTCAGTGATGCAATGTCATAGGAGATACACTTCCAGAAACAGTAAGGAAATAGTAAAAAAATGTCTTCCACTATGCAATTCTCCAAACAACTCTGCTGTCACTGGGATCTAACCAGGTTTATAATCTCAAGGCTTTTCCCATTCTTTTTGCTAGCACATATTCATTACATATTCATTAGGAACTTAAGTTTTGGGGTTTTTACCTTTGCACACTCCAGCTATATGGAATTGATATGTTCTGCTTCCTGTGAGTCTTGCTGATATTGGTACTGCCAGTGCTTTAGAATGGGCCATGCTTCTTTACATGCTGTCTCACTTTATTTCCACCTTAATATGGTACTTCTTCCTCATCTATTAAAAAAAATCCATATACTTTGTTGTTTGATAAAAATACAACAGTATCACCTTTGTTGAGATTCTAACCCTGGAACTGTTCTCCACTTATACACACTCTGTATTTTTCTGCAAGACATGTACTTGTGAAACAGTGAAAACCATTTTGCACCCCATACATATTTTCTCATGTTTCTGACATTCCTGTTGCTATGCATGAGGCAGCTTACAACTATTGTAAGCCTTCTGTCTCTATTTCCTTACATGATTTTTGTTTTATAATGATGGGTATAGCTGCTATAGTTTCTTTATCCCTTTCTTCATGTTGAGTCTGATTGCTGGTTATATTTGCATATCTATTATATATACATTGTGATGGTCCTACTGAGTACTTTCATCTGCTCTTCTGATTTTATTCCTCTTTTGATGTTGCGGTTTTTTCTCTATTTCTTTTGGAAATACAGGAAGTTATCCAACAATGAGTACATCCGTATAAGATCAAGCTTTTATAGTTTTCCCTGTGGAAAACAACAGGCTTTGAGTAGTTTGAGCACCCTCATCAGTTCTTTCTATCTGCTTCTATGCACTTACCAGTGTAAACTCATGCTCTTCCAGGATTTCTTTTTGCAAAATGTCTGTTGCAAAGAAAATTGCCTGCCTGTCAGGTATTTTCCTGTCTCAGTTCCTTTGAAGAACAGTTCTCATAATTACTTCCTTTTTGTTCAGTTCTTAAAGTCTCTTTCACTTCATATTCTGCAAAAGGGAGCACTGCTCATCTTTTCTTCTTTTGATCTTCTCTGTTCTCTTGATTAAAACTGGTCATAAGAAATGAAGAATCTAGGATGGGGCAGAATAACCACATATTTCAAAAATACATTTGTGCTTAGCTGTTTATTTCACAGGGAGGAGAGATATGGCATGAAGGAATCAATACCTTAGAAACAATTGTGAAATTCACTTCAAAACACAGATAGATAGTGAATGTCTATCTAATGATCACAATGCTTTGAGGTTTGCTGCAGGTCTGTTTTTACAGTCTAAGACTCACACTTCTTGCCATTTTCCTTTCTCTCTCCTTCTCACCTCAGGGATCACAGTATCATCTTCCTACTCACTAAGCATAAGCCCCTCCCATATTCTCCTATATCTTTAAATCTTACTACTCCTTCCTCCACAATCTTACTACTCCTTCCTCTTTGCAAAGACCATCATGTTTTGTCTGAGAGTGTGACAAATATTTGTCAATGGGCTTGTTAGTTGACTATGGTCACCTCCACTTTTCCAGCTCTCTTGCCTCCAGCTCTTTTGCCACTTCATCTCTGCCAGTGTCTATCTATTTTCTACTTTGCCTTTTGCTTTTGTCACCAGCTTCACCTTGTTTTCTATTTACCATCTTGCTACTTTAAATATAAGCCTCTTTCTTAAGGGTTTAAAGACTGCTAGCAGGTAACATCATAGATCTCCTTTGATACAAAATTTACAAAGGCTTGTCCGTATTATTCTGCTAACACCTCTGTGGATAACTTTCCTGGTCTGTCATGATTGATATGTGACATGATGTGAAAATCCCTTTCAGAACCCATGAGAACTTCACCAGTGCATTCTTCAATTTCCTTCTTAAGTCTGTTCTTCTCCGGCTAATCTTCTTCTGGTTAATCATGAGTATTTTGGAGGATGAACTAAGACCACTCTGTTGCGTACAGAATCACATGGATGAAAATGTACCTCCTTGACCACAGTAGACAAGAAACAGGAGATGGACAGGAGAGAAAACAGGAAAGATGGCTTAGTAACCATGGCTTTAAATCAGGTCTCAGGTAAAATGCATCCTGACCTGGCTGTACTCCAGGCTGCGTATATCGGGGAAACTGAATGTCATCCAGTTTTCCAAGCTGGGGAGACAAAGGACAAAGGGCTCTGCAACCCCATGGGGACAACCCTGTTGGAGTGAGTGGGCAGCAAGGGCAGCACAATGGCCAGTGAGGGCAGCATGGTTGCTTCCTGCACCTGATGCTGGGCTTGGATGCAGGGTATTGAGGTGGCCTTAGACAGGCTTCAGGAGTCCTCTGCAGGGAGAATGAGAGGCCTGAAGAGATAGAGGCTACTATTTATGAGCCTAGCATTAGTTTCTCTGATTTTGTATCTAACTGCTCAAGGGTAAGCATAATACTGTCTAGTTTCATGTTTACTCACTCTTTTTTAGGTAGACTTTGAACTACAACAGAATTTAACACCTGTGACAGGCAGAGTTTACCTTTTCTGTTTGATCTTTTTTAATGAAAGTTTTTGTCCAGGTTTCTGCACCTGCTAAATAAACAGATCTTCAGACAACATCCATCAGTTTACTTCACCTGACATCACTTCGAAAGGGCATAAAATTATGCAAGCTTACACGTGATGATAGTACCCAATAGTCCTTTCTTTAAATTTTATATGCAGTTCTAACTAGATAACTCCAGATCTCAAAACAATGATAAAGACTTTAAAGGTTTAGTCATGACCTGGAAGACAGAAGAGGATCCAAAGCAGAAGGGTTCATGTGATATAACAGGACTCAGAAGCAAGATAAGCTTCAAAAAACTAGGTGGGACAGAAAACATTCTAGTGTTCTCTAGCTTTTTTTTTTTCTGCTTATAAGTGCTACTGACCTTTGATTTGAGAGAAGGAAAGTAAACATGCCATAGTCATCCTGCCAGATGTTCGTGCCATCACCTAGAGCTCAGTCCCACATTGCTAGTTTGTCATTTGGCACAGATGACAGGGGAAGACATTTCAAGCAAGGGAAGGGACAAGAGTCTCTTAAATAGATAATTAAGTTTGTGAAAATGACAGTCAATAAACTAGTTAATATTGACAATCTCTACTTCATGCAGCTTAGGGATGATAAAATACCAAGAAAAATGCAAAAAACATAATGTAAGAATATAAAATACATGGTAACTCCATTTTAAAATATGCTGTAGCATTAATAAGCTAAAACTTCCTTATATTGAGAGGGTAGTCATATTAATGACTCTAGATTCTGTATGGCTGGTTCCTGCTGTACCAGGATTGTAAAGGGAACACCTTGAGTTAAATCTGCTCCCTGCATAACACCATTCACTGAATTTGTACTGATGACAAATATGACTTCTATCTCATTCTCAGTTTCTCTGACTGTGACCTCTCTGCTTTTTCCACCCTGATGTCAGGAATCTGGATCTTCAGTTTAGTTATCCTTATCCTGAACAGTAGCAGAATGGATAAAAGACAAAGTGGGAGAGAAACTAGCAGAAGCTCCTCTCTCACTCCTCAGCATGGTTTCCTCCTGACAGGCAGAGACTCCCTTTTCCCTCTAGCCCAGAAGAGCTGGAGGAAGCTTCCTGTTACCTGTCACAGTCTAGATCAGCCTAAAGGAAGCAAGGCCTTTTTCCCTTCCTTTCTCAAAACTATCACTCCTCCCACTGATGCTGACTCATCAGTGTCCTCCAACAAGCAACTTCTGCACAGCTAACTCGCTGTGATACCTTGTGATACCTTGAACTCGCTGTGATGCCATACCCTCTGTAAGGAGAAGAGGCCCACAGCCCATTCTCTCCTGAAGCATTTACATACAGCCACTCATCTTTCCAGAATTCCTTGCTGTAACTGCCTGCCTGGAATGTATAGCCCCAAATTTCTTTGGTTACAGTGGTATAGAAGCGAGGCATGGCACAGTTTGGAACCCACATTACAGAGGTCACATTTTTTTCAGAGGTAAGGGAATGCTCATTCAGTCAGCTCAAAAGTACCCTGTTACTGAATAAATTCTGAAAAAACTGAAGAGGAGATTAGAGGACCAAATCCCAGGCAAGGGAAAACAAGCAGTTGTGATGGTTAATAGACACAAGGGCAGCTCATAGGAAAAGAATAATGAGACATGAAGCATGATGTAACAGAAACAGGCCAGATGGCAGTACAGCTGTGGGGAAACTCAGCTAGCTCTGAAATGAGTCTTCAGTTATTCAGACTGCTGACTGCAGATCCAAGCCACTGACTGCAAAACAAGCTCTGGTTGTCTCAAGCAAGTGGCAATTTGCTAACAATTACCCAATTGAAAGCAAAGTGGAGCAGGTGATACTAAGAAAACTATTACGGCATGTCTGATGAAGAGCCATACAAGAATGTTCATGGCCTCTCTTTCTTCCAATGACACAGATTTAGAGATACTTTAGCAAGTAGAAATATAAATTAAACTTTAAGTAACACAACAGCTAATAACTTTACTCTGTACTGGATTATTCAGTTGACATCAGTTCCATGAAGTCTTCTAAGGTCACGCAATACCTGTATGTATGACCCAGTGTGAAAATTGAAAAATGAACTCATAAAGCAGTGTTATGAAATAGTTTCAAAATTTAGTAGTATGGAATTTCTATGATATCTGTGAATACTTGTAGTCTACCAGTGACAAAAACAACAAAGGAAAAAATGCTAGTCTAAGTCAACTATCATGTGAAACAGAGTAATTCTTCAGGGACACCAGTACTCTTGTGTTAGATTACTAGCTTTCATGCTAGAATTTAGCAGCTAGTAGCTACCAAATATACAGCATGATACTGTTCTTACAGTAACAATAATTAAATGAAGCAGTGTTTCAGTTTTAGAACAGTGTGCTGAATGTTTGTCCCAGAAGTCTCATCTGGCAGAGCAGGCTATGGAACCAAAAAACGGTCTCCAAAGGAGTGAAAAATGAGTAGCAGCAATGACTTCAAGTGACTTTACATACAAGTTCCTAGAAACTATGTAAACTCTGTAAGTACCTGAAAGGAGGCTGTAGTGAGGTTGGGGTCAGTCTCTCAAGTAAAAAGTGGTAGGACAAGAGAAAATGGCCTTGAGATGTGCTGGCAGGGGAGCTTAGACTGGAAATTAGGAAAAAATTCTTCACCAAAAGTGTTGTCAAGGATTGGAACAAGCTGCCCAGAGAAGTGGTTGAGTCCCTGTCGGAGTCCAGGATATCGGGACTACACCTCAAATTGCCCTGGAGGGTCTGGGACCCTCGCAGAGAACCCAGGAGGATACAGTCTTTGATCTGTGTCCCTGGGAAAAGCTTCCAACATTGATGGAAGAAGCAAAAGCAACAAAAATATAACTTAGAAGTGAAACTTGTAGCTTTAGGTTTTGTAGTATAGATATAAAAGAAGACAAGATGGAGGATTTTGGGTGTTGCCTTGAGTTCTTTCTTCTTCTTGCTCTTTGTACTGCAGTAGAGCTGGCACACAGACATTGGTAGAATAGATTTGAGGTAGAGAAAACGTGTTAGTAACAAGTTAGGATTACTGGTACAGAATTGTAAACATGATACATAGTATCTGTTAATTGGTCATTAGAGTCCTTAAAATTTAGAAGCAGTCGCCATTTCATGGCTTTCGTCCTTTTCGCAGCACACGCTCTGGTGTGTTAAACCCAGGTTAGGGTGACATGCTGAAGTTGTGATAAGAACTTAATAAACAGCAAGAAAAACTGAGAAGCTGCAAGTTTTATTCCTTTATCTGGTACTGGACTTTGATAATAAGAAGAAATGCACGAAAACAAGAGCTCAGGTCATCCACAAATATCTTTACAAGTGCACTAACAAGTCCCTATCCCTGGAGACATTTAAAAGATATGTAGATGGGGCGCTTGGGGACATGGTTTAGTGGTAGACTTGGCAGTGCTGGGTTAATGGTTTGACTAAATGATCTTAGAAATCTTTTCAACCTAAATGACTTTATGATCCTATGATTTTACAACTTAATCCATCATCCAGGATTTAAAGAAAAAATCTGCAGCTGATATAAAAATATCTAGAATATTGCTGATCTTGCCTATGCTACTGGAGAAGAAAAACAGTTTCATGCACAAGAAAGGCAGACTTCAGTGCTGGAATATTCAGATATTCAGAGACACTTAGTGTACGTCATCAAAGAGTAGCTGAATGGTTTCCCTAACTAAACAATGCCATCAGTCTGCAATTTGTTGATATTCTCTCATGCAGTTCAAGTGTTTTTCAGTGGATCATGACAAGAGTCACTGACAAGTGCTCGCCCTTGAAATATTCATAGCTGAATGTAATTCAGATGGGAAGTCAACTGTCCACCATTGCATGAATGGTGCTGGGGAAGGCAGAAAGAATACACTGGTTTTACCCACTGCATTAGATCCTCTTCCGCATATCATTTACTTTTGCTCTTTTTTCCTTACATCCTATTGAAACATTACAGGACATCTGTGTGTCCCAGGACCAGATTGCTTTGGTTTTTGTACTGCTTCATCACCACAGTCCTTATCTGCACAGAAAAGGAACTGCTCTTCTTTTTCATTGAGAAGCATTAGGTGTTTGTTATTGTACCGACTCATAGACACAATTAAAAAATCTCTGGAATTATTTACTTGCTATTAGTTCTTCTCCAATATCTTTCTTCAATGAAATACGTGATTGTAATCCACAATGTTCTGATGCAGGGATGAAAGACACCTTATGAGAAGGATTAGTCATGTAACATGAACTATTTGTGGTTTTTTTCTGGTACTTTGCTTTTGGAGAATTCTTTCTGTCCTTCAGATGACCTATCAGCCCTGTAAACTATTTCACTGAAAATTAAAAAATAACTGAGTATGGTAAAAGTATGGGTGAATATGTACCACAGCATTTTGTCAGTTTCTTGGGAGCTAACAAACTGTCTTCTCCCATACTATGTGCAATACCATCTTAAAGACCTCAAGCAAGAATGATCTGACTTTACCATGAGAGGCAATTCTAGAGTATAACAGCTACAGCCAGGAACATCTGACATTGTGCATTTCTTTCCCCATAATTCCATGTTTTCTTTTCCAGCTATTAGTCTTAAAGGAAGCCACCACCAGGGAAAAAGAATACCATTACTTTTTAAAAGTAATGGCATGGTCTTGTGTTGTGCTCCCTTTAGACAACACTGACCAGCTAGATCAGTTAGATTAAAGAGATTTCTGTCAAACTCCTTGATTCTAGATGACTGCTAAGCAAGGAAAAAAATTAACAAAAGATCAGAGGAGCAAAGAATAGATATGGGAAGAAAATAATAGGAAAGATCCTTTTAAAGGAAAACTGAAGTTCCCAGGTAAAGCCTTAATGTACTGCTGGAATCAACAGAACATGGCATGGTTATTCGGGAAGCTGAACCAGTTCACCGAGACATTCTTCATAATTTCTATACTGACTACAGCCAACTGAAGGGTATAAAATGGATTATAAGGCACGGCTGCATACAATATCTGAGAACAAAACTAAGGAAATCAGTTCCAGTCCCATCTTTGTAATTCAGCCTGCATTACACAAAATCCCCACTGTGAGCCTAGAAACCATTTAGAAAGAGAATATTCATACCTCTGTCCAGCCATAAATCATACTGCTCATTTTTAAAAGTTCTCAATGAGCCTCAGCTTGGCACTGCTGTAAATCCATTTAGATTATGCAAGCTTAGACTTTTGCAAGCAAAAGAAGAAATGTATATCAAAGCCTCATTCCCCACTCCTAAACTCAATTTGGTAAATAGAACCACCCATAAATCCTGAAAATGTTCTTGACTGGTTCTTTTTCATTAAACTTTATCATCCATACAAGTCTGGGTTATCAGCTGACACACACACACTAATGAAGTGGCAGAACTCTTACAGCAGCTAGAATGTGAATTAGGAATGTTATGCTTAATTTAGAGTTTGATGCAGAACAAACAGATTTTACATCTGCACTATTGCCTGGAAGCTTTTGCTTTGCAGCTAGGTTGGCATTTTTCACTTTAGGAAAGTTACTGCTATACTGCAGTTTCAGTCCACTAATTTGCTACTGCAAGAGGAAACCCAGATACCCAGTATTCAATCATATCATTCCTTTGCACCTTCAAGCATCTCTGTCACTCCCCTTGTGGGAGTCTTTGTGGCTTATAAGACCTCTACAAGCTTTTTCTCTTTCCAATGCCTTCATGACTTTCTGGTCCATCCAATTGTTCACTGTCTACTAAAACCTCTCTCCTGAGGATAAAAAAAAAATATTTTATAATCTTCCAACCTCTTAAAAACCTAGAAGAAAGAGTAATGCTAGCCATGGTTTCCTGGACAGACCCTGGTCTCCCCATGCACACTTTGTTTTGGAAAAAATAAACCAAATAAAACCCAAACAGATTATTTGCTTTATTGAGAGAATAACCTTAATTTCAATAGAGAGGCTTAATGAAGATTCCTAATTGTGTTGAAGATCTAGGTGCTTCAGGATCTGAAATCCTGAAGGACTTCTTACCAGATGTAAGAAGCCACTCTAGCTGATCTAGAGGACTATGGAGGCAGTGAGTTTTACCTTTGGTCAAAGAGTGAAGAGATATGCTGCCAGTTTTAAGTATGGCCTGAGGTCTTATCTCCATCTTGGTCTGTTTTATGAATGTACTGTCATACAGACTTCTCTTGGAACAATCACACTGGTGAGGGTTGTCTTATAATCTCACCGAAAAAATTATGTTCTTACAGAGACCTGTGATCAAAGCTATCCCATGGAAAGCTTGATACCTACATGTGCTTCTCAATGTAAACAATAACTATGTTATTATCTACAAGTATAAACAGCTACCAGTCCTATGACTTCTAAGTAACAGCTGACACACAGTTTATGGTGGAATGAAGGATAGGCATCTTGCACTGAGCAGAACACAGCAGCAAGAATTCTCAGCTATTTCCAAGAGCAAAAATTTTGGGGGTCACAGTAAAAATGCTGAAAAAACCCTAAACATTTTGTCATAATAGAAAGCCAAAATTGTTTCTTGGCAGACACCTGACTGTTATCAAACACCTTGTCTATGAGAAGAAGTTTTTGTATGGTGAGATGTATGGAGACTCTTTCTTTTTGCAGGGTAAAAGACAGAGAGGTCCTAACCAGCCTTAAAGCAACAGATTTCTGTAAGTACCTTGGCAATGCAGAGGAAGAATGTTAACTGTTTGAAAGCAAAAGTCAGAAGATGCATAAAACCAGAAACTAATCAATACAGTATCTCCAGGCAAGTCTTCCTGTCAACATGCTCTAAAGCGTTGGTAAACTGTGAGTTTTGTAATTCTTTTCCAAACACAGAACATTGTCCAGCCATTCAGACTGTGCTCTGAGATGACTATTTGCACAATATCCATCCATTAAAGTCTAAACTTAGATGTTTCAATAAACAGCTGGAACAAGACCAAGGTTAAGCACAAGTCATTCAATGCCTTCCTGCTTTCTTCAAATCCGGGGGCAGAATGGCTCCAGTCAGGTCTTTGGCATGATTCAGAGCAACCTTCTATCTTCTTACAATTAAAGCTTGCTTCACTGAGCCAGTGGCCTTTGTGGAATTGTCTCTTGTCCTACTTCCTTACTCTTAGGGATGTCACCTTTGTGGATGAATAAGGTTGATTATCTTCCCTCAATAGAGCACTTTTTTTTTTTTCTCTTAGGGAACCCTGTTAATTAGCTGTGCAGAGTGATGGCAGCTGAAGTAGGCCCAAGAGTCAGGTCCTACACATATTATTAAGGATTCCTTTCAGGACAGGAAACCAGCTTGTTACTCCTCCATTGTTAATTCACTTTCCTGGGTGATGAAATGAGCTAAATGGCAGGTGCTGGCATGTGTAGTGGAAGTGTGTACAGGAACAGGAAAAGTGGATGAAAGCTGCTACAATAAACAAGGAATTAAAAGAAGCAGCAGCGCCACGAGGACAGGAAAGAATTAAGCAGCAGATTCAGGGTGACAGGCACGATGATGCTATAAGAAAAGAGGAACTGACGTGCTGTTCGGCATACATAAATTATGCATAACCACAGAAAAACAATTGAAACAGCCTTCATTAGAATGCCCATAAGGTGAAGAATTCCTGTGGGATATAAGGGTAGTAAAGCAGGAAAAAAAAGTCCCAACCATTTTAAAATACTTTTCACCATTTCAAGTCAAATGATTTTGTATTTTCCAGATGTCCCTTCTTTTGAGAGCTTACGTGGTATATGGAGAGACATACTTCTGTATAAAGCCCATGCAACAGCTAAATATGTCTGATACAAAATCCATTTCAGAACCTATTTTATATATTAAGACACTAGAAACGGCCTTATTCTGATCAAAAGAGCTCAGTGGAATGCAGGACCTCATGGGTGAAAAACCATCACGACGTGAAAATTCTGTGCCTTTTCTAAGAATTTTGGTAACGGTAAGCAGGGTCTTTTGAGCCGCGACTCCTCTTTCCCGGTGAAACGCGAAAACCCGTTTTCCCGCTCCCGGCGCGGGGGTTGCTGTCGGACGGAGCAGCCAAGCTCCCGGGCTGGGGCATCTCACACGTGCAGGCGCCGCACCGAGAGCAGGCGAGGCAGGCGGGAGGTGCGCCCGGAGCCAAGGAGGGAGCAGCCGACGGCACATACACGCGGGGCCTCATTTAATCGCCCCCGCGGCGCCGCCGGGGGTGGGGGGCGCGGGTGCTCCCGGCCCGGCCCGGCCC
>WEIV01025777.1:199770-234654 GCA_013390005.1 Calyptomena viridis
GCTTGCGGCAGTGCCGGGATGCGCATTCCTTGCGCGAGGAGGTGGGCATCGTGCGGGAAGAAATGCTGGCCTGCGGAGGATGAGATCATAGAACAGGGATAAGTGCCAAGTCTGTACGTTTTGGGGATGAATAACTACAGTTTGTGCTAGAAAGAAGGGAATCGTCAATTTGGAAGCGACCGAGAAGGAAGGATCCAGTCTATGAGCTGCCATGGTTGCAGGTGTGAAAAAAGGATACTGTGTCCAGTTATGGGCTCCTCAGTACGAGACAGACAAGGAGCTACTGGAGAGGATCCAGCAGAGGGCCTTAAAGATGATGAGAGGTCTGGAGCATCTCTCTTATGAGGAGACTGCGGGAGCTGGGCCTGTTTACTGTAGAGAAGGGAAGCCTGAAAGGGGATCTCAGTAATGCATACAAGTACTGCAAAGGCAGGTGCCAAGAGAATGGTGCCAGACTCTTCTCAGTGGTGCCCAGCGACAGGACAAGGAGCAGTGGCCATAAACTAAAACACAAGGAGTTTCACCTCAACATGAGGAAGAACTTTACATTGAGAGTGGCAGAGCACTGGAACAGGGTGTCCAGGGAGGTCACGGGTTCCCCCTCTCTGGAGACATACAAAACCCACACAGACGTGCTCCTGTGTAACCTGCGCTAGGTGGCAGGGAGGTTGGACTGGGTGATCTCCAGAGGTCTCTTCCAACCCTAACAATTCCGTGATTCTGTGAAATGCGATCCTAGGTATTCCCAGTATGAAATGCCACAGCAAAAGTACAAATATTCAGTAAGCCATAGCTGAGGTGCTACCTGCAACTCTGGTTCAGTCATTCGTTTCTGGTCACTCACATTCAAACACAGGTGAACTGAGACTTGCATACCTGCTGAGAAGACTTAAAAGGGAGATAAAGAGAATGGAAGCAAAACAAAGACTGACAGCAGATATGATCACTTTGTATAAATATCTTGGGTGACTTGAGCCTGAAAAGGGACAAGAATTATGTAATCTAAAGGTGAAGTGTTTGCACAAAATCAAGATGTAAATGTGTTGCAAATGTTGCAGTAGATTTTTTTTTCTTAAAAGAGTGATAGCCTGCAACAGCCTTTCTATGGAAGTGGGAGGGGGAAGAATACCAAATACTTGCCTAACTAGAGCTCTATCAGTTCATGACAGAAATGATATATATATATATTTGCAGTAGCAAAGCAACTGTACTTGAGCAGGGTGTCCTTTCCAATCTTCTGATAGATGGGCCAGGAGTGTCTAGATACTGCCGTAATAAATCATGCAAATAAGTAAATACATAAACAGTAATGACATTTCTAATGTGCTTATGCGAGGCTCTCCAACAGCTGTGCAAACATGAGTGCCAGATACATATCTATCACTCAGGAAAAAGCTAAGCAGGTATTATTGCCTTTATGTTGAGCTGGGAAGACTGACATATAGAGAGGTTGAGTATCTGGTATAAGTCTATTCCAAAGGTTTTCTTCTCAGTAACCTCAAAGCTCCCATGGGCTGAACAAGCATCACATAGAAGGCTGGAGTGCAAACACCCATGTAAAAAGCTTTCCTAGAGCAACAAGTAAGAGGTCTATATCTGCCTGCTTTAAGAACCATCCACTGCTTAAGACTGGATGAGGGCCCTGTCAGTTTTTCAGGAGTGGCTTATGTTGTACTGTAATCCAGTATTCTTTATATCCTGGGACAATAGAAAATAATCAGAAGCTGCTGTGTCAATTAAAGCAGCCTTGAAGTGGCTCTATATTTTGTTTGAGGACATCACAATAATGGAAGTCTTTTACCCGTGAATGAAAGAATAGCGTAACTGAAAAACAGGCCATGTGAATACGTGCCAGAACTGAAAGAAACAGTAACCTTAAATTCTCTTCTTACCACACTGAATGCAAGTCTTCATTTACATTCAACCAGCAACAAAAATTAAACAGTCTATTACTTTGCATCAGCCCTCTTTCAATGGCCCATACTTCCCAGAGATTTGCCTATGCTCTCAGCATAAGCCTTTAAATACAAGAAGTCTAATGAAAAAGCAGACACTTTCCTTTGCCAAGCTTGGCCCATAAAAAAATCCCCAAATCCCAAACTAGCAAAACTTGGTGACAGGCTTTTAAGAATTCATCAAAGGAAAAGCGCTGATGTACCTCAGATGAAATCTCCCCCTGCTGTCACACCATCCTTCATATTCCACACCCCAAACCTATGGTCTCGGGCAAAGCTAAGACACTTACAAATCTTCTCACCTAGAAACTATCACTCTCCCTTTATCTCTGAGTTCTGGGTTGAGAAAAATTGTATAGAGCACATAATATATCAGCCTAGAATGGGTTCTCTGTTGTTTTCACTTTCCCCTGCAGGGTATGTTTCTGTTCCTCGAATACCGAGCTTCTTCTCTGAAGCATTAAAAGAACTCAGCAGAGCCCCAGCACTTCAACTTTCCAGCACTTCTGATACCCACAGCACTCTATTTAGTGATAAGCTGAATCTGACCACCTTCTATGATGCTGGGTAAACCTCAGGAATCTAGCCCAGTTCTTTCATTGGTTTGCTACAGGGTTTGTGCAAGGGAGTTCCTTTTTGTCAGTTTTCTCCCCTGGAAAAATAATAGTTCATTTTAATTATATGATGTTTGAGTACTTTCCGAGTCAAGCAGGGTTGTCAGGCAACTGGAGAGAAGACATTTCCCATGGAATGGCATCTGTTTACATGCACTTTTGTTACAGGTGAGTTATTGGACAGCTTCACCTTGCAATTTTTGATACTATTTATTTGTTTCTACAAACAAATCGCCACACTTCAATCCTTTGCCTGGGAAATGAAAGAAATGGAAAAAAATGGCTTTGAGAAACCTGTTTCCTACAGCAGACATCATCTCTCTTTTCTGTGAGGCATTCACTATGTTGACACAGCACATATGGCAGAAAAAAATTCTGGGTTGGACTCTGTACCATTGATGTTGAGTCACTTACACCATAGTCAGCATCACAAGTAAAATAGTTCTGTAAGCCTTCTCCTGTATCTTTATAAATTATGTCAGATGCAAAGCACCGGAGCATTGTGTATTGTATCCTTTCTCACACTTTCTAGGCTTCACATTTTGGCACATACGGTATCATTTCCCCTATTTCTAGGCAGTAGTCATATCTGTATTTACGCCTGCATCAAACAATTCTATGAGCTCATAAGCCAAAGCTTGTCTTATATAACTAAGAATGACAGGTAGGAAAACCCATTTATTTGGAATTTATGAATACTGGATAAGGTTAAAAAATACTGTATCATGGAAAGGTTCAGATTATAGAGAATCAGCAATTTGCTACCACAACTGGTGTCATTTAACTCCCTGAAAAGGGAAAAGAATCTAAGTGAGTCACTGCCATTAATAGTCTTCCATTTAAAAAGGACTGTCTTAGAAGAAATGTATGATTACCCTTGCACTCAGTGGTCTGCAAGAGCTAGGATGTATTATGGAAAAATCACAGAAAAAAAGAAGGAACAAAGAGCAGGAAGTGGCTTTTGAAAACACAGATGTTAAAAGTTCAAGGGACTCAAAGGAGCACACTTTGACCAAGGGAAGTCTTTTGACTGTTGTACTAGGAAAGGAAAAGGTACCTTGTTCTGGGAGAAGGAGATGGGGTTTGGAGCATACACAGACAGTGTGTGGCAGCCTCCCTCTTTGGAGGGAAGAGGTAAGAGAGAAAAACATGAAGCTAAGCAGATTCTCCAAGTCATAAAGGAAGTACATGTGTGGAAAAGATGAGGCACATGAATATGGCTCTCATGGAGAGATGCAAGAACTCTGACCATCTGCAGTGAAATCCTTCCACAGAAACTAAGAGGTACGTGTCTCCCTCATTGGTAGAATTGGGTTTTTTACCGAAGAACTCTGAAAAATTGTGCATCTTTGGTTTGCAGTTGTTTCAATTTCAAGGGCTTGCTTTCTTCTGCCGTCCAGTTTCCTGGAGTTATTCTTCAGTTTGCTCCAGTTCCTCCTTTCAGTCTCACCGTATTAGGATGACTCTTCTAAATTACTTGGTCTTGGCCAATGGCCCCACTTGCAAAGTACTCTCTGGGCAGAGTAACATTACAGACAAACTACAGTCATCACAGTTTGTCTGCTAATAACCACCTACTCTGGCTGCATCTCCTCCAGAAAGCAGAATAAGTACTGGGCTGTGATAGGAACCCAGACAGCAAGGTAAAATGGTGATGGGGAAAGGAGCATTTTCACATTAACCTTTCAGCCAGTGATTTCCTTGTGTGATGAGTGTGCACTGAAGCAAAAGAGAATGGAGTTTAAGAAACTGTTTCTTCAGTGTTGCCATGGGGCTGGAGTGATCCTTTAGCAGTGGAAACCTCAGTTTTATCTTCCCCTTGTGAGGAAAACTGAGCCCTGATGCAGCCAGGACCAGTGACTGGGGAATGCAGCAGTGCTTGCAGAGACCAAGCAGAGAGGGCAGATGGCCCTGCCTTGGCTCCCCTGTGCAACCCTCAGCCTCAGCAAAGACTTGCCAAGCATCATCTCGGGTTTTCAATGACACACCGGGGACTGGCAGGGAGTCCAGCACCCTGTGGCAGTTCAGCACTTGTGGCAACAGGAAGGAAGGAGAGGCACCACCAGTGTGGTTAGCTACTCAGCTTTTATGGACTTGCAGGGCTCTACCCTTTGTTAGTGGTCCAAGGGATAAAAGCAGCTCAAAGCTTTAGGAGAAAATGGTATCAGAGACCTGTATAAATGGCCTGTGTGGGCAGTGGAGAAGAAAAAACAACAAAAATGACAAAAAAGTGGTGCCGCTGCACTTAGTTTTTCATTATCTCCAGACTGGACATTAGAGGTAAAGAGAAACCAAGGGAACTGAGCCACCAAATAAAAATGTTCATAAATGTAAATTAAAGCACATTTAATCACAGGTGCAGATTGTGCTTTTTAACTGTTCAGAGAGTATATCTTAGGTTGCACTGATGTCTAAGCATTTCTTGTGTAAGAACACAAGATCCCTAGGTGTCAGATTGAATAAGGTATGTTTGCCAATAACAGCAGACAAAAATTGAAGCCACAAGTTTAATAAAGTGATCACACAATGTTTTCAGACATAAGAGCCATGTTAAACTATGATTTCAAATTGACAACAGCTACGTCTCTTGGTGACATTAGTCATTAACTCAGTCTTGCACCATTGACTCATTCAGACTCTGTCTACAGGGAGAAGCTTATGTGCTTTCTCTTTTCAGCTATGAAATGTAAACATTTTTAGAAAGGCAGAAATTGTGGTCACCATGCTACATGCTTGAAAATACATTAAAAGTCTCGTGACTTAGCTGCAAGTAGCTGACAGGAAGCAGAGGGAAACAGGAGCTCCCCAAAAGACATCAAATACCTATCTCTATACTAAAGGCATGTTTCTTTATAGAAGTTATTCAAACATGAGGTCTCAGAAGAAAGAGCCAAGTAATGCGTGTAGTCTGGTAACCGGGACCGCATCTGAGAGATGAGAAAACAGCTCGATTTAGAGAAGGGAAAAGTTGTGTCTTCCATCTCTTAGGTGAGTGTCCTAATCCATAGGCAATAGGTGATTCTAGGATGGGAGCTTCTCCCTCTGGGGCAACTTCAGCTGTGAATCAAAAAGTAAATATGGCATTAAGAAGGGTAGCAGGAGTATGGCCTTACAGCTAGCTGACAAGAGTGGTCTTCTGGGATGTCTGAGACTCATGAGACTCTGGCCTTCTGGACTTAGGATGTAATTTGAACAAAGCTCTCTTGTAAGCCAGGTGAGTACTGTAGCTACTATGCTTAGACTTACCAAATCCATGTGGAACATACTTGTCCAGTTCCATTAATATTGCAACAGGAAACTTGGTTCATCTGCACCTGCAACATCTTTAATGATCTGTTTTCCCTCTGACCTAGTTACTAGACCTAAAAATTGCTTTCTGGAAAGTTCATGGCTTCAGCTGATATGGAGAAATACCTTAGGTCTTCAGAAATTTTAAATGCCTGGGAAAATGATTTCTTTACAGTTATAGTGCTGTTGTAGAGAACTGTAACAGAAATGCTATGAATGTGAATTGTCTGAGTGTAGAAGTTCTGGAAGGGACAGAAAGTCAGAAAGTTGGGATGCCGTTTTGATGGCACCTAGCTTAGCAAGTTATCAGGGCCCTGGCACATTACTTGTGCAATGCCTCAAAACACCCCCGCTGAGAAACACAGGAAAGTAAACCCTCACTCACAGTGAGTGGGACAGAATGGATGGACAGATGACTGTCAGCTCCAGAAGAATACAAAAAGGCATATGCAAAACCAGCACATGGTCACCAACTGGCAATGGACACAGATGTGAGAAGGACTCAGTAGCTGATGCCCTTGTTCCCTGAATCATTGCAAGGAATCCTGGCCAGACTGCCTCAATATATCTGGCTTGGTGTCATTGTGCTGGACAGACTGCTTGAACACTTGCATGTGCAACCCCAGAGTCTGGCTGCTCAGCAGGTTGCTTGGATGCACAAATCCCGATGCTTGTAGATGTTTGAGAGAGCACATATGTGAATGAATGAATGACATCTGTTTGTATTCAGGTTCTTATTTTACAAGAAAATTACCTTCCTCACCTATAAGGTTTGGCATTGAGATTTGCTACATTGTTAACCTAAAATTTTCTACACTGAGTATTTCTGAAAATTTAGATCACGTGGTTTTATGGTCTTAAGTGACCCACAGAATTTAATTTTTGTGTGTTTGTTTGAGTTCACAAAGTGATTTATATTTACATAGTTTAAAAAGGAAAAATAGATCATTAGTTTCATTTACAGCCACTGATTTAGACAATTCTTAAGCAATCCCCATGGGTGACACAAAATACTGTAGCTATCCAACCAGACAATAAGAATGAATGCAGATTGAGTCATTGAGCCGGTGTGGTTTTAATAAAGCAGAAAAAGATCTGTGCAGAATACAGTTTGCTGAGCAAATAGAGAGACTTGTTGACTGCAAAACAGAATTGAGCAGTGCTGCGTGCATCATTGTGACTTAAATTAATGACAGAGACTCTCTTACTCAAACATGGATCATCAGTGTGGGTTTTTCATTGTAAACATCAGAGTAAGTATTGAAGGCAATGCCTACCAAGTGAAAAAGCAGATTTATGATTTTTTAGCATTGCATAGGAGTTCTATATATTAGGAGGAAAACAAAGAGCCTGATCTCACTCTTGGATAAAAGGGATAAAGTTTTATATATATATATATATACACATCCCATGTGTATAGACATCTACCAGTATGGCTTTTACTGATTAGAGTTAAAAAGTCTTTTTTTTTTATAAAAAGGGAAAAAGTTACATATATACATATATATGTGTGTGCGTGTGTATATATATATATAAATCCCATATGTATAGACATCAATAAATATGGCTTTTACTCATTAAAGAAGAAAAGTTATGCCAGCAAGCATAATCATGACTTAGTACATACTTCTCCGTTTGAAAGGATATTAGTAGGGTAATGAATAACTGATGAATTTGAACAATCTAGAATTTATGACCTTTTTAATCCTTCATAAAATGGGATTTGTTATTACTCTGTGTCTTGGGGTGACTTCACGATGTATCCCGTATCACCTACTCTATGCCAGAAGAAGGAATCTTGTGCCTTTTTGTGCCTTTAATGTGAGCCCAGGAAGAGAAAGGAAAAAAAACAGAGCAGCTGAAGGAACTTTTTCACAGCAGTTCTGAGTTTCAAGGTCGCTACTTCTCTCTGTTGTTCTCCAGGAGAGAAAGTGGGGAGAGGCACCCTCGGCTTGCTTTCCAGGCAGCTCTCATCTCAGCTTTCTTCAGAGAGAGATGAAGAGTTGAACTCCTGTGTTCTCCTGAGATTTTGGTTTCCTTCTCTTGATTTGTTCAGGACACCAGAACATCGAAAACACTGGGAGACCCTTCCACCAGCCTGGTCTGGGAGGCCCCCACGTCGGCCCAGCTGCAAAAGGGAGAGGGAAACCCTACCAACAGAAGGACTCTAAATCTTCCGGGTTTTCTCTCCACAGTGAGAGACTTCATTATTTATTATTTAGCATTATTATTCTTTTCCTGTGTGTTTGTTAAATAAATAATTTTGTACCTTCTTCACTTTCCTTCGAGGAAAATATTTCTCTCTTCCCGAACTTTGGTGGGGGAGGGAGGACTGCTGCCTGCTTTCTATCAGAGGATAATTTTTTTCCTCCCTCTGAGTTTTGTCTCAAACCAGGACACTCTATAATCTTCTTCTGAGCTTAAAATGGGGTTTAAAAAGAGAACTGCCATATATCATGACAACCTTTCTATTTGCCCCCTGTCATAACTGATGGATGTCAGATTTGTTAAGGTGGGTAGTAGGCAGGCCTCAGAACTGCAGTACCTGAGCCTGGATTTTGCTTATTCCACTGACTCCTTTACTTGTCCACACACAACTCATCTAAGCCAAGGTTTCAAAATCATTAGCCTAATACTGGTATTGCACCATCATTAGTGCTCAGACACTTCTTTGGGTCTTTGATCCAAAATAACAAGCTCAAATTCAGCTTTGCCTAGGAAGAGCTCTGATGCTTTCAGAGGAAGGCTGAAGGAAGGCTGAGTGGCATTATTCAATGGCATGCTCTCCTTTCAGAAGGAATATGTATAAGGCTGAGAAGATGTATCAGAATAAAGATCAGAAAAACTAAAATAGGCCATCACCAGTAATTATTTTGCTGAGGCTCTTTTATCAATTGCCACTGTTAATGGCATCCCTACCTAAATGGCAAGATATAACCATCCCAGGAGAAACCTTCCAGGCAACTTCAAATGTTTGGGGGCTAATCTGTGCCTTAGATACTGCCGCCCTACATCATTTTTCTTAAACAAAACCAAAATGACTCAGCACCTCCTGTTGCTCTAGAACAGCAAACTCAAACCTTGTGTGGAGACCAGGGGTGGTATATTTTTCTGCAGTTGCTTCACAGCAGCAGCCAGTGGTGAAGACTGAAGTGTAAGAAAGTTGACAGGCAGGGTTCTGAATCTTCACTCCTTAAAATACATGAGCACCTATAAACCTTCATCAAGTCATTTAAATGCAGTGTCCACTCTGTTAATGTCTAAAACAGAACCTGATTCAAAGCTTGTTTGTCTCAAAATATGTAAGATAGCAGTATTTTTGGATTCACTACCTTTTTTTATAAAATGGTGAAGTCACTTTAACTATAGAGTTTGTGCACGTGTATATACGTGCATGTGAAATGTGTATATGGGCTAAAAAAATCTGAGTTCTTGTATGCAAAATTTAAAATGAAGTGTTTTTTAAATGAAGTGGTTTTTCAATTTTATAATAATTTTCTGGGTTCCAGGAGACCTATTATTTCTACTTCCATTTAAAAAAGAAACTTGTAAATATACTAAACCCCCCCCCATATATATATAAAAAAAGAAAATGCAAAATAATTGGCATATTTCAGCCAGCTCATCTAAGAACACTGCAGATTTTACTTAAGCATTTTCTGCCTTGAAATCTGTTCTGGCATTATCCCACAGAGATAAGTAATCTGCTCCAGGGGTCCCTCTGGGCTATGAAGAACTAGTTTAGGAACGACACATTGGCTTTTCTCCCAGCTCCAGCATACAGGGAAGATCAGAAGCCCACCTGGTAGTCGCTAAGCCCTGGGTAGTCTCTGCTTCACAGGACCTTAAGAGGCGCAACACAAATTACACTGGCCCCGGCGAGGCTCCGGCTCACACTAAGAGTTGTTGCGGCCCCTGCAGGACTCCAGAGGGTGACTCCAAAGGTAACCAGATAATTGTGCTCTGCCTGCAATCATTCCCCTCCTGCCTAAAGTGCACGAACTAACTGAGTGTAAAATCCTTTAGTTCCCTCTTCAACACTAGGCTGTAGAAGGCAAATTTCTTTTTTTTTTTTTCACTGTAAAAACTGGATATACAGGTCAAAACTAGTATTGCTCCCTCTTAAAGATTTTATTGTAAATCACAGCCACTAGCCAGGAAATCACACAATTACACAATAAAGACTTTCTTTTCAAGTTTACAGTTTCCAGTTTTCCACAACAAGAAGCCAATAAAACAGACAACAAATTAAGAAGTTCTAAGGCTTTTAGCATTAAAAGTGTGGGTGCAGTCCTGAACACAGTTTTGGGCACACTGTTCTTTGAGAAGCACCCCGCACAAGGGAAAGGATGAAGAAACAAATCTTATGCAGTGTTTTTTATGGCAGCTGTCCTTTTTTAAACTATTTTGTGGAATGTGTTAGGACAATAGCACCTCTCACTGTAAAAGTTGTAACTGTCTCAGGGAGGCACTAAGTCTGAAATGTGGTCTTTGCCTGAGAGTTTGTCAAAGTCTATTATTTTCTTTCATTTTAATAGATTTTCTTTATGGTTTACTTTTTGATTGGCTTCCTTCTTTTGTCCCACTACCTCTGCAGCATTGCAGAGCCTCAGGATCACAACAGAGAGCAGATCCCTTCCATATCAAATAAGGTGGTTCAATAAATCTTGAGTCACAGTTGACCAAAAATACTCAGTTTCCCTTCTTTAGGTATATTCACCAACTGCACATAACTTCTAAGAGTTATGCTCTTTACCTGAACTTGCTTCAAACTTTAGTGTAAGGGACATCTCTTAGCTATCACAGAAGTGCTCACTGGGCTATGGGTTTTTTGACAAAGATGAAACTGAAGAAATGCCATAAATGTTGCCAAACAGATTGTTGCTACCAAAGGCACACATCATGGTTAAAGCCCCTCTTTTCTCTTTACCTCTGTTACACTGAGAAACACAGGCTTGATTCTTTTCTTAGTACTAACTGTTCAATCAGAAGGGCTTAAACAGTGACAATGCTGGATCAGAAGACTGGATAGTTTGGGACAATTTCAGCAGCTTCTAAAGAGCCAAATGGTCAAATACTGCAGCTAAGACATATATGCTTGAAGAGAAAACTTAAGATAACAAAGCTTGAAAGAGTGAGTGCTCCATGCACTTCCACACTTCTCTGTGATCATCATAAAAATGCTGGGCTGCAGAAACTATTTACACGTGGAATATCTGGTGTTGATAATTATTTGATTTTTGTTTGGTTTTTTTGTGGGGTTTTTTTGTTTGATTGGTTGGGTTTGGTTTTGTTTTGTGGTTTGTTTTTTTTTGTTTTGCCAGGCAACTGGATCAAATAATCAGTTAATAAAAAGCAGAAGGAAACATCACATGAGTATCAAAACAGAAATTCCTGAGGACCAGAAATATAGTCTTAGTGATCAGTTGCTTTCCACTGTTGATATAGGTATTCACTGGACGTATTATCATCTAGTATGTCCCAAGAAATAGAGACATTCTTGGAATTGACACAGTAACAGACTGTCTTTGATTTTCACGTATTTTTTTTCCTGGCAAATAGCTGTTCAAATGCAGAGTTACCTGCTAAAATTTTACCAAGGAAAGAAATTTGGCTACTTTGAGGCTCTCAATCACTGTCAGCCACTAACCATCTCCTTTCTCAGAAGATTGTCATTTTCTCTAAATATGCTTTGTTTTGAATCCTTTTCAAATGATTCCAGTATTCCAAAAGTAAAAATCCTGGAATTTCAAACAGAACAAATGAAAGTTGCCAAAAGAACCTTTGGAAGAAATGTGCATCTTCCTTTTCAAGAAAGTATCTACATCTCAAGCTAAGAATAATTGCAACAGTTTTTGAAATTCCAGTATCACCTCCTTCCTCTTGTGACAAAGCATAGATTAGGGAATAAGTAGGACATTATCTCCCACATAGTTAGTATTTTTTTTCCAGTGACTAAACAATGCAGGGCTGAAGCCTACTGTGATGCCCAAAAGGAGCTGATTACTTTGAGTAATGTCTGGCTCCTGGACCAGGAATTCCAGGTCCTTGACAATGAGCACTCACATCACCTTAGTACCACTTTGGTTCTTTGTGGAACCCAGTCCTTGACCTTTGGTGTCATCCCTTCACCTCTGTTATCAGCTTCAGCTCTGTTCTCTTCCTCACTGGTTGACTCCAGTGAAGTTCACCTGTGAGGCCTGTAAAGCATGGACTTCATGCCATAAATGCCTTTACCAGCCCCAGTTTTCAGTGCTGAGCCTTGGCAGTCACAAGCAACTTCAAGTCCCAGCACAGTGGCTCTGTCTCTGTCTGGCACTCACCCTGTACCCTGTACGGCACAGAAGGCACAACTTAGTTTGGTCATTTACACTCAAATAGAGCAGCAGCATCTTCTGCACTTTCAGGGACGCAAGGAGATACAAGCTGGTGGCTTATTTATGTGACATAATGTGCACAGCACATCCAGGAATTGACATTGCTGAAGTTATCACCACTGCAGCATTGTTCTGATAAATTACCATCACATATATATTCATAAAAAACAGAAATATGGATGCTTTGTCATTTACTAACATTTCTTTTCAGTCAAGCTTGATGACTGTATTAGAATCAGGGCCTAGCAGTCCTTATGTTTCTGTCAGGGAGAAAATCTGCTCAGGTACAAGTGAAGCCACCTGTCCTTTGTGACATTTTAGTGCAAACTCTAGTCTGTAAGCTATGTAGTTGAATTTACACAAGATGCCAACACAGCCTTGATGTGTCACTCTGTGATATTTACCTTGCTCATCATGTTTTTTCAAGTCTCAATGGGGAACAACACAAACACTGCAGCCAAGGAAATAATGTGAGGAAAACTAACTAGGTTTTTGAAGGAACCCACTGCAGTATCAGAGAAACACTGGGAGGATAATGACTCTTCTGTCCTTTGGTGTGATTGAGCACATAAATGCCCTGGGTTTTAGGGCACATTGCAACTCGGATGTTCTGGTATTTGAAGCTGTAGGATATATGTCAGTTTAAATCCAGATAGCCAGGGATTAGTATCAAGGCTTATTTTAATACAGAAGCCACACAGGATTAAAAGAACTACTTGCTTTTCTTCTCATACAGAGAGGGTGAAAATAACTCCTGAAGAGCTCAAGATTTATGCATCATTTAAGTCCTGTTCTGATGCTGCTAAATAGAGCATTGTGATGTCTCTCTGCATAAAGGTGACCCTAACACAGCAGGAGTACCTCAAGGTGTTTATCTGGCCTCTGTCAAGACATGTGAGAAAACTGAAACTGCTTTTAAGGGCAGATTTATAGCACCAGTGAGAACCTGATTAAACCAAGAATTCTCCAAGGGTATTCTGGCAAAACCCTCAACACAAGTATTCTATTTAAATATTTATTGAATTCTGTACTGTGCCTCATAAAAGGTAGTTGTATTATTTAAATGTTTTCCATGTAACTATTTATGAGTCCTGCTTCTAATCTAACCCTTTTAATCAAGTTCTCTTTATTTTAAATTAAACCTCTGCATTGGAATTATACAGCTTTTTGCTGATTTATATTCTAAATCATTGGCTTTCTACAGTTTTCCAAAATAAGACCCAGGCTGCCTGAGACTGGTATGCTGGAATTTCTGCTGGAGCCTGCCTGCCAGCAGATGTACAGCAGTCTTCCGTGGACATATGCAGATTAAACTCCCAGTAAGGTCAATAGCACTGTTCCCCTGTTGTCGTTAGGGAAAAAGAAAATCTCAGTTTCAAATAGTTTAAATTCAGCTATATCAATTATGATCCTCTAGTCCGATTTCTACCAAAGGACTGATCAAAGAAAATACCCCAGGAATTCCTACTTAAAGCCTACAGCTCTCCTCTGGAAAGTGATCAGACTTATAGGAAGACATATTTTCTTGTCACAAAGACTATGAACAGCAGGGAACAATACCCAAATACCCAATACCCAAATACCCTTCACTGTTAAAAACATGCAGCTACACTTTGAACTGTAGTAAGACTTTCAGATACTCATAACAGGCTAGATCTTTCACTTCTAATTTTTAGAGTCTTCCTTCCCACCTTACCATGTGGCTTATTGCCAGTCTGCCTACACAAAGGCAAGCTCTGATGATACTTTTTTTTTACCCCTTAGGGAAATTTTATTTTGACCAGAAATCATGACACTGAATAAAAGGTGCAGAATCTAGAAGCCCTTGGCTGAGACTCCTGGGACTCTGGAAGCAGAAAACGTACATTCATGGCTATGAATGGCAAAGCCTGTCATTCAAGCTACCTTTCTAGTTACTGCTGCCCTCTAGTTCTATGGGTCCGGAAAACTCAGAGTCTGTGGAGAAGCAAGCAGGAAGGAAGACACCACACACATTCAGTCCCCAATCTTTTGCATCAGCACATGAAACAGTCACAGACTAGTTCCTAACAGATACAAGAAAGCAAGATTGCTATGGGTCTGAGGGATAGATAAATGCCACACCTAAATGTTAGTTCAAGAGTTTTAATTATTTAGCTAAAAATATGGCATTACACTTCTTTAGTTCAACCAGTGTAGCTCTGTGTGTATGTGCATACTCTGTACTAGTTTTGGGGAGGCTTCACCAAGATAAGCAAGGCTTAAAGAGACACACAGTTAAATCAGTGCAACATCACCTTTCTAATGAAACAGATACATTTCCTTTGTGTAACAAACTGGTTTTGAGACCCCACTGCCTTGTCTACGTCATCGTTTATATCTACAAGAAAAGGGTACCTTACCAAATCAGCAGAGGGGGTACTTATCATCAGATCAAAAGTTCTCAAGGCAACTGCAAAATCAAGGCTTAATGCCTTTCCTGTTAGGTTTCTTATTTTCAAAGCAATTCAGGAAATGACAGGGACTATAGGTCAGCATGATTGATGTCCATAAACCACTGAGTATGGTGGGTAATTGTTATTTGACATGTATCTGTTTCCATCTGGGTTTCTTAGCTAAGCAAATTCTTCTGTGTAAATAATCTCATCAAATGACACAGGGACAAGTACTGTCCAGCCCATACTCTGTATGCAAGGTGCCATCAGTTCTAGGACACTGTATCAGTGGATCTCAGTGAAATGAAATCCTGTCTTAGAGTCCACATGACTACTACTATCTTACTAAGCAGAGTGAAGGTCCTGGCTGCATTCTCCAGTACAACAGCAGTGGAGTAACTCTGCACACTGCAGCATCCTGGTGTCCTGCCTACCAGAACAGTTGGTTCTTACCCAGCTCAGTTAGGTATGGTCCTCAGAGGCTGTCAGCCTGAAAGAGAGAGAGAGAGCACTCAGAGGATGCAATATTTCACAGATTCACCCTGCCACATGGCAGGGATCAAGCTCAGGGATCGAGGCAGGAGGAGGTGGAAATTGATTGAAGGTCTATTAATTTCTTCTGCGAGATTGCCTGGCAAACTTACTATGCCTGAAAGGTCTAGTTCCTGTTCTTTGCTCCTTCAAGATCTTCCATCTGTGACATGGGCTGCATGGAGGAGTGTACAGAAAAGAGATCCACAGACAGCTACCTAGCTGTGAATAAGCAGAGATTGTATTTGTCTAAAAACTCCCCTTCCTAAGTAGCCCAAATGGCCTGTGGACAACGGAGTGCAAATTCCCCCTTGCTGTCTCCCTCTATTCTCAAGAACAGGGAGTCTGACCCATCTGTATGTTTTGAGGTAATCAGTATGTTTTGAGGTAATCAGAGACCACAATGCTACATACAGACATGAGAGGAACTAGGATCTGTCACAGTCCTTTTGGTTGTCAACTACATTCTGATACTTACAAGAAACATTATCCCTTGCTTTGTAAGAATAAGCTTATTTGCTCAAGCTTTTTATATGAGGCATGACTCTAATACTGTCTGCCTTAGTTACTCTGCAGGAAATCTGCAGCCTCTCACTGAAATTATAGCAAGTCCCATATTTGCTGTGTATATGTTATGTAAGAGTTACTATTCTGGGCTATGCTAAATTTAAAAGAGAACTCTGTCGGGGGATCCTACCAGGAACTTGGGCATTGAAATGTTCAGGAGGATCTCCTTCTTTGATTAGGCAGATTGTAAGCAGAAAAGCAGAGTTTAGAAGCTTAATTTAAGTCCCAGTTCAGGTCAAAAGATTAAATTGTAAAGCCCTAGACAAATTGTCAATGATACTGTCATTTAATCTACTCCCAGAATAAAATTCCAGTTACAGTGACACATAACATTTATAAGGGGGCATATCCTGAGGCCCTTCAGCAACAGATTAAGTTCCTTACCTAGACTGGGTAGGGATGGTCTGGTGTGTAAGTGATATAGACCATGGATGGTCCACATTCAAGCCACATAGGCTTACTGTAAACCTGTGAAAATAAGCTTTCTTCACTTGTGGTGGGGCTCACACAGAGATCTTGTACTGCTTTATCACCTAAAAGTAATTTTTAACTATTTTTAAGTGGTTAAAAACATCAAGTGAATGCCACAGAATATGTGATAGATTATTTGTTGCTTTCACCCTATTAAATAGCAACAATTTTGTTAACAATTTACCAATGCTAAGAAAACTAGGAAAAAAATTGCAAAACACTAAGAACTAGACTTCCAAATGTTTACTGACACCTAAGTGTAGGGCATAAACCTGTAGAAATCTAGATGTTTTTATCAGTGTTTGTAACATGAATAGACACTGTCTCTGAAAACTTTCCATTCGATGACATAGGACGGCAGACTGCAAAAAGGCTTAAATAACTCTCTTTTGGAAATCTTTAGCAAAAAGGAGGATAAGGTGAAACTTCCCAAAGGATGATGCTGTGACAAATGGGTCAATACCTGAAACCATGACTGATCACACTTTGCTATCCACCTACTCCAGCCCAGTCTCATTCAGTTCCAATCCAGCTCCAAAGGCTATGTAAGCCCTCACAAGTGGCGGGACTTTCTGTCCAGCATTTCCCAAGCCTCTCCGTGCCTGCTGTGTTGATGTAGCCTGGCAGAGGGGAAAGCCCATTCAAACCAGGGCTAAATCAGGAGTGGAGCTGGTCAACAGGCAATTTTTCCCCAATATCTGCTTACCATTCAACGTTTTACCGAAAAACACGTTCTCGCAGGTCAGGCTAGGTGAAAAAGGGTGCCTGAGGATTTTAAATCTTGGCAAAATGCTGGGAGCTATGTTTTTCATGTTCGAGGAACTGGGTGCAGGCCCAGCCTGGACAGTTAATACTGTGTATTCATCACCGTGGCTTTTTACATGTTCGGCAACAGGTGTCTTACAGTATGACTAGCAGTCCTTTGCTGCCGATGTGGTTTCCACCGGGAAGGTCCTTGCTACACGCTGGGAACGAGCTGTGGCTCATTGCGACATCCGGAAATCCGCATTTCCACCCAGGACAGGGAGGCATCCCAGCGGGGCTAGGGAAGTTGCTGCTGCTCGCTCGCCGTGCAGGGAAGCAGGCGGCCCTACAACATTTTGAAATGCTTTTATTTCTCATGACAAGGACAACGCTGTCCTCAGCCGGCCCCGCTCCAAGGCCGGCGGTGCCGCGTCCCTCCCTTCCCTCTCCCGCCACCAGCCCTCAGGGGCCACAAGATGGCGCCGTGCGGGGCTCCCAACATGGCCACGGCACCGGGGGAGCGCCGCAGGCAGCGGGAGCCGGGCTGAGACCCCGCGGTACCGCTGGGCGAGCTCCTTTTCCTGCGGGAAAGCTGCTGGCTGAATGCAACCCAGAGCCGCGGGTGTGACAGCCTGTGCCTTTGACCAGCACCCGGAGCTGGTCTCAAGTGCCATGGGGGAGTAACTGCGCTTCTGGGGACGCAGTCTCGGCCACCCAGGCGCGCTCCAAAGGACTGGAAGATCCTTGTTTATGGTCAAGCGCTGATATCTAACACATGTGTAACACACACACACACACACATAGAGCTCTTCTTGTCCCCCACTTTTCGATTTTCATTTTCTTTCATTTTAGAAAATAAATAGTGATATGAAGGTCTTCAGCCAAGTTCTGTAATAGGTCAGCAACAAAGCAGAGCACAAGCAGGAGGCCACAGAGCTGCTGGCCCTTCTGGGAATGCTCATGTTTCAGCTGGGATAATCAAAATAATCACTGCTGTATGTAGCCAGAACTTTTCAAACAAAGACTTCCATGGAGCTGAAACCCAAACGTGACTGAAACCTTAGGTATCAAAAGCAGAGAAATCCCAGACAGTTCTGATGTGCTGTCGACATTAACAAGGCTAACCAGGATCCTACCTCTCCAAAACATTGCCACTGCAACTGGTAGATTAGAGTAACTATGCCACGTTTCAATCCAGAGAGAAAAGAAACAACATCAGGCTAAAGAAAAAAAGGTTTAGAAACAAGTAGTTGTACAGAAAATGTCTGCTTTTTATCTTTTGAACAGAAATGAAACTATTGAAAAGTTTCAGGTCTAGTCCATGAATAGCTGCAAATTGCAGATGTATATGTGAGAAAACTCTAAAATACACAAAAATCTCTGAACGCGTAGAACACTTGACATTGGTGTAACTTGTGATGGGGGTCAGTGCCAAAGCTGGGATTTTATAGGACTTTTACCTTTCAGCCAGTCTCAACTCTGGTAACAGTATTATGATAGAAAATTATCCCCATGGGATAATTGCGATGCCAATTGCACCTTTAGAGATTTCCAAGGTGCTGAGATTCCCCTTCATGCTGAAATGGTGTTCAGCTGCTGAGAGAGCATCATACTGTGTCTTCTTCCCAGGACCCTTCCAGGAGTTACATGATCCAAAATCTACACAAAAAGGAGTCTATGGGCTTAGGAAGACACTCAGTACCCCTGGAAAATCTCCAGAAAATTATATATTCTTCCTGGCTGTTCCATCCTCCTGTGAAATCACCTTGCCAGATCATCCAGAGTGGCTTCTGGGGCAGTGGTAGGGCAGAGATGACCTTCTTGTGGCTGCAGCATCTCTCAGAGATCCCTGGAGGATATCTGAGCTTGCAGAAGATTCACTGTCTTCAGGGTAATCCTGTGATAGATCATGGAGGCATTTCTTCCCTCTACTGTACTACCTTCAGGTTTTTCCTTATGAAGAGATGATCTGTGATTTGGAATTCAATATTTCTACCCTAATAGCAACTGTAGTGCACATCCCGAGGGGAGATAAAGAGTTTTGCTTCATTGCTACTGTAGAGCAGCTCCTTAATAGTCCATACAAAGTATATCTCTGCCGAAATTCAGGCTTCTCCTTTAAGTAACTTACAAACTAGCCTTCTGGAAATGCCTTCTGCTTATTTAAGTGCCAGCACTGCCCTCATCACTAGGGGAGGAGGGGAGAGAGCCGAAATATGAGGTCATATTCTAGTCATGTGACTGCTGCAGCATCTGTCAACTGTGATACAATTACTAAGACATAACTGTGCATTTATGACATTCAAACCTGCTCAGCAAAGGCTCTCCTCCTCTCTGGTGCCTTTGCCCTTTCTCTACTTAGGGATCATCTTAAAAGTTGCCTAAGAAAACCCACACCACAAATCACAAAGCATGCATTTTGGTGTTCCTGTTGTACTGAATATTGCATTGTACTACAAAAATCACACTCTAATTAAATCCTTCCCTGTAACAAGCTTCAGGGCAGTCTCTTGGGTGAGACTGTTTGGAGCGGCAAGTTTAACCTCTGTGTTTCAGGAAAGCTCTGAGCCTGCTAGGCTGAGCAGGAGTGAATACTCTCTCCTGCCTGGAGGAGCTGGGGTTTGAGACCTTTTTCCAAACTATCTGCATGATTCTAACCTCAGCTGCAGTGTAGCTGCATAGGCTATGCAATTATTAGATAAAGTAGTTTGGGGTTTTTTTCCAGTGACTGTTTTGTGACTATAAGGATAGCCAGATCTGTTGTGGATTACGTCAGGAGGTGCAGCAGCACACCAGTGTTTTCCCTCTCTCTGCATCCTGCCTTCTGTATTGCAGACTCAGAAGCATTGCCAGCACAGTGTGGACACATTCCCATCTTTTACAAGTTTCCATTTTTATTTGGTGAGCCATGGCAGAGAAGAATGCACACAGACTGTGTATTGAGTAAACCCTGAGTTATTAGAACCATAGATATATTTAGTTGCATAGGGTCCAGCAATATCCAGCAATATTGGTGCAGGTATTAAATTCATCAGAACTGTAAAAAACCTTGTAGATTAGCCCCTGTAGGATATAGGTTACTCACTATATTAACCAAGTGCAGGTTTTTAAGGAAAAATATAAGAACATACTAGAGTTAGCTAGCTCAACGTCTCATCATCGACAGAGAACAAGGTCAATGCTTAGGGAACATTTCTCTTGGAAGAGTGTTTTTTCTTCTAGAACATTGTAGCACTTCTTGGCAAAGTTGAACAGTTTTCTGAGTCGGAAGTTGCATTTGGATCATCATATTTAATAACCAAGGGTGGAAAAATTATCCTCCACAAATCTTTCCAATCTGATGGCTATGAGTCACAACAGTATTAAGCACCATGTTAAAGCAATTGTTTTCTGGTTGTTTAAAACCTGCTGCCTAGAAATTTCCTTACTTTTCAGTTCACATCAGTTCACATTTATCTCATATGTTAGGCACCATAAAACTATTAGTCACATTTGATGAGTTATAAGCTGATGCAGTACTCTCTCCCCCCTCAACAGAAAATCAGAGAGAAAAGTAATCAAGCTATTGAACTGGTGGGAAGAAGAACTAAGATTTTTCCTGGCAGCATTTGGGCTGTCTCTGACACTGGTACTGGTGATGTGGGAGATGAGCTGTATCTGTAGCCACATTTCAATACCCATCACATACCTCTAAAGAAAACCAGTAAAGGAGGAATGCAGAACCTCTAAGGCTCTTTTAGCTGTTCATTGGAAAAGGTGAACAGAGGAGAAAAAAGTTCATCAGCTATTCCCCTTAGAGCTTTGAATTCCTTCTGCTTCTGCAGGCCCATTAGAGAGAAACTAGATACTCGGCTCCAAGCTCCTTCCGTATTCCCTAGCTTGAAGAAGGATGCTTACCCGGGTGGCAGTGAGCAGACGGTTAAGGCAGGCTAAAGATCACAAGTAGATGAACATAGTAAATTGTCCTGTGGGTGTGTTGGCCAGTAATGCTTCAGAATGGAAATTACAATCACTGGGAAATTTGTGATCCACAAATAATTTTCACAGAGCCTACAAAAACTGGCAGAGGCTATTTGATTGAGATAATTTATAAGGGAGAGATTTCCATGAATGCTGTCCAGGGAGAAGTTACGTGGACCTTGAAGACAATTTGCTAGCAAAATCCCTAGTGACTAACCCAGCTCTATATCAAAAACAGAATGACACCATCCTTTACATGCCCAAATTTGAATCAGCCTCATTGAAGGCTTTAGTGTTTTAATTGTGTGCTATGACTGTGATGCTTGCAATCAACTGTGGACAGAAATTATATCACATCTCTTGACAGAAAATGGAATTGTATGTCTGTAGGTACTTGATATATGAGAAAATTCAAAAAAGACCAGTAGAAAAGAAGGGCAGGCTTCATATTCACTCCTAGGTATAGCTGTCTACTAGGGCGCATGTAAAAAGTAGCATGGAAGCTGAAGTCATCCCCACAGTATTTAATGAATTAAGAAGTGCTATCAGGCCCAACTTCTTCTCACTTTGGACTGTTAGGTGCAGTTCAAGCTGAAGGCTGTGCATTCTTATGGTGGGAGCTTTAAGTTTGTACTCTGTCCTCTGCTTGTCTCCTTGTTGCTTCTGACTCTTCCTTTGCATTCCACGTCCCTGTAGGAGCTAGGATTTTCTCAGACCGAAATCTCCTTGAAGAAGGCAACATCTTATTGTAGGCCATACTATGATAGAGCCTCCAACTAGAGCGGGGTCTCCATGAGATGTGTTACTATGAATGCATTCATTTGTATATGTCATATTTTGCATTTGATAAATAAGCTGTGCAATGAGAGAGATTTCCAGATGCAAGAAATTCTTTGAGAGCTTCCTTAATAGAAAAACCATTTGATGCTTGAAAGAGCATAGTAACAAGTTGGCACTGCATCTAAGCCTTTTATAACAGTTTAATTCACACCCTCTCTCCAAATGTAAATTAATCCAGATTGGGAAATGTTGGAAATCTGAAGCAATGTATGTAATTTGGTACTAACAGAGGGGTGGGGAAGGAAGAATGAAGGAAAACATCCTGCTGAAACCCTTGTTTGAGCATTAAGCCAATGTTTTTAAGCCTTCTAGTCTTGTGGCTAATAGTGCTGCTAAATCCAGCAATCAGAAACTGAACATCAGGCCTCAAACTTCCATCCCCAGACCTGCTGAAAATTCCTCTAGCGTTGAAACTTTATAATTCAGTTTTCCACATTTTCTTCAAAATCTGGAGAGCAAAAGTTTCAATGAAACCAAACTAAGTTAGGACTTTGGAAATTATGACTTCAGAGCACGGATTTTGAGGAAAAATAAACCTCCCTCAGATCTTAATAAAAACAATATGGTAGAAAAATACAATTCTTGCAAAACGGAGGTTGCTGTGCATGTAGAAGCAAAACACACACATGCAGACTGAATCACATTCGGAAATGCTTTTCTTCATTTGCATGGATATTCTGCAACATGCTTGAATTTTTTTTTAACAAAATTTTCCCCTGTAATTATGGCTTTTTAAAAACCAGGCCATTTCTCATTAAAATGTTCCTAGCTGTACCCTAGCAGAGCAAAGGCTGGCATCCTGCAGTCAGTCATACAGGTGGCAGGGCACTTGCATAAAAGCTTCCATTAGCATAAGCACTCCTCTGCTGGTTCTGTTTTTTGCACTTAACTCTTTTCCATCCTATGTTGAAAGTATGGGTGTATCAAGCCCCTAACCTGGGAGCTGTCTGGTGTTTGTGTAGGTGATGCAAGTAAGATTGAAGGTATTTTGGTTACTGCAGATTACCATCTGAAAAAGGCATGACCTAGCAAATGGAACTGATTCACCGTGGCTACAAGAGAAGGAAATCAATGGAGATAGCAGTAATTTTGCAGTCTATGTGTTAATGCAACACCATTGCATGCAAAAACACAAAACTACCTTCCACATAACTATGCTACATCAAGCTCTACTGTTAGGAAAGGACTTGAGCTATTTAACTCGATTGTCTCTGATTTTGGAGTACTCTGTAAGGTCATTCATCATTAAGGTCGTTCATAAACACAACATTGTTACTATCTTGAGGGAAAATGGCCTATATTACTTTCCTTTGATGTCTTTACTATGTGCAGTTATTTCTGCAAATGCTTATGTCCCTATGTCTGTCTCTTTGGGTTTCTTGTGGTCAGCAAGATACTGGAGATCCAGTGCAGGAAGCAGCTACGTCTTTATTGTTTCCAGCTAGAGGACAACACAAAGAAGGCAATTCCCTGTCTCAAAATACTAAATAGACTTTTCTACTGGCTTTTTTGACAACATGAAGGAGGATGGCAAGTAAGGGAACTGGGATCTTTCTGAAGCCAACATACAAATCTAGAACAACCCACCAAGCTTGAAGTTAAAAATATTTACAACCATTACTCCCAGAATTTTTGCAGTCATTCTAATGAATGGATGGTCATATTACTTATTTCTGTGAGAGGAAAGGGACACAAATTAGAACATGTGAGAAGTTGTCCAGTTTCATGTAAGAATTTGTGAATTCAAAAGCAAGCCCATTTTGATCTGGGAAGAAACAGTTCTCTGAAAATATTTTGCATGGCTTCAATCACACTTAATCATTGGTTGCCACAGCAATCTTCCTCAGTAAGAGTGTTGGAGTTGTCTGTGCCTGAAAACCTTTTGTTCCCCTTCTGCAATGCTCAACTGCACAAAGTCTATGTAAAATTTATTTATAAAGCAAGGTCTGCTTTGTTTGGATTCGTCCATTGACCAAATTCAGATATCACAGGAGCTGATGCAACTGGGATGACTCATGCCACCGCTGAATTCTTTTCAAAATCTATTACTATAAGCTGAAGTCTACATCAGTTTTATCTTCTTGAGTTCCCGTTATTGGCATCAACGTTATTGGCATCAACTGCCACTTTCTGATGATGGTTTAAGGGGTGGAAGGAGCAGTGAGTTTGGTAGCAGTGTGCTTATGTGTATTCATGAATATGTGAACTGCCGAGGTGTTTTGTCATCCCTAAATTGGCATTATAATTTCCAATGGAAAACATTTCTTCCTATTATTAATTAAAAATTTCACTTTAAATGTTTGAATTGATCTTTAAAACATTTTTTCTTTGTCACCACAGCATTTTCTAGCCATCCTGGAAGGAGAGTTTTTGGGTTACAGAAATGGAAGGTCAAGAAGGTTGCAGTCACTTTTAAGAGACAACTGTGGTATATAGTTTGCATCAGAAGATGGAGGGGGTGAGAGATGTGCATCCCCTGTTTCCACTGACACCACTGATCCTTCAGCTCTATTGTCATGTCAACATTATTGTCATGCCACATCCTATTGTAGAGCTGTAGAACTGAAGTGATGAGTTCATGGCTGGGTTTTGACAGAACTTGAACTAAAGGATTAGATTATCTGTAGTCCTAGGTCAAAACTTCAGTTTCACTCTATCTTTCATCTGAAATCAGGTTGGATCAGAGTTTTAAAAGGTGTANTTAAGAATCGAGGAAAGAGTAAATTTCAGATCTTTAAAGCATCTTTCCTTCTTACTGAGTGACCAACCTCCTTAATTAATGCAGAGTTAGCATTTCCTGGCAGTAGTGGGAGCTCTTATAAAATATCNNNTCATTGGTTGCCACAGCAATCTTCCTCAGTAAGAGTGTTGGAGTTGTCTGTGCCTGAAAACCTTTTGTTCCCCTTCTGCAATGCTCAAANTTGTCATGCCACATCCTATTGTAGAGCTGTAGAACTGAAGTGATGAGTTCATGGCTGGGTTTTGACAGAACTTGAACTAAAGGATTAGATTATCTGTAGTCCTAGGTCAAAACTTCAGTTTCACTCTATCTTTCATCTGAAATCAGGTTGGATCAGAGTTTTAAAAGGTGTACCACACGAAGAGCGCACTCAGGTATTTCTGAAAATTCAGCTGTAAAATGTGACAGTGAGATCCACGGAGTATTTTGTGATAACTATCCTTTTGTTTTTCTCTTTTTCCCTAAAGAGATAGGATCTGAGCTTAGTTGAAAACTGGTGCAATATTTTCAGCTTCAGTTACACATACATNAGGCAACCTTTATTTTTACCTCCTGGGAGCTGGCAATGAAAACAAGGAACTGGCAGTATTTGCTGAGCTGATTATTGCTGTGTCAAATGATAGAAGACTTAGTAAACAATGATAGTAGGAAAGATGGGAAGCCATACCTTCAGATCGGGTCTCAGCCCCACAGTGCTCATCACTCCTGAGGGGTGGCTGAAAAGAACATATATATATATATATCTCCCCTGAGATAGCTGCATGCCTCTTTTCATGACTGAGTTCTGTACCTTGAATCAGTGCTGGGAAACAGAGTAATTTTAGCCACTGGTACCTATGCAAAGTAAAGTAGGGAAAATATTCTGTGGGCTTAATAATATNGAAAATATTACCAGATTTACTAGAATTAATCAATAATAAATACGAATAAGAAGTGAGAGAAATAAGTTGCATTGGAATTAGTGGAGCTCAATAAAAATGAAATTTCGGACACATAGGCCTTGCAATGATGACATCTATGCTAGTAAATTAAACAAAGCTAGGCTATATTGTTGAGTGCTGAGACTCAGTTTTCGGGACTGCGACATCCATAGACCATTTCTGGGGGTAGTTTTGGGTGGAGTAACACCATGACTCTCCCAGGGAACTCACCAGTGCCATGCAGGAGTTAGCTTTGACAAGGCACCATTCCTAACAGGATACGAGACATCAGTGTCATGGACATGGCCAGGTTGTGCCTGCTGGTCCCAGCACCATGAAATAGGCTCAGGCACAATTTAGTTTAGTTGAAGGGTTATAGTTTGGGGGCTTTTTGTGTCCTCGAAGATTGTTTTAATTAATCTGAAATGAAATATTGCTAAAGCTNATACAGAGTTTAGGTCAACTTTCAGGCAACCTTTATTTTTACCTCCTGGGAGCTGGCAATGAAAACAAGGAACTGGCAGTATTTGCTGAGCTGATTATTGCTGTGTCAAATGATAGAAGACTTAGTAAACAATGATAGTAGGAAAGATGGGAAGCCATACCTTCAGATCGGGTCTCAGCCCCACAGTGCTCATCACTCCTGAGGGGTGGCTGAAAAGAACATATATATATATATATCTCCCCTGAGATAGCTGCATGCCTCTTTTCATGACTGAGTTCTGTACCTTGAATCAGTGCTGGGAAACAGAGTAATTTTAGCCACTGGTACCTATGCAAAGTAAAGTAGGGAAAATATTCTGTGGGCTTAATAATATATCTGTGACTAAATATTGTTATCTGGTGAGTAGGGGAAAAGATAAAATTTAACTATTATGGAATTTTTTCTAGGAAACTGGGTTAGAGCATGCATGTAAAAGGAAGTGTCATTTTGAATACAGTCCACTTTCCCAAAGAGAAGGTGTGCCTATGCTATAGTAGTTACATACTATTTTCTCTGAAAGTCACTCATTGAAAAGGTGAGTTATTTCCATTACAGATATATTAAGCATTGCTATAAAGCTTGAAGTGAATATTGCTTTATTATCCTCTGTATTTCCTGATTTCTCAGAGGTTTGAATTATGCTGAGATCGACTTTATGGAAGCAAGTGAGCAGTCTTAACCATATGTTAGTAAAGCTTTCCAGCAAAGTAATGTCTTTAATAAGGACATATTTTTTGTAGATCTTAGAGATTCTTTAGGTGCAACAATGGCACTACTGAAATGAAATAGACTGAATGCTGTGACTCTGAAGTCCTATTCTCTCTATTGTTATATGGAAGGAGGTCATCTCCACTCACTGAAATCTTTGGCATATGAAGTTATCAACAGCATGATAGAATTCTCAGAAATTACAGTTCCATATTGATTACAATAAACACCTAAGAAGAAATTGATGGGTCTCTTCTCCCTTCCCTCCATTTCCCATCAGGATATACATTTCCACCATACTCTTCCAGCCTCATTAAACATTAGCTTTTTAGAAGCTATTAGCACTTAAGGAGTTTCTCATGCTTCACAGTGAGCTGCTTACAGCCCATGCTGCCCTGTATGTGCCAGATTCCCCAATCCTTGGGTCTGATTTTGAATCCCCTCCAGCATTCTCCACATGCCGGATTACATGACAAGTTGTTGAAAAAGACAGCCAAAGAAGGACTTATCCTTTCCCTCACAATGCAAGGTGGGTTCAGGTCCTAAAGCAGGACTTAGTGGGGGTACTGTGGGGTCACCCATCTCCTCATTCACTTCTCCCGTTCTTCATCCCTATTTCCCAGTATCCCATCCACTACCATTCCTTACCTCCACATGCTGCTAGCCTTTATTTCACTAGGAAGCAGGTAACTGTCATGGGCTAAAATGTGGCTACATTTTTCTATGTGAAACATTCTTAAATGAAGAAAGATGCTTGTTTCACCATTTGGCTTTACAATGTGTAAAAACATTTGGCTTACTTGTGTACAGAAGATAGTTTGGGGATTTGCTTCTGTACACCACGCAGATCAAAAATCATATTCAAAGAAACTGATGAAAGAAATCCAGACTTCATGAGAATTCAAACCTGAATCCAAACTTCATAAAAGACTGGGGAAAATCCAGAAGACAGTTTTAGGCACAGATTCATTTGTAATAAGTGGAATTTAAAATGGTATTTTTTCACACATATATATCTAGAGTGGGAGGATTTGTTGGTTGGTTAGTTGGTTTGTGTACAGAGGAAAATATTACCAGATTTACTAGAATTAATCAANCCTGCTGGTCCCAGCACCATGAAATAGGCTCAGGCACAATTTAGTTTAGTTGAAGGGTTATAGTTTGGGGGCTTTTTGTGTCCTCGAAGATTGTTTTAATTAATCTGAAATGAAATATTGCTAAAGCTTTACTTTTCCCCTCCAACAGTTACATCTGGGGTAATCACAAGCAGCAATCTGAAACACAACATGGCAGTGATCCTGGTGTCCTCTGGAAGTCTAGTGTACAGCAAAGTACAAAATGGGAAACCTGTTACCCTACAGATTCATCGTGCAATGCCCTTAATTTCCAGAAAGCCAGTAGAGCTGTAGGATGATTTGTAACATACAAAGATGTTCAGTTTTAGCTTTCCAGAACTCGATATTTCTGGGGATTAGTTTCATTTCAAAATACAGGAAGGAGCCAGTATTCCTTCTGCAAGTCCTGCCCCATCCATGTAACAATACCTCCTCTGGTCTCTGGCAGTGAGCCGAGGTCTATGACTTTATTTTGTTCTCCTTTTGGTACATTGTGCTACATAATAACGCCAGACTATACAATCTTGAGTGCTGGCATGAGTCAAAGTTGTATATTTCTTAGGACCTAGGAAAGGGATGTTCTGATGCTATGGTGATGTATGGAGCCATAGAGGTGACATCAACTGATGATAATGCTTAGCCCTCTCTTCCATGCCTGGGAGTGGTGGTGACTCTAGCAGTACAAAATGCCTCACCATCATATAGATTTTATTTCCAACAAAATGTCTGGTGAACTGCAAGGAACTGTCACCAAGTTGGCCTGAGGAAAAGAATTGCTGCTTCTTGACACTTAGCCCAGTGCTAAATAGCTGAGTAGAAATTTAATTCTGTTGAGGTTCCTTCACTGAATATGAAATAATACCAAAAAAGCTCTGACATAATTTATTTTGTATTTTAATACTATATCTTGAAATATAGATTTCAATATCTTGACAAGATTTGTCAAGAAACCTGTGGGAGGCAGGTGCGCTAATCTCACCAAGTTTCCAATGTATTCCCTCTGGTGCTTTCAATCCTTGAGTACAAAACTGTATTTCATGTTGGCTTGAATAAAACACAAGCTAAATTTTAGGCATGGGCCTGGATCTGTGGACTTCTCATATTTAAAATTAAGTACCCTTTCAGAGGTGAACTGAGCCGCTTTTGTTCCTTTTCTGATTGGCTGTTTCCTTTTTGATTCTTCTTAATATCTCTTCTACCCCTACTCTTCTATTCATCATTTTCTCATTCTTCCATCTGCCTCCATTTCTTGTAGCATCCTGCACTCTGATCTAGCTTTCCCTCTCTTTTTTCCTTCTTTTCTTTATACAGAGACTTCTTTTACAACTGTAGTAAAGTAGCGTTATATTTAATTTCTTTCTTACTTTTCTAAGTGGGACTAGTAAACAGCATGCTAATGAATTTGGCAGCAAACAGTAATCTGGGAGGTATTACAGGGGTCAGTATGGGATAAATAACCCTAGAGAAATCAAGAAAAAGATTAAGTTGCATCCTAAGAAATGTATCTGGGGAAAATAAATCAAATTCACAGCTATTTCTTAGGGCAGAGAAACCTGGAAAGAAGGGCATGTACCCATAGTTTGTATCAGCTTGATCGTCTTAGTATGAAGCCTGACTTCAGTCACTTGCTCTCCTTTTTATGTGTTGTGTACTTCTCGAATTTCTTCAGGACCTGGACCATGAAATTTGCAGAAGAGAAGCTGCTTTCTCCTCTATATTTGAGCAGTTCCTAGTCAAATCAAATATTTGCCTTAATTAAGGACACAAGACTATTGTGATACAGTAGAAAAAAATATTAATAATAGTGCAGCAATACAGCATTGCTGCAAAACCAAATATACTCTTGGAATGTATATCTAAAAGAATCACAGCGCTGAAGTGGACAGCACTTATTAAGTGGTTATACTTGTATGATGATGTTGAATCCTGGCTTGTATCAGAAATACTGTGGCCAGCAGGAGTAGGGCAGTGAATCATCCCTCTGTACTGGAGCACTGATGAGGCCACACCTTGAGTCCTGTGTCCAGTTTTGGGCTCCTCACTCCAAGAAAGACATGGAGGTGCTGGAAGCATATCCAGAGAAGGGCAGCAGTGGTGGTGGGTCTGGAGTACAAATTTTATGATGATTGTTTGAGGGATCTGGGGTTGTTTAGCCTGGAGAAAAGGAGGCTCAGTGGGTACCCTAATACTCTTTACAACTATCTGAAAGGAGGCTGCAGAGAGGGGAGTGTCAGTCTCCTCACCCGGGTAATAACCAATACGACAAAAGAAATGGCCTCAAGTTGTACTAGGGAAGGTTTAGATTAGATATTAAGACAAACTTCTTCACCTAAAGTGTTGCCAAGCACTAGAACAGGCTGCTCAGGGAAGTGGTAGAGTCACCATCCCCGGAGGAATTTAAAAGGCCTGTAGATGTGGCACTCAGGGACATGGCTGAGTGGTGGACTTGGCAGTTCTAGGTAATAATTGGTCTCAGTCTTAGAGATCTTTTCCAACCCAAATGATTTTATAATTCTACACTGTGCTATCTTACTATAATTTAGCACGCCATGAATATGAGGGAGGGCATGTGCGGTGCAGAGGGTAAAATTTCACTTTTATGAATATTTTTGAGATTTGTTTCTGTTCTAGTTAGGAATGCAATCTGAAAAAATTGAAATCCTTACAAATCATTAAAAAACTCCCAAAACTTCTGGAAGAAAAATGAAGCTGATTGAAGTGTTTAATGATGGCACCTTTTCATTTATGCTACACTGTATTCTAATGCTATGGTAACTTGAAACCATAGTGATCTAGAAATTAAAATGTTTTGTTCTGAAAAAAAAAAAAATTGTATGCTTCGAAGCTGCCAGAAACATCTTTATGCCTTTCTTAAAATGTTTTCTTGGAATTGACATGATTTCAAAAGGTATTCTTCTCAAAGGAGTTGCCTTTTTGGAGAAAAGGTTTCCACTGATGTATTTCTTTGACCATCTTTAAAGGTCCTGTACTGCACTTACTAAGAAGAAGCACATAGAGTAGTGATTGTGATGCTTTCCAGTAGCTAGTGCCACTGGAAAATTTTTTAGGCATCCCTGTCTGTGGAAGATTTATTTTTAAAATGTTGTATCTCATTCTCAGCAATGGGCTCTAGTTTTGGTCCTGGTATCACTATTTTGCTTTAGTCACCTGAAAACTCCCATCTCAGTTACATCCATGCAAAAAGGAAGGAAATGTTAACGAAAGATCACAAGCTGCAACAGCATAATAGAATGTGACAGTTCAAGAGACCTGTGCAGGAGCTTTCCATGTAGTGAACCACAATAGGTTGCTCCCTGAAGAGAACAAGTGATGTTTCCCCTGTTTGCAATATTCATCCCCATTCTGGGAAAAGAACTGCTAGAAGCACAGTAAAGAGCCAGTGTGCTCTAATATTGAGATGACTGCAGCAGATGACCTAAAATGCATCATCCTGTTTCATTTTGGTTTCCTATCTTGCGTGCCTTTGCTTGGAGATACCACATGAGGAATGCAAGCATACAGCCATGACCCTTTAAATTAGGAAAAAACCCTTTAAAAAGGAAATTAGTACTAGCGCTCTTGTAAATGATTACAGAATTTTGGGGGATAGCGTGGAAACTGACATTCAGGAGGAATTGGATCTGCAGCTATTGAATTGCCTAACCACTTCTGGCACATTAGAAATACGTGATTTGTTTCCTCTGTATTAGCTGGGATACCAACACATTCTCTGCATTACATAATCTTGGGTAGAGAAGCAAAACTGTAATGATGAGATTCATAAGCTGTAAAAATGGTTTGCTCACCATTTATGACAACAGTAAATCATTCTGACTAAAAACCAGGCTTGTGTTATGTCCACTTGGGTGTAACCTTCTGCTACTTAGGGACAGCTCTGCTTGAGGATGAGAGATTGATTGGTCTGAAAGACGATATGCTGCAAACAGGGCATTCAGATGACATTGCCCTTTTCATTGACTTTCCTGAAGATTTAACATTCCTTGTAAGTCTAAAAGTTTTTTTAGAGAACCATAAACCATGACTCCAATCTTCCACAGACAGGGATGCCTAAAAAAATTAATCCTCTGATGGACTTTGTGGGACTAATTTGAGTGTTTTTCACTTTGAGCTTTGACCAGGGCTTGGAATTTTTAAGGGTGTTTCCTCAAATACTGGCTACTTCCATGAAGTCATTTCACCCAACCTGGGAAGATGTCCACCTTTGTAGTGTGATGCATGACCACCTCCTAGTGATGCACAACCCAGTGACAAAGTGACACATTGTGGCTTATGTGGCAGGGTGAACAGGAGGATTTGGGCAGATAATTGCTGAAGTGTTCTCACAACCAAGAGTGGCAGCACAGTTGATGAACATAACTATATTGTGTAAATGTCAAGGTCAAATTCAGAGACATGTTAATAATGGACATGGACAGATCTATCTTTTCAAAATGTGTTTATTGTGTGATGAACACCACTTATTCCCTAGTTCCATAGACCAAACAGGTCTTTTGCTGCTTATACTAAGGCCTGGCTCCATCCCTTTCTCTTCTATTTTCCCTGCTGCTGGTAACTCAGATGAAGGACTTCGTGATTCTTCTTCATGGTCCCACTCCATGTTGTCACGTGTGAAGTCTGTATACCCCAGAAGTTGCTTCCAAAAAATGTTTAGCTGCACAGTCATCTACGGAGTTTCACTAGGCTCGTGTCATCATAGGCCTCCCATCATTTATTAGACCTTCTCCTTTACACATTTCCCTCCATTACTGACCTAAATTATTTAGAACAGGCCTTACTCCTAAGGGTAATCTAGTTACATTTCTTCCTCCCAAATAGTGCTCAGCCTCATATGCATATAGAAGTCTTACAGAAATCCTAAAAAGCAAAATTTTAATTCCTAAAATTAAAAACTGGGCTGTTTAGTATTCATATGTGATGCTAAAGTAACTGTTCAGTGCATAACCTGGAACTATTCAGAAACTGTCCCTTTTGTGAGAAATAAGATGGAACTGTCTTTTATTTCCTAACAACTTTATAGCAAAGAATGAGGAAACAAATACATTTTAAATATCACTCAGATGATAAGAGTTTCCTTTTAACACGTCATACTGGTTTATTTTGCTACCTTATGAAAGAAGTAAGCGAAAAAATGGCTAGATTCAGTGTCTTTAATAAAGATATTTAAAATAATATTTGTTATGGGCAGGTAATTATTTAAACACTTTTTGTATTTGTACTGATGAAAAATGGAAGCATATTACACAGAACAGATTGTTAATCTATCTGAAAGAAGGATGTTATTCCTAGTAAGGTATCCATTGAGGCTCTAAGGTCCTAAAAGTCAGAAAAGTTTAAGAGAGCAAATCAATTTCCAGGGACTTTTGGTGTCTATGTTCTCCTTATAGTTGCATCCTCTTTATCACACTGCTAGGGTGATGGCTGGAAAATGACATCTGCAAAGGGTGAAAACCAAACACAGTAGATGTGCTGTGGATGAAACCAACAGTCCTATTCCCCTGTGGGGGATTCCATAGAGCCATTTCGCTGTGAGACTCTTGTCAGGTTTTACAGGATCCTCCTCCTGCAGCTATGTGACTTTCTGGTTGTGCAACCAGCCAGATTGGTAAGGAGAGAGCTGAGGCAAGCGTTTCAGTTTGCCAGTTCTGTACCTTCATTTTCCCTAAATATTTAGTGCAGACTAATTGGCTGTCCATTGTCTGAACGAGATGGAGGACTGGATGAGAATCATTTGGCTGAGATTGCGCAAGTTCAAAATGATGATTACAGGATTTGAGAAGCAACACTAGCAATTAAGGAAGCAGCAGAGTGGAGGAAGTGTACTTCCCATCGATTGTGCAGACGGCAGCCTGGGGTGCTCTTGCCCAGGAATGCAAGTGTTGGCTACTCCTAAATGTATACATTGGCAAGTACAGTGAAAAGGAAGTGGATGTCACCTGGGCCACCGAGTATCTGCATGATGTCAAGTCCCTCATGTATACCTGGGAACCTCTAGGTAGATCTCTGTAAAGCATTTTTCTTGGGCCTGGTGCCAAAACTCATCCTGAAATAGCTGCTTGTGCAGGACATACCTGCTTATTATGAAAAGTTGTCTGGGAGACCTGTGCACTGAGTCCTACACTGGCTGCCAGTTGACTTCTCGGCAAATACAGCTTTCTTTTACAGCTGGCATTTTCCAGGGGCTGAGGAAATACCCCCTGAGGCAGCCTCTGTCTGCTCCTGGGTTTGATGCTCTCTGGATGGGTTGTGAAGACATTGCCGCAGAGCAGTCTTGGATGTCCTAGTCGCCCCCTCTGTGGTGTGAAGGCAAGAAGGCTTGATTCACTAAGCTGAAAAACTTGCAAAGTAATAACTTTTCTATTTTGTCCTGATTTGAAAATGTGTTTTATTGAATATTCGGATGAGCTTTGTGCAATGTGGGATTTGCATTTATTTTCTCCCTGAAGCATGTGAGATCAAATAGAAACACAAACTACACAACACAGAGGTCTCCTCGTGGCTTGCACTGTTGTGTGCTGGTTTTGTTGTTACTGGACAGAGTTTATAGCCTAAATCTGCAAAAAATACAGACTAGAAAAGGCAATTGTTTTCTGACTGTCAATGTATTTCACATCATTTGAAAATGTGAAGTTTGAAACAGCTTGCTAGGGTGATAACCTAGTGCCATTGAAGAGTGGGACTTGTGCCACTGACACTAGTGGGAGCATGATTTCAATCATTTTTCACGCAGTATCTGCTCTTTTTAGACCTTTTCCTCTGGTCCTTTAGCCTTGCAAACGTGTACTCAAGACCGTTTAAACCACACACGTTGGTGTTCTTAAATCCATTCCCACTACTGAATTTCAGACCCAAAGACAATTAACTCGGCACGGAACAAAATCCTTTCACATCCCGTTGATTATTTCCATACGTACCGGCTCAGCCGGGGGCTAATGCCAGAGGATGCGACCAGAGTTCCCTTTGTGCGCACAGGGCGATGGCGCGGGGGCAGCACAGGATTAACGCGCCCCCGCTGCTCGCGCGGGGCAGGGGGTGCCCGCGGCTCCCAAGTAACTTGCGGGGCGGGGAAGCGCGGGGTGTTGCTGTGCATGCGTGTGCGGGCAGCGGGGCCGGGGCGAGCGGCCGCTCCCGCACAGCG
>WEIV01025777.1:234981-250290 GCA_013390005.1 Calyptomena viridis
GGCAGGAGGAGACGGGCTTTATTTTTAGCGGTGCTGGAGCCGGGGCGCCGAGGCATCGCCCGGGGCGGGGGGATGCCCTGCGCCTGCAGGGCAGCGCTCCGGGCCGGGCATCGTCCCCGGCAAGCCCTCCTGTCCCTCGGGGTGCCGGCCCTCCCGCCGGCCTTCAGGTGGGGAAATCTGCCCCATTCAGCACACAGGGAACACGCTGCCTCAGCTGCCTCGGGTCGGATAGAGAGCCAGGGTGCCGCAGCTTGACTTGTTTGTGCTTTACAGCGGGTAAATAGCTACAAAGAGTTGTTCAGACTAAAGGTGGAAAATAATAACATGTAATTCTCAGCCACTGGCTTTGAGATAACCTGGGTTTCTTTTGCTTTCCCGGACAATTCAAATGATTCATTTGGTTAAGATTACAGCCGGTTGTGAAAGATGCTGTGATGTCAGCACAGCTCTTAAGTAACTTTAATGATGGATAAAATGTTGGATGTTTGAAGGGGTATAGTGGTTTCTAAAGGGCTCCATGATTCAAGTCACCTTTTTGTTAGCTTAACTTGCCTGGCACCAGCCGCGGGCCAAGCGTGGTCTCCGGGGTTAAAGTACTTCCAGCTTCTGGGAATGCCTTATTGGAAACAGTTTGTGAAGGATCTGACCCCAGGAGGTGTGAAGCATATACGGAAATGCTACATGGGTTTCTCTAAAGTTTTGTATTCCTTATATTAAAACTTCTTGCAGTGTGAGCATGTGCTTTGGTCTCACATGACCTCAGACATGCTTCCTTGTTGTAAAGAGCAACTAGTAAGATAATCTCACTGAACTCACATGGACTGAAGCTGTAATTTTTAACCATGTTATTCCTAATTGAACAACTGCTGCCTGAATTAGTGTATCTTTTTAGATCTGCATATAGCCTTAGGTATGGGAATCGGCATTTAACTGATAACTATATCTTTGTTAGGCCTGAAATCAATAATATAATTAATTCCATGAGAACTGTAGAAAACAGCTGCATTTCCAGAAAGCTGATACCCTGAAGGGTGAGACTCTTCCCACAAAGACTGACTTCATGGTTGTCATCTCACTGACGTAAGCACAAACTAGTCAAATTTGTGCCAACTAAGTGCATTTCTTAGTACTGTCATAGTCTTATTTTTCAATAGTAATTGGTTCAAAACATGGCTTGTAAAATGTTCCTTAAGTGGGTTACAAAACAAGGATCTAGTGCTCAAAGAAAGCATTTGGTTAATATGTAGCTAATTTTCTTTTTCTTTTTTATAATGAGCATTGGAAAATGTGAAAGTGACCCTAGCACTACTGTACATATGGATAGATTATTTGGGGATGCCATCTCAAACTGCTTGTGCTGGGCTTGTTGCTATTAATGGGAGTATGTGTTGTTAGCTCTGTGTAACCTTAACTAAGGTGGTTTTACGGTATCCCACACTGCCTGAATGCACTGAGTACAAACCCAGCTGGCCTTTGGCCTCCTCAAAATTTAGTAGGGTAAAGTGGCCAGTTTACAACAAACAGTAAGCAAAGATATGCCTCTTATCATAAGAAAAACTTTTCAGTGTGAAGTCGTATATCCAGAGGTGTAAAAAGTTGAGGTAAGTTTTTTTTCCAGTTTCTGAAAAGCCAAAAGCTTCAGTTTGAATTACAGAGCAGTTTTTGAAGTAAATAGAAACAGGTCTTGCTGGCCTGATTCATAGGAGCCTCAGATCACATAGGGTGTTTTAATGAGGCTACTTTACAGATATATCTGGCCTTGGCAAAACTCCCTTTTTAGTCAGACATGTGGTGCTAATAAAATCTTTACCACTATGCCCGTCCCACTTCAGCATGTTTGGGGAACTGGTGGACATCTGAGGCTGCCAGTCCAGCAACTTCATTCAGCTAAAAGCTGTTCTGTTAGGGAGTGGGCTGACAAGCCTGTCTTCCCAAAGTATGCAATAACAGAAAGCTTACTTTCCAGCTGAAATATATATAGTAAAGAGCAGAAAAGATATGTTGATGGTGCCTTCTCTCTGTTGAGGAAACAGAATGCTGTATCTGATACATGCCTGCTGCTTGCACAGACTTCTGTATGGATTGGATTCTTTGCTGCCCAGATTTGGGATTTCTGTGCCAGCATACATCAGTGCTTTTATTTCTAATTCTGTGACCCCCAAATAGTTTTACTGTAAAATACTAGCCTAATGGTATCATTCTATCAAAACTTGGCAGTGATCACTGTGGTACCTAAGCAGTTCACAATCTTCAGCATGTTTATACTCCCAGCTCTGGACAGAGTACATAAGTACAATCTCCATATCTCAGTTCAGGGGGAAGAGGAATGAGGGGGTAAATGAAGGTTCAGACAGTGTCCACCCTACTCCAGATCAATGCAGGAAGCCCATAGCAGGGCAAAGATTAAAGGTCTTTTGATTCATAGCTGGTGCACAGCAGTCTCATCACCCTGAAATACTGACTTATCAGTGTGTGAGTTTCCGTAACTTGCAGGGTTATGTAGTTAGCAACTTGTGATAGACTTTGCTTTGGCAGAGGAGTTGCAAGCTTTTGAGTACATCTAGTACTCATTTCTAGCTCACTTCTTCATAACACACAGAGGATCACATGTAGTAACTATAACGATGACATAAGGCCTCATATCATTGTGAGTTTAAAGTAGGTTGAGAATAAGTCTATTAAAATCCCATTTTTTCCTAGTTATACATAGCAGGGAAAAATGCCACTAGTGGTTCACAAAGTTCAGTTTATACACAGGCCTTTGGGTGTGTGAGTTCAAGGCAGCTTTTCTCTGGCTGAAAATACTGAGGCCCTGGTTCAGCAGAAAATAGTCAGTACAGCTGCTGGGCAGTGGAGGCTCTCAGAGCCCGTTTGGGTTTGCAGCTGTGGAGGCAGCCTCCCATGTCAGGGAGGCGGGTGGGAATTTGGTGTCATTCCTCCAGCAATTCCTCCCAGAGGTGGAGCCAGAAGCAACTTACAGCCTTGCTGCTTGCACTGGGTGAGCTTAGAGTGGGTCTTGGTTTCTGCAGGAAGATGAGATCTGTGGAACCTGTCTGCATTGAAGACCTGCATCAATGCACTTAAGTTTAAATGCGAGGTGGTTGTGATACTGATTCTTGGATGCCTTTGGCTTTATTGCTGCCTGCCTTGCTCTGGGAGACTGTGTCAGTACTGCTCTTCATTGAGTAGGGCTATGTGGTAAAATCAGCTTGGGAAGAGAAGTGTGGCTTCATCAAGAGTCTGTTAAGATCACCACGTTCATGTGTTTTTGAACTGGTGACAACTGATCATCATTTTGATCTTCCATAATACCAGAAGTAATACTGCCAACTCTCATGATATTAATGCTTTTGGAGAAATGTCTGTAGGCACTGTCCCCTTGCCATGTCTCAAATGATTGGGATAAGTGGGAGGGCACACAGGAGTTGCCTTTTGGGGATTTCACTCTATAATGAAGGCTGTTGTTTGGGGTGTTTGGGGTTTATCCTCCTGCCAGTCCCTTTTGTCGTGGGATTTTCATTCATGATGTCCCTTTCCTCCAGTATGTGCTGACCACATACAGGTGGAAGAGGTGGAAATCTTGTTCTGCTGCTTTGTCTTCCTGTGAAGGACGGTTGGGACCTAGAGGGAGGATGGGGGGCTGCAGTAGCAGAGCCCATGCTGCTCCTGTTGCTCTGGGAAGAGAGATACTGAGGTGTAGCATGGCTGTTTGGTGCAGGTTTGGCACCAAGCCACCATCTGAGCAGTGCAGAGGGGTATGGTGAATCTTACTATGGTGCAGTGCCTCATAATAACATTTATATCCCCCAGCATCACTTGCCGTTGTGATACTGGTGTGGTCTGGTTGAACAAAGCTGAGGTAAACAGTGTTCTTTGTCTTTTTGCTTTTATATCTCTGCCTTAAAGGCCCTAATATGTGGTCTGATACAATGAAGCTCTCAGTGCCTTCTCAACTGTCACCAAAACAGTACCACAAAACACGCTAAGCACAAGAGCAGAACAAGCCACTTCTTGATACTTCTGAGCTCAGATATCAGTGGTCACTCTGGCTGCAGCCATAGCCATCTTAATTCAGATACAGTGATTTTCTGGTTGTAACAGAAGCCCTGACATTAAAAGCAATTTTTTGTTAAAGTTGGTCAGGCTGGTGAAGTGTGTAAAGCTAACTCAGGTATTAGGAATATTTGCGTTAAGGTGACATGTAAAAACGAGTGGTTATAATTGTGAATGTGCCTGTGTGTGAGGTGTGGTTATTAAAATGGATGGTAACCAAACTTGCAGCAGTTGCTATAAATAAATAGCAGTAATCTTTATGCTCCTTGCTGGCTGTTTGTCTTGGCTTTGATTGGGTAGCCCCGGTCTAGCAGGTACCACTCCAGTATCCTACTGAGCGGAGAGGCAGCTGCTAATCATTTTGGCCGGTCTGTTGTGAAATAGAAATACCCCCCCTTCAGAGCACATTGCTCCTTCCAAGTTGCCCCTACCAGGCAGCTGTAGCACCAAATGCCAGCCTGGAGTAAAGCAGTCTCACACAATGCAAAGCCTCCCATCCTTTACTGCAGAGTTGTAAACACTGAGACCTCTAACGTGATTTTGGCAGCTCCTAACATGAGATATTAGCAATTAAGATCCTGTCCTCTTTCTGTCCCCCCCCCGCACCTCCCTCCTCCCACATGCATTTTCCCTCGCTCCCTTTCCGTGTCCCAGCCGAGCTGGCAGCTGGCGCTGGGAAGCTGTGAGCTCATGAGCTCACCCCCGGCTGGCGTGCTGGCCTATGAATAGCTCAGCCTCCGCTGAAGCTGCTCTGTGCCTCAGGATGTTGCCAGCCACGTAGATTTAACAACTGGAAGTACACAGATAAAATAAAAACATGCCTAGATGCTCTCTTTGGAATTTAAGTTTTTCAGTGGAAGAGGAGGTGAAGTGGCAGAGCTTGCAATCGCTGTGTCAAGAGTTCTCTAGACACGGGTTCAAGCAAAGACAGGCTTTCCCTTTAAAAGGAAGGGAACTTGTACCTTCAGATTTGCTTTTAAAAATGGCTTGCAACAATAATAATCCCAGTGTGAATCTTGCATTCAAATGCCTCTTTGTGAGCTCTGACTCATGCTTTGAAAGCACTGTAGCTTTCCTAGAAGGATAGGTAAATACTGCTATCACCAGATGGGGAGTTGCAGGATGGGAGATGCTGCTCTGAGTTCCCAGAAGCATCCACTACATAGATGTTGGAAACTCAAGACAGTTATGTTTCATTGTCAGAGCGCGAAAAGCCCCACAGCATTTCTGAATAGCGATGCCTAATTATGTGAAAATCAAACGTAAGGAATGCGCTTAAAAATGTAGATCTGGAATGTCTTTTCCACATTGACAGCAAATTAGTGGCAGACCAAAATAAAGAACTCAAAGCCAATCAAGTTCAAGAGGTTCTCTGAAACTTCAATTTTTGATATGTTGAAAGCATATTTTTATGAAGACTACTGACCTAGACAGGCTCTTGTTAAACATTGCTGTGGTGGTCAAGTAAAAAGCCCTCTTTCCTGGATTAAGAGTCAGTGAATATCCTTTAATTTGTCTGAATTTTACTAATTTATAATTTCTTTGAGGTACAGTGGCATGTTTCAGTGCTATCCAAATATCACCAGCTAAAAAGACAGCACTGAATACAAGCAATTGTTATTGCTCTTACAGCACAATGTTACTGAGTATCCTCTTACTTCCTTATTTCATTTTAAGATGATGTGTGCACCTGCACTCAGTTGAGTATCATATCATCTACAGCTGTACTGCAGGAGGCAGGAGTGATGGATGGGACAACTGGCTAAGGCAGCATGATCTGATGGAATTTTTCTGGTAGAGAATGTATAAAACTCCAGGAATTTTTGTCAGGTCCATAGTCAGACTTCTCTATTGAAATCAGTTTCTTTGCAATGAGCTGTTCATATTTTGGTAAATAAGAGAAGTATAAAAAAATGCATAGTTTTTATTCATAGCCTAACCCCTCATTCAGCTAAAACAGACTAAATTTATATTTTGACTAGAGTACTGCCTCCATAGCACTGACCTGCAATGTAAAAGGGTTTGTAGTGTGTAAGGGTCTGATCCAAAGCTCTGTGTTAGGAGGCACCCTCATTGCTGATTTCAATAAGCTCTGTTCCAGCTCCTTTTTTGAGAACACACAGACATAGTAGACATAAAACTCACTTCAGCAATACCAAGGTTTTGTCAATCCCAGGCATTCAAAATGATGAGTCAGCTATTCCTATCCGCTACCTAAAAAACCCTAGGAAATCACAATAGTTTTTGCCCTTTGCTACATATGGGGTTTTTTTTAAACCTTTGGGGTTCATATATTCAATTTTTCTCTGTATCTGTGGGGTACTAGAAATTTATCTTTTATTTAAAGGTGCAAAGAATTTGATTTTTCTTCACAAGAATCCAGGAAACTGGGCTTTAAGAAATAACATAAAGCACACTGATCCCAAATCCTGCAGTTTGATTGCAAATTATAAACTCCAATATCACTAAAATGGACGCTTTGAGACAAAATCATAGAATCATAGAATGTTAAGGGGTTGGAATTGACCTTAAAGATCATCTAGTCCCAACCTCCCCTGCCATGGACAGGGACACCTCCCACTAGACCAGGCTGCTCAAGGCCTTACCCAACCTGGCTTTTCAGGACTGTTTTTTTAAACCTCCAAATAAGCAGTCAAATTTCTAACAAAACTGCCCCTCCTTTAATGAGAAAAAAATGCAAAATGAGGACAGAGAGGAGGGGAACTGTATCTTTTTACTGCTTTGTTCTGTAGTTTTATAAGCACTGTATTGGTTTGAACTGGTGACTAGATAAGTTGCATTAAGAAAAATGTGGCTGAATGCTACATGACACTTTCAGCAGTTCTGAAGTGGTGGTGTCATTTGACACGTTAGCAGCTACTGTCCCCAGTCTGTTTTAATCCTGCTCTGTGCTGCATCCGTGCTGTGGCACGTGTGCAGTAATTCTTTGCTATGGCTGGCACTCACTGGTGTATGTACAAAAATGCAGGTGGCAGCACGAATCTCCAGAGGAAAGGAACATCTGTCAGCATCCTAGGTGACTATATTGCTTCAGATGAATAAAATGCAGACTGAGTGCCTCAGGCAGCTTGTGCTCTAAATTAGATGTAGCCATGAATGCTTAAAGACCATCAGTAAGACTTAATGCTGTTTCCTTGTTGGTTTGATTTCCAGTTGGGATTCAATGCCGGAGTCAATAAGGGATGTGGATGCCAGGTGTGACCTAGGATGCATATTTAGTTATGACCTAGAGATAGCCCAGCCAAAGGCAGTGAGATGGCTTACAAATTCCTCACTTGAGAAAGAAAAACTGTAGGCAGCTTTTCAACTGCCTTAACATGGGCTGCAGCGAAATCATCAAGTGTATTACCACAGTCTTCAGTGGAAGATGTTAGCCCTGACAAAGTGGGACTTGACATAAAGTGAGGTGAAGAAGACTCTTAGCAACACCTGTAATTCTGGAAACTCCTTCACTGTGATGTGTTTATTGAATATGCACATAATGGCACTGGTACTCTGGCACTAGGACTCTCCTGAGAAATTGTGTGATGGGGAATTAATCTTGAGGAGTCAGTGTGAGGCTGTAGTCTTCTATCTTACCAAACTGTTGTAAGAAGAATGTGCTTTTGGGGTTTATTTGTAAAAAGTGAAAGGGAATGGGGCATCTAACTGATCAGTCTTCCTTGTCTGATTGGGATTTATATAGGTAGTAAATTAAAAAACTTGTCTGATACGATATGGATAACTGTATTAAACCAACTGTATTCTATAGGCAGTTTTACCTGTGAGAACAGGTCATATTCTTTGAAAATAAAGTGAAAGAACCCATCTTTCTAAGGAGCAGGTTCTGCAGAGGATCTGACCAGATCTCCTGTGTCAGGGTGAATTTTATTTTTTTCTTTTGACTGCCTATCTCTGAAAGAATGGAAAATCCTGATTGTTAATGGCTGCAGTTACCACAGCTGGGGTGAATTCCTTTCCCAGGTAAAATGGAAATCTTGTGTGGAAAGTGCTGTTCATAAACTCACCAGCAGTAAGAAAGGAACTGGTGCAGGAACACACCGTAGCCTTGAGATTTCTCATGAGCAAGGAGTGAAAGGGTTTGTCCATGGCAGTTACTCTGCCACTTCTTAGGAGCTCCAGAGTGAGTAAGCAACTGGCTTAAGTAAAGGAAACTCTGCTTGCAGATATTGCTTGTGCTTCAGTTGAATCCATGTTCTGTTGTTATAGACGATAAAATAATAAGCCTTATGGAGAAAATTCAGGGACTTCCACATCTAGAAAACCATGAGGGAGCCAGCAAGTGTGATGATGGAGAGAAGGGAGGGAGTGTGCTGTTTGAGACCATCTAGGGAAATAGTTTAGCATCACCACATGGCAAGATGTAGGATTTGGACAGTATTGAATCATATATTAAGAATAGGATCAAATCTGATCACCTAAAGGCTATTTTGTATATAATTAAAGAAATATTCTGCCCTTCTTGTCTCTAATGCTCTAAAATCCATTTTACTAGGCTCCATCTTCCAGCTAGTTATTTCTCTCTATACAGAAAAGCTTTTCAGACATGTGAGCAGTTGCACAGTTCTCAAATATGCCTGAAGGAAAGGTTTGTTAAAAAAAAAAAATCATAATTCACAAACCCTGGGCTTTTTCAATGTATAATTCATATGTCCTTTGAACGGTCCTCCTCACAGGAATTCAGAAATGGATTTAGATCAGCTTACTTCATTTTTAGAATACAATGGAAGAGCACTTACCCTGCATTCTTGCAGCCTTTTCTATAAATTAAAAATAGATGCTGGGCCCAAATCAGCAGCTTTTTGCACTCCCTGAGTAACCTGTGTGAATAAGCCACAACAGGACAATTCTGCTTTCTTTAGCAATGCAAGCTGTATCCTCAGAAGCTTGTGAAGAGATAGAGGCTCTGTAGTGCACTTTTCCCCTGCAGCCAGGGAATAATCACTGCATCTTGTGTGTTCAAAACCTAGTGGCTATAGATGTAGGCAACTGAAAAATGAAATGCAGTGATCAGCATAACAGAGCTTGGGTTGCAGGACTGGACAAGCAGGCATTTTATGGCAGTGCACTGTCAGTCCAAATCGCAGTTTTCTGCCAAATGGCCTTGCATTAGTGGTGCCTTGTGAGTGGCAGTGCCAGGAAACCAGCATCCTGGGGGACCCTCCACCCTCCTGCCTTGCAAAGGGTTACAGTGTTACACAGCCCAGACTGAAAAAAAATGGAAAGTGTTTTTTAGCCAGGGAAGCAATTTGTGCTTGGCATGGGGCAGTACAGGCCACTTCCCTCTCTCTCCTCCCCCACCAAACATCTCTTAGAATCAGAAACCCAGAGTGATTCAGCAGGGTGAAGTCTGTTTCCTGGTGTGCTTCTGGAGTGGGCAGTTGCTTTCAGAGGCTTTCCCTTGTGCTTATGGCAAAGCTGCAGATCAGCCTTTAATTCCAAACAATTTGGGGGAGATGGCAACACGTGTCCAGGGGTAACTGTGAGCTGTTACTCAGTCCCTGGAGTACGTGTTATGTACAACAGTCATTATGGTTCACTCCTTAAGTTTTCCAAAATATAGGGGCCTTCTGAAACTGAAATTTATTTTCAGGGAGGAAAACTGAAAAATGAAGGATAGCTTTGAAACGTACTTCAAAAATCAAAGTATGGTAATTCATATTGAGAGAGGACTTCAGACTGTTTTTAGGAAGCCCTACTGTGAAATTGGTTAAAACTGGGACTTTTAGCTGAGATTTTGCTCTGCAAAACTCTGCCACACTGAGCCCCTCTGAACAGCACTAGTGATTACCCTTTGCTGCATGAAGGTTGGATTCCTCTAGCAACTCTGCCTGATGCCTATTTTTGGCTTCCCCTCTAAAAACAGATGGTTGGGAGTGCGAACCTCCTCGTATGATTGCTGTTGTAAGCTGTGAAAGCAACAGATGGTTGCTAACACAGACATCACAAACCCAGAGTTTTTGGGCTCAAGTTTTTCTTCCAGTGGTGCAAGCTTTATTTTGTTCCCTCCCATCCACTTTATAGCTCTTGAAATAGAAAAGAAATAGATTTATCCTTTTGTTTATAAGGTATGTCAGTAAAACCGGAGGTGCATTGTTAAAATTTCATTCCTAAGCTGCAAAACATAAAATGACTCACGACTTTAGTTCCAACAGAGTACAAAACACCAAGTGTAGATTAAAACATGACACACCTTGGGCCCCTGCCTCAGTGTTAATGACATACCAGAATTTGGTTTCTCCTATTTGCTTAAAGACACAAGCCCCCATATTTGCAAAGAAATAGAAATAAACCAGACAGATCTAAGTTAACATCATCTTCAGTACCTGTGATGGCAGATCTGAGGGGTGTGAATTTCCTCAAAGATCTTGGTCAGGGTGTGGGAAAGTATTGACTGCAAAGGTCTAATTGCCTTTCATCTCTCTAAATTGGATAGAGACCTTAATACCATGCCAGATGAGAAGGAAGCCTGTGGTCTCATATTACTGTCAGAGGGGTAAGGACCTCTGTCTCTGTCCCCATCGCTTTAACTTGGGCCAAGAGGAGCGTGATACCATAAAATAGTGGAGCTACAGAGTAGTATGACACAATTTCTGTATGCCTTCACCTCTCGCTTCAGTTTTCTAATAAATCTAAGGAAATAATGCTTTTTGTTGGTTGAGAAGGTTCTTACTTTACTCCACTTTATCTTAGTTTATTTTTTAAAAAATATTTCACTGCACATAAGCTGTGCATTTCAAAAGATTTTGGAGTGCTTTGCAAAGACTAATGCATTACTAAGCTAGCAAACCCCTACAGATGGCTAAATGCAAATAGAGAGAGGATAATGATTTACTCAGGACTACATATTGTGTCAGAGTTAGGAACACAGTTTGTGTGGCTTTAGATGTGTTTCTCAGCTGATATCCATGAAATTGGGCAAAAGTGTTAGTTCAAAATCAAAATGACTTGAAATAGGACACTGCGTCCTGCTTTTAGTCGAGCAAACCCGTGAAGAAGAAGAATATAATGCTACAAAATTGCAATACCAGTCTTCAGTCTGCATACAAAAAGTTTCTCAAGACCTGTTTTTGAACAGGTAAATATTGAAAATAGCCAGATTTTGGACGTATTCGAGGAAATCCACTTCAACATCCAAAACACAATTAAAATCAGCGATTCAGTATTCAAGTACAAGGAAGCAGAAAATGACAGGCAGATTATTAGATACTGTAACATGGAAAAAGACATAAAGGACAGATTTCTAAGGAGCTAAGATAAAGGCAATGCTAGACATACACCTGCAGAATATCAAAGGTAGGGTGACATAATTTAGAAGCATAAATTTCCATTATATGAATTTCCATTCTCCACTCTTAAAAAAGAAAACAAAAAGTCCAGTTTGTAGTTGAGAAGCCAAGTCAAATCATTAGTTCCTCCGTGTCATCTCCTTTTTCATGTCTGCTGTGTACTGGCAGCTGTCCTGGGTTTCCACAGAGATAGTAGATAAATGATGAACAATCCTGCTGCAGTGTCATGTCTTTTATAGGGATCACAGCTCCATATAAGGTTAATTAAGCCAACAGACTTGTGTCCAATTTTGTTTGAAGTTATTACAGCCCTCGTATTTTCAGCATATGTGTATTCATCTGCTTCAGCAAACAGCACACGATTTTTATTTAAAGTTCAGAGTATGTTGGAGAATCATCCATTTCACTATTATGGTGTGGAGTTTTTGAGACTTACACTGAATATTTTGATGCTTAGTGGCTTTCTTGCCTACCTTATTCACATTCTTAAAATATTCCAGTTAAATATATACACAGTGCCTCCCCCAATTAAATTGTCTAATTGGTCTAATTGCTGTACAGGGCGGTGTGTACATGCACTCAATTTGGAATTTATGTTGACTGGCTAGTATAATTAATTTTGCCATTGCATTTAATTTTAGAATAAACCACATTTATTTCCCTTACACTAGATTCAGGAAATAAATTATAGTTGAAGCAATAAGATTTTTCCAGGCTTCTCTAATATTAAGTCTAAATTAATTTGGTATTTTAGATTCTTCTACCAAGTGCAGCAGTTATGTAGGCCCAATACCTCAGAGAAAGTTTACAGGTTTGATTGCTGTTTCTGAGGGGCTTTTGGGAGGCCGAAGGGGTCTTTAAGCACAGATGGCCTAATAGATACTGATAACATTTAAGCAGGGTCTCTCTCAGGAGGGCCCAGGACTAGTCTAACCATGTGGTGGGAGGCTTTGTTAAAACTGCATCCCACTATTATCAATATAAACCCAGTGATCAGAGCACAGACAAGACTTAAAGGAGAGCCTTAGATAGCACTGACATGGTTCAAGCAGCAGGCCTGGTGAGTATAGCCAAATTCTCTGATAATTGAAGAAAGCATAAATGCAGTAAAGTCACTGTAGCAAATACCACATACATCTTTGGCCGTGGTACATGATGTATCCAATCACACTGTACTTGCCTTCAGTTTAACTTCTAAATTACATTAGTAGGACCCACAGCTTTCCCAGTGCAGATGGGAAAGGGTATAAATCAAAGGGGACATAAACAGATGCAGGAGCAGGAAAGGAGTTCAGATCTGAGATCATCTCTAAGAAAAGGATTAATATTTGCTATGAATAAAAGGTCCATCTGTAATTTGAAATGGATTAACCGAAGAGCTATGTTAAGGTTAATGGACTAACAGTAATTTCTGGTGACAGTGAAAGGCTTTCTCCACTCCAGCATTTAACACAGACAGTATTCTAGTTATCCAGATGTGAGATTTTTAGAAAATGTTGAGTGCAGTGATGGCAGCTCTTTGGTGGTAGGAACAAATTATGGCTTTAAACTAGCTTTTTTTTTTTTTTTAAACAAAATCTGTCCAGTTATACACCCCACATATGATTTAGTAAAGCTGAATTTGAGAACAACTGATGGATCCTCCTGTGTGTTGTTGCATGCAGAATTTGTACTCCAGGGACCAGTGTAATTTGCAGTTGGGAAGCTTCTTTTAGGATTTTGATCTCCACCCCAGAAAAGAAGAGTGGCAACCATGAGCAGGATCTAACTATATTCAGTAAGAGAAGTAAAACAGAAAATACATGCTTAAAAAAGAATTGAATGTTGAAGAGTTTCAGCTTGCTGTGGTGTTATTCAAGTTATTTCTGCTTTCTATGATGAATGTCCACAGATGTGGTAAAGACAGGGTTACTGAGGGGTTTTTTGACTTGGGGCAGGAGTCTGACACTAGCAGGGAAAAGGCCTGTCAAACGATGTCCTTTCACAGTGGTGTCAGTTACTGTGGTTGTGAAATTGGGAACCCATGTTAACTAAGCATGCTCTCTAGCTTGTTGACAAACTTGCATACAAAACTGGCAGTAGAGTCTATACTCAAAGTGGCACATGAGAATACTGATTACAATTCAGAACACTGTAAAATAGACACTGAAGAATACTGGTTAATGGTCACCTCCTTGCTAGTGCAGAGTCTCTGCCTGTGCTTGTCTTTTCTTCAGTTCATGACGAGAATAACTGCCCTCTGGTCAGAGCTGTTGACTTCCAAATGGAAAGATGGGCCTTGCAGAAACTGTTGTGAGGAAGTTCTTACATGTTTTCTGAAATTCTAGTGACCATGTTTAAAACCTAACAATCAATGAAGGGCTTTTTTTGAGGGTGTGACTACAGGTCATTAATCTGGTAATGTGGCTGTTGCCAAGGAAACAAAAATTTAATTTTCTGGCTCATTTCAAACATGGAGTTGATTTACATTTCTGTCTTTACATTTAATGAACAAATCTTTCCAATATTTGTGAGATTTAATTAAGATGGGAAGCTTCCATGGGGAAAAGGGAAGCTGCTGCAGCAACCATAATAAACTGGTATTTACTGTGGAAGAAAAGGCATAAATCCAGTGTTTGTCAATGTCTCTGCAATGCCTGGGCTCAGTATTAGTTATCTGTGTTAAAAGAAACCCTAAAACCTAAGGTAGGAATGGTTCATTGCCAAAACCCAAAGGAAGCCTTGAAGAGAGAAGCTGAGGCATGTTCTCTCCTGATATTAGCTAAAATGTATGGCAAAAATATTCTCTTGCTAGAGAGAATTCTGATTTACAATAGGGGTGATGCTTCCAGGTGCCTGCCTTGCCATGGTATTGTATGTCCTGACAGCAGGACTGGTGGCTTTACATGCTGTGGCTCTAAATGACCCAAATAATAACCTTTTCCCACTAATAATAATCTTTTCCCCAATCAAAAGGCATTAATATTCTCCTCATAGTCTTGATCCTGAATTTCTGCTCCTTCTGACCCTTTGCTGGGCTTGCTTATAGAAAAGCACAGTGTAGACCATAGAGATCCTACTGCACTGATCTCTACCAACAGGACTGTAAAGCTTCTAAGAAAGAAAATTCTAAGGAAGGCCTTAAATATCACCTCTATATATGATCCAAAATAGAACATTTAAGTGCAATAAATAGCCTTAATCTACTCTAGGTTTGTATAACCCAGCCTGGATGGCTCTACAGCAGTCACATCTGCTTAATCCCCTACAAATACTAACCTTTGATCTGCAAGTATGTTTGAACCATAAGCTGTTTTTTTAAGTGAAATCTTTTTAAAGGGTAGTCTTCTGTATATTCACATACAGAAGTAAANTATTCGCATACAGAAGTAAATTTCCATCAGTATTAACACACTTTTCAAATATTTATATTGACATCTAGTTACCCTTATATGCAGATTTTGCTCTAACAGCCACACTAACTTACCTGGATTAGTTGTAATCTTTCAGAAAGTTTGCCTCAACAACATTCATGAAATGTTAATAGAGTTTCTATATACAACTTTTAAAATTAACAAAATACAGGCAACAATTTAATATTGCAGATAACAGAATTTTTCTTCCTTAGGAAGACTATGATCGTCTGAGACCTTTATCTTACCCTATGACCGATGTCTTCCTTATCTGCTTCTCAGTGGTAAACCCTGCTTCATTTCAAAATGTGAAGGAAGAGTGGGTACCGGAGTTGAAGGAATATGCACCTAATGTTCCCTTTTTGCTAGTAGGAACACAGGTATATCTGGTTCTGTTCTACTTTATTTAAACAGTTAGGATCATTGCATGGTGCCTTTTCTTTGCGCTGGAAGTTCAGGCCCAACAGAATCTGAGCAGCACCTCCTTCTGCCTTTGGAGGGACAACCTTTACAGGTGGCAGGAAAACCTAGATCTGTGTTGTTCTCTAATGAGC
>WEIV01025781.1:1145-26760 GCA_013390005.1 Calyptomena viridis
AGAAATAATTTATTTGTTGAAAGCAAAATTGGTGCTGCTGTAACTGTTATTTTGCATCCAGTGTTCATAGGGTATCAATTAGGCCTAGTGAGTCAATAGATTCAGGAAGTTATAAATGCAGGATAAACATTTCCAAGCAAAGGAAGAGAGAACGTTTAAACTAGAAGCAGTTAGACTCCAAATAGAACCTTATGAACTTCAAAAAACTTTCTAAGTAATTTCTGTGGAAAATAAATAAGGCTGGGAGTTCTACTGACCTCTCTCCAGTCATCAACCAGTGGTGATGCAAAATAAAAGGAGATTTTCTAAGGCACTGTTTTTCTTTTTACAAATTCAAATCATATATTTTGAATTTCTAGTTAGTTTTTTTTTTACTATAGATCTTTGGAACAGTCCCAGAGAGGTATGTACAGCCCAGCTTTGCTTCTCAAGCTCTCATGGGCTTCATTTGCATTGTCATAGACTTATTCTCACAGAAATGTTCTGTATGCATGGCCAGATCTCCATTCAAGGACAGAGGTAAAGTGTTTGACAGATACAGATTAGGTATTAATTACCTGGACACCAGAATTGCTATTGATCTCAGCTAAAGCTGTTTCTGGCTGATGGGTACAACTGAAAGAGCCATCTATCTCTCCTAGGTCTCTGTGATGGGCACCTGTCCATGAGCATACATTGGCCTCAATGTATTTCACAGAGAGAAAAGCCCTCATTAGGTACCTCATTGATTTATCTACAAGAAAATATACATATATGCTGAAAGTAAGTTGCCATGTTGCAGTACTATGAGATAAAGGGCATGGTCCCTGTGAAGGACAATCCTGCTGATGGCAGGTCAGATTTTTTTTTTTGGCAATGTCAAATTGAAACATTCAGATGGAATCAGATTAAAAAACCCAAAGATTAATTAAATTTAAAACATTACACTGGTCAAACTCTATCCCTAATTTTGGGTGCTGGATGATTGGTGTCTTTCAAGCTTTTCTTTGTACAGCATGTGTAAAGATGGGAATTTTTTCTGAAAAAAAGCTTAAATCCAAAGAACATGACTTCATTTTAGCTATTAGGATTTTCGACTGTGCAGGTAATAATTAAATTCCTCATAGTAGCATGGTCAGTTACCACCAGGTAAATAATAGAAATTCTAGTGTGATACAGATATGTAAATTGTCAAATGCCTATGGACATTTTAGTACTAGAAACCTGATTAAACACCCACTCAGGCTCACAGGAGGCAAAAGTTGGGGCTAAAGGACTGACTTTGTTCTTGGAGTGCTGACTTCAGGTTTTTTTCAGTGACTTCAGTGGAGTTGTACTGAAACAAAGGGACTGTGTTCTGTAGTATTATTAGCAAGGAGGAATTACATAAATGAATAAGAAAATGTTAAATAATTCTCAATAGATTACTTATCCAGTGGTTAGAATGGCATTGTTTCCACTTACAACCTCTAGGTGGTAAAATAATGGAAACAACATCATGACTTTGAGGAAAGAAATGAGCAGCAAATAAGAAAACAAAGCTACTTCTGTTCCTACATTGTCAGATTTTTGACTTGAGACCACATGAAAAGAATCAAAACAAACTGAGGGAATTGAAGAGACATTGGTAGTTATACCTTATTTCTAACCACACAATATCCATTTTTTTATTCCCAGTAATGCCAAAGTAAGATTACTCTTCAGATGACAAGGGTCCTTCATGATTTTTTGTAGAATTATCATTGCTAGATTTTTCTTTAAATTCAGTGGTGTCATGAAACTTGTGTATGGGAATTGTGCATACTCAACCTCACAAAGCAGCAGTACCTCTCTTTGAACCCTTAAGTACTTCCCCTCTTCTCAGCATATCCTTGTGGCTAGTTTAGAAGCTTTCCATTCAATATTGTCCCTTTACAATCCACTTCCTTTTGTTTCCTGATGTTACATGTTTTGTGCATTTATAAGGGTCTGTAAGTACCAGTTGGTAGCACCATACCTAAATACCCACATTTTCTGTGTCTAGCCTTAAATGTCTTACTGCTGCAACTCCCAGCATAAGTCTTGCATACTTTGGTCCTTTCTAAGGCAAAAGCCCTCATTAATGTCAAATTAAAATGGTTTGCAGATTTTGCTCTTTATTCTCTGTCAAAGACTTCTTGACAGCCTGGAATTCACACTAACCTCTGTTTGACCTTTCACACTCTTGACAATCTCAACTTGGAAGTTTGTTAAAGGGTGCCAACATAATATTAACATTAATGTTGAACTAAGGTTTTAAAAAGAATTTCAATAGCATTTGGCACCAAATAATTTTTAAATGGTGACAACTGTATGCTGTTATCATTGGAAATATAGTTCCTGATCATATCAGTAAGGATATCACTTGGCAATATTTCTTGAATTCTCTGTGGAAGATATGGGTTCAACTTTACCTGCATATTATATGTCATGAATAAATAATGAAGTTACACGTCCCTCAGAGTAATTTTTTTACATATTCTAGTCACATATACATTTTATTGAGCTATAGCTGAACACTATAAAATGTAATGGACACAGTGTACAATTTTTACAACATGTGTGTCAGGAAGCTCCTCTTGGCTTACACCTGTCTGCTGTAAACTGTCATGTACTGCACAGCAAAGAAATATTTCCTTCTGTTTATGATCTAGTTTGATCTTGGTCAGCACAGGTCGAGTACAAACACCTACCGCTTTGCTTGTTTATTCCCAGGGATGTGGCTGTAGTCTGATTCCTGGGTGAGGGGACAGTACAGAACAATAGATACAAAAGGTATGTGATGACAGTATTGCCTACTTCAGCCCTGGCAGCTGTATATAGCAACAGCACCATTCTTGCTTTGGCAAAACGGTTGCATCAGTCCATGGACTTTCTGGAAGTATATTATTACTTTTGGAATGCTTACAGTTTAACTGTGGCCAATTTTAAAGTGTAAGAATCACTTCAAATGAAAGACCTCTGCCTCCTATGCTGCTGTTTTCTCTGGAGCAGTCATCATAGTTCTCAGATTCTTGAAAAATTTGAACTTGCTGTCTTTTTCCCAGACAAATTAGCAGTGATTACAACTGAGGAAAGACTGAAAGCCATGACATGGTAATTATTCTAAGAGATAATTAAGAAGTAGAACAGAAAAATGTTACTGAAGGATGAAGACAACTGCATTATAGCTTAAAGTAAAAATGCTGAAATTCACATCCATACAGTACAGTGTTTTGGTGTGTTATGCTGTAGAAAATGTAGTCATGTCACCAGATAGCCACCACATTTTTTTCACCCCAGGAAGTGACAGTTGTAAGAATGAGACAGAATGGGTTCTGAGAGCTTGTGGTATTCCAACCATTCCATCATCTTTTCCTGCATTAGAATCATCTGTATCTAAAGCTTTCTCTCTAAAGTTTCCCAACCTCTTATTGAAAACTTTTAATGATGAGTATCACATAGTGTCCCAAGGCCATTTGTATTAATGTTCACTGCCCTTATTGTTAGAAAATGTAGCAATATCCAGTATAAATTCCCCCTGCTGTCCTCTAATTCACGTATGTCTACTCTGTACTTAATGGACACAGAGAAGAGCTTATAGACTTTTTCTTTGCAGTAGTAAAATATGGAAATTTATTCTTGTGTTTTCTTTCTACTCCTTTATGAACTTAGTCCTTAAAAGAAGTGAACAATCCAAAGAGAAGTTAATTTAAAATGATAGAGGGTATTGAGCCAGTTAACTTCAGGGCTTGTTCTGATGCTGACTGAAGTGATAGGAAAGTGATCTTGAATCACAGAAACTGCATTTTTACCACATCAAGTGCCAGTGCCCTCATTCCTTCTGCAGCCAGACAGGCAGATTTCTGGGCAGCACAGAGCTGGCTAAGCTTCTCAAATACATCAGCAGTGCTAGCTCTACCATGTCCCAGCTCCCTGCCAGCTGGATGAAGGGAATGGAACCTTCACACCATCCAGGATACCCAGATGGTGTTCTTTACTTTTAATTCCCTGTGCTTTTGCTCTCTGTTAATGTGCTTTCATGGTCATGTTTGCTATCTATTTATCTGTGTAAGTAAAATTAAATTCCCTTGTTTTCTCCTCCCCTTTTATTTCCTCTAGTTGTTTTACATGGTGGCACCTGTGGAATGCTGTGGCTTGCATTATGTGTTTAACATGTAAATTGAGGAGAAGGCCAAGACAAACTTAAAAAAAAAGCCTTACAGATTTGTTAAAAATTCCTACAGTTTACTTCGCAGTTTGACAGCATCATTAGTGCTAGTAGTATTATATATTCTTAGAAAGAACATATCTATGCTTACACATAAAAATAAGAAAGTAATTTTAACCGATAGGAAAATACAAGTTAGAATTCACTAATTCATTCACGCAGTACCTAATTCTTAGGAACTTTTTATTGTAATAGTAAGAGTAATCATTCAAGATTGCAGGAGAGAAGCTGAGGTTATTCTGAAGAGTTTTAATTTACGTTTAATTTTTAGTGGAAATCTTACATTGCAGTAAGGTGTGGGGTTTTTTTTGTCTAATGGACTTTATCTGGGAGACCGTGGGAGTGGGTTTTTAGAAATGCCTGATCCAGTCTTGTGATCTAATTCTATCTGAATTGTATGTATCTATAATTACTCCATTTCTGATTTTCAGATATTTGCATTCACAGTTACTGGGCAGCTCCAAATCTTCCATGCTGATACAGCCTAGATTGACTAGGAAACCTCCAGCCAGGAGGAATAGAAATCCTCTATGTTGGCACACACATAATGAAGTGGTATGGTAGCAACACCATTTGCATAGTTATGCTTCAGTTTATGCTGAAGAAAAACCAGGCATTTCCAGCTTAGTTGTTGCCCTTGTCCTTGAGAGGTATGTTTCTTCCAAATTCTTTTTCTCTTAAGAAATTTAGCTACAACATAGTTAGGAACACAGGAAAACCAAGCAATGAAAATGTAAATGTAGGTGAATATGCAGGCAGCAAAAGTGCTTCATGAAGGTGTGCAGCCTGCAGACTTAATGCTTCTCCTTCCTCTCAGGTGATCCAAATTCATGACATTAGGACCTTCTGGTGGTGTAAACAAGGGTTTCTTGTACTTTGTGATTAGAAAATGAAATATAGAGTGTAAGGGAGTAACTTGTTTCCAGGTCATGAGTAAAGCTTCCTGGACATGGATATTATACACAATGTGCTTCAGTATCAATGGAAAATGCCACTTTTACTCATTGTTCAGTCACGGGACTTTGTCCAAGCCTATGGAATTCAATAGAAGATTATATCCTGTATAAGGCTAGAAATATGATACAGTAAATATGTCTTATAGGTTATTAAAACATTGGTAGATAATTTAAAAATGAAGTCCTTTATTCAGGCTGCTGGAGTTCTGCTGAAATCCTTACAGCATTCAAATGGTGCAGTAATTGAACACACCTTGGGTGAAAGCTGTGGTTTTGTTTCTGCTATAGGTATGTCATGTCATTGCTGCAGTGAGTCAAAACAAAGAATTTAGAAATACCTTTCCATGTTATATTTAAATCTAGTGCTCAGAGTCCAATGAGTCATGTCAGCAGCAGAGCTAGTAAGTGAATTTATATTAGTATCTGAATAACCATCCTTATAAGTTTGTAAGTTCTCCTTTTTAAGAGCTGCTAAGTATTCAGCAGTTGCCTGAGCTATATGGAATTCCTCACTAGGATGATGAACACGGAATCAATTTGGGTTCCTCCTTCCAAGTATGAAGGGAGGACACATAATGCATTTTAACCGAAGTTGGGTAAAAATGGCTTTTTTTTGAATGTAATCTTCCAAATAATTAATTTCTTTATTCAACTAAAAGAATGTATAATTTTTCCTCTAGCAAATCACTCTTTCCCCTTGCCATTTCTGATCTGTAAAATTAAGTTTTACTTGAGTGAATACCTTTATTAACCACACGTGTGTACTAGATTTTCCTCTGTGGAGTTCAAAATAGGTACATAGCCTATAAATGAATTCTGGCCACATTTTACTGCAGAGGGATACTTAGCAGTATTTTCTGAGTTCCTTAATTTTCGTGCCTCTAGATTGTTTTGCTATAGTTTAACTACAGTCTGCCCAAGTTCTACTAGGTATGTGTAATTTAGATATCCATTTAGTTTTATGAAAGATAACATGTAAAAGATTTTCTAAAGAAAACCTCTTATTTTCCCTTTTAATAAATCTCATTCTGGTGACCGATTATTTTATTGATTTTAGCATTAAGCAAAGAAAGCACAAATTCTAATTGGAGTCTTGAGTTTAAGAAAGCATAATTCTTTGGCAAAAGGAGAACTGAATGGGCCATAATGCAGATGTCTCAAAGTTATTTCAGGTTTCAATCCAAAGACAATGCAGGAAACAGCAGAGTATATTTCCACATGGTAAAATTCTGCATTGTGGTGAAGTCAACATAATATTAATGACTAATATGAAACTGAGAGAGAGCTTAAGGATTGAAGCTGATCACCTTTTGAAGTTTAGAATTCCTTTTTTCATGTATTAGATCATGGAAAATACTAAATAATGGGAAGAGGAGGGAACCTCAGTACACGTGGGTGCTGCTGGGAAGGGAGTCGTATACAATGTTCATAACATAAGACCTCTAGCATGTATGTGTGGTTTTTTCCCTTCCATTTCTATGTTTAATGTGAGACTTGTATAAATAAAGATTAAAGGGTTGGATACTAGACTGCCTTGTGGGGGTAGTTGATGTGTTCTGCCCTGAAATAAGGAAAACTTGGCAGTGAGGGGAGGTTCCCTGAGGTCAGCTCCACACAGGCTGGGGCTGCAGTACCTGTGCAGGGACCTGGACCCGTAGGCTGGTCCCTGAGGATGCCTGTCCCTTATCATCTAAGGCGTGGCATGACCTATTTACCAGGTGTCCTTCTACTGCTTTAACATGAGCTGTGCCATATGTAAGGAGGGAGGAGGAAACCTGCAAGTGTCACTGTGTGGTGCTTGTTATGTATCATAATGAAGACCATGTCCTCAGAGGATTGTATTCACGAGACATTTTCAAGTACTAAAGGTATTAAACATTGCTCTGTCTTTATGAATTAGTCTGTAAAATTCAGACTCTGGACTTCCCACCTGAATGAAACTACAGCTTTTGCAGTCAAGGGTTTGACAGGATATTTGCATTTCTTGACTTTGGGTTATGTACTACCATGCAATGTTATGTAGTTGGACATTACCTACCCCTGTGTGATAGGAGGTCCTTACTCCAAGAACTGAAAAGATAACATGAATTGAAGTTTTAAAATAGAAATTTTTGCAGGCTGTAGAAGCTGGCATTTTTTGTTAACTTATTTTTTTACCCCCAAGAAAGGAGAAACAGGAAAAATGTATTTCATAAGTGTGCATGACTGCTTACAATTTTGGCAGTGGAGCATAGAGCCTACTCACCCTCAGGTAAAATAATTTGCTTTCTTTTTGCCTATGGACATACTAAAAATGTAGCATTTTGTAAGAAGGCAGTGCAGCACATTATAGATGATATACTATGTAGTGTTGTGAAACCATTTTATGTGATATGACATGACTTTACAGAGCTCCATTGAGTATCAGCATTATATATATATATATGCATAAATGAATGTCAGTGGCTTTAAGATGAGGGAGAAGTCCTCGATTGAAGTTGTAGCTCTGTTAATAAAAACACTATGGTTCTTATAAAAGCCAAGTTGTAGGTGTGCTTTTCTGAGATATGGAAAGTCCATGAGGCCAAGTGAAGTGGTGTTCAGATGAAGTTGTACCTGGGAAAGCCAGCAGTGTACAAGAAACTCATGTTATTACTACTAGGTCATCTTCTCACTGTTACTTTTCCTTTTTGGTTGTTTGTGCTCCAGTTTTTGTGAACTGTTCCAGACTGAACTTGATGTTTATCACAAATGTAGTTGCTGAAAGCATGATTATTATGCATTTCATAGCTGCAGAAACAAGAACTAATCATTTCACAAAGTCTACTAGAAAGAAGTGGATCATGAAGGGAGGGGGTGGATTGTCCAGAAGGTGCCATGTGGGCATTAATGCACAAGTTATTACTCAGTTTTTGTGTAGGGAAGATGTTTAGGCTGAACAGGTGATTCATTATGAATTGAACAATCAGTGCTCCTGGGACTCAATGTCCAGATGAATTCAAGTAGGAAATAGGGACCAAATCTTTAACAGTCATTAAGAACAATTCACCAAAGTTCTGTATCACCTGAAATCATTAGATCAGGGTGATCTTTCTAAAGCAGAGTTTACAGTTAATCTACAAATCTTTATTGTTTATATTATGCTGTTGATCCAATAATAAAATTACAGTGGTTCTATTTGGTCTCAGAGAACCATTTTTTGTACTTTTTCCATTTTTAAGCAGAAACTAAAGTTGTTTGGTTCTTAATTTACACAAAGGTGGTTTGGCAATACTTTTTGGGATTTGTAGTTCTAGTGAGTATCCATGATTTTTAGAATAAAATAACAGAATGTAATTTTTATTACTACCTTCATTCATGATCTTGACTAAGTTTTTGTGACTAGAACTCTCTTTAATCCTTCTGTATTGAGAAATCCGATTCGCTAATTTCAGTCCTTCCTGCCCATTTTCTCCCACTCTATCCCAAATGAAGTTACAGAACATAGAAGAGCTTAGGTCTTCTTATGATGTTAACACAGGTTAAACTGAAATAATTTACCATGTGATTGCTTGGCTAAGAATGGTGTTTCATCCTGAAGGATGCTCCATATCTTCAGAATAACTGAAGAGAAGCACTAGAAATATCTGAAATTCCATAACTCTATAATAGGAAGTAGGATTTTTCACAGAGGAAACAAAGCTGAGTGAAAGGCATATATGTTTCCTTTATGAATTCTTTACAGTTTAAGTTACAGGAAAATATGCGTAAGTAAGCACAGAAGGTCTGTGTTGGAAATCCTCACACAAATGTATTGCCATTCTGAAAATTCCTCCCTTCCATCTCCTCTGGTTGTGCTGTGCTCATGGTGGGAATCTTGGATGTGTCTGTAGATACCAGCAAGATGGCAGTGATACAAGAGTGGTGTAGCAGAGTGAGATGGGGAAATTGGAATGAAACACCTGGATCAATACAGTGTCCTATTTGATTCATGAAACACCACTGTGTACAATTTTTTCTTCCTTAGTTTTTTTTAAGGGCTGATTTTAATCAACAAATGTGGCCATTATATAAACTGAAATGATGCCTAGAGAAGAGAGAACACCAATGTTCTCAGTTCATGGGAGCATTCTCTGTATTGCTTGCAGAATTGGAGCTCATTACGTTGTTTACCTCTGGAAATCATCCTTTCTGTATTCCTTTTTCTCAAGTGGCAGCTTCTCTATGACTATGTTGACTGGAGTATTAAGATATGAAAAGGTAATCCTGTAACAGTTGGGATTCAGTAGCTGTACAGAAAAAAGAGAGAAAAAAAATCCTACTATGCTCGGAGAAAAGCCCAAACCCTATAATTAAGATAACGCTTCATTTGACAACTGAACAGGAGCCAGACCTTCAGTCATTTTGGAACTGATATATTGCCACCAATTATTTTAAATCTCTTCAGTTGCCAGATATTTGTTGCTCTCCTGCTATCTGGCAGGGCACCAGTGATGCTGATCTATGATCCAACCAAATAGGAAGAATAAATTAACAGCAGTGTAACTAGTACTTTCTCAATCCCCCAGAATTAACCATGAGAGCAAAAGAGACTGTAATAAGGTAATGACTGTGTCTGTAAGGTAGACCATGTTCAAGGTACTCTTTACCCAATGAGACTAAACTAATTACTTTTCATATTTTAAGAAGATATTTTAAAAAGTTATAAAATCTGTATTTTATTCATGCTATTAAGTGCTTATGTTGAGTTTTCCAACTCAGAAAGCAAGGTTTTCTGACAAAATTTTCTATTTATGCTGAGTTTTTATGTACTGTTGTCGCTCATTGTTGAACATGCAAGACCAGGTATATCACACTTGGAAAACTGTTGGCAATACAAATCTCACAGATTTTTAATTTTAAGGAAGTCTCACAGGAAATAAACCTCCACTTGTCTCCAAGGTGGTACTGGTGGGCTGTTTTCCTGCCTTTGCTTTTGCTGCTTTGCTAGTAACTAATATGGCACATAAGCAGTGAGTTGTTTGACTCTTTTCCTTACTATGAATCATAAATACGAAGTCCTTTAACATAAGCACATTTTGTACTAATTTGTGTTGTTTTCTAGAGAAAAATGAAGTGTAGATTTTTAAGTAACATAATAAGAGCAGATGGAAATCTTATCTTCAGAGTTCTAAAGAGAGCCCTATGTTGAAACCTAATTGAATTTTACGTAAAAGGACAGTGTTTTGGTTCTTTTATTGAAATGAAATGGTTTGGTGTCCCCAGAACAAAACATTTCATTATGGCTTTGTCCTTTGCAGTTAAATAATTCATCTTGGTTTTGTATATTTAGATAGGATACTCTGATTTTTATTTTTTTTCTGCTGGTTTTGGAGACACTGAGTCATTCTTTTGCTAATAAATGTTCTTAATGAGAAACTGCAAGTATCTTGTTTAAAAAATTTATTTTTAAATACATGAATCATAATAATCTTACTGATGGATGATGAGAAAGTGGAGGTTGGTGTCACTGGGTTTAAATACAGAGATAAATCATGTACAGAAAGACTTGTTGCTTCAGTGTACAATTGTGTTGTCCTTCCCTGCATCCTTATTTGGAGTGGCATTGCCTTTCAAGCTAAATACATAAAGTAGCACTAACAAGTTTTCACAGCTCTGCTTTAGGGTACTGGAAGGTTTATTTATATGTTATATCTCAAATCTTGCATCTGAAGCTGGAGTGCTGCCATCTGTGGTTAACTGTGCATTAAGGGGCTTGCTGCCAGTACAAGTGTACAAGATGACAAGTATCAGTTGGAAATTATCTGCTAGAAATAAGATAGAAGTACATCTTGGATATAACTAGAGCCTTGGATTTAAAGGAAGATGTTAAATTTCCATGCTTATATAGTAGATCTTCAATACTTCCCTGCTTTAAACACTCTGTAGCTCTCAAAGGATGTTTTCCCAGATCCCCTTCCCCCAGCCAAACAAACGGAGTTTTGCACTATTTTGGAGAGTTAGTTCACAGATGGAGCAGTGAAAAACCTCCACACTCTAACACTGGACATATCATGGCACGCAGAGAAGATACATAATATGGTTTTATGTCACCCTGAATGTCAGTAGCACCTGCATTCAAATGAAGGAGATTGTGGCTGAAAGACACTGTAAGGACTGGATTTGGTCAAGGTGCCAACACAGGAGTCTGTGGGCATCATTGCCAACAGGCAATTGGCTAACACAATTTCATGTAAAAGCACAAGATTTTGATTTGTTGGTTTTGTTTTGGTTTTTTTTTTTTTCTATATTTAAATTAAAGGCTTTGGTATGCCCAGAAGAAAGCATTTCTTTGTGACTTTGCAGTCAAATAACTGCTGTCCTCTAGGTTTTGTGTATTTAGATAGTGCACTCTGATATTTTTAACTCTACAAGAGCATAGAGGCCTCTCATTCCAATGAGACGTGCAGAGCATAGTGTCACCCTAGCACTGGCTGCAACATGGATCATGATTTGTGTGCATGTCACAGCACTGTTTGTTGTGAAATTCTGGTGCAACATTGGTGGCTAATGTGGTCTAAAAAGGCACTTGGGTAAGACATTGGCCAGTGCAGGCCACGGCATTTCACTGAGGAGATTTGCACCACCTTAATATGTGTGTATATAGACTAGGATGGAATATGTTTGTTGTAGATTCCTGTTTAAATGTGAAGTGCAGAAATGCTTTAAGATATTTTAATCTGTTCTGCATATTCTCCATATGGTAACTATTTTTTATGGCTTGTTTCCTTTTGGGCTCAAATAAAACTTAAGTATGCAGGTATGGGACTTAATTCCATGTAGTCATGAAATAAGGTGACCTGAGAAATCAAAACATGATTTATGGCTTCTACTGGTGCTGGTATTTTTAGTATACATTCATTGTTTCTTGATTTCTTCCTCACAGGTGATAGAAATTGGCTGATAGAAACCAATAAGGTAGCAATACTCTGACTTGAAGAAAAAATAAATCTCAGTTGAACAATAGAAACCGTAGCATAGAAGAATGAATAATTTAAAAAGGTTCTGCACATTAAAATTAACTATAGCAACATCAAACAACTAAATAGGGGTATGATGAAGAACTGTAAATGTACACATTGGGAAAGGAAAAAGAGTTTTGAGCTTAAACTGAAGCACTTGCATTTGAACCAAAATTATTAATGTTTTCTGAGTAGGAGGGATATAGGAAAAGAGGTCTTAGTTTTTGCTTCTAGATTAATTTTTCAAATGAGAAAGGACAAGTTTCATTAGAAATGATCTTCCTGTGTATCTGAAGACAAGGTAGAGGAAAAGGCAATTAATGGTTGACATTCATTTGGGTTTGCTTTTCCTATGTGTGCAGCAGTCATTTAAGCAGAGTTCTGGGAACGTGTATGGAAAATATATTAGTTTGTGACTCCCTTGCATTGAATTACTGCATGACCTCTCCTTTACTTTTACTGCTCTGCTGCAAAAGATATTGAACATCTGAGGATTTCTTCCCCCACCCCCCCAAATTTACATGTCAATAAACCAGTATTATACACAGAGGAAGAATGAAGGAACACAGAAGTTAATTAATCTTAAGATTACACAGAACTGAAATGTAATTTTAGAAACTGCCCTGAGTTTCCTGGGTAATTCTATTATCTTGGGAAGAACAAAGAAGTCCTAGTACTTTTCTGCTTTAACATTTCGTATCAGTGAGGAATAAGCTGTTTCCTGTCTTTGGGCAGCCAAGTCCCAGCCATGCACTCAAGCTGGCTCCTGACAAAGAGCTGTGCTGCCTCTGTTCCATATTCCCTGGCCTTAGTGACAAGGCACAGAGCAGCAGTACTTGTTTTCCTTGCTGCAGTGAGCAGGGCAGCAGGGGTGGCCATTTCTGTGCTGAAGCAGAAGTGAGGTTGACACGCTCTGGTGTGTCTCCTCTGGCCCCTGACATGCCATGGGGAGTACCCTGGTGATCACTGTAAACACCTCCTCTTCCATAGTTCTGATGGGAAGTTATTTTCATACCTTGGTGAATGAATAATGACTGTACTACCTGCTTAACCCAAGTGGGTTCTACCATTGCTGGGTACAGAGGAGCTGCCCTAGAGGGTGATTCAGAACAGAATCTTAATTTGTGCCTGCTNCTCTGGCCCCTGACATGCCATGGGGAGTACCCTGGTGATCACTGTAAACACCTCCTCTTCCATAGTTCTGATGGAAGTTATTTTCATACCTTGGTGAATGAATAATGACTGTACTACCTGCTTAACCCAAGTGGGTTCTACCATTGCTGGGTACAGAGGAGCTGCCCTAGAGGGTGATTCAGAACAGAATCTTAATTTGTGCCTGCTGATTATCCACAGGGGGGACTGGGCTCCTGGGTTTGGTTCCTTAAACTTGCATGGTAGAAAATGAAAAGTTGGGTATTTCCTCCCTAGGAACAGAATGTGAGAATCACCAAGTATAATCACTTCATTTAAAAGGTACAATCCTATTGTGTTCATGGCGTTTGTTTAATTGGTGGTGAATTTCAGGTATACAATGTATGTGAAAGGAATGCAAGGAATACAAATCTCAGCAAGATTGTTGGGGAAGAAAGCTCTATTTTTCTGTTTGTAACAAAGGATGCCTCCTATGAAAAACAGAGGCTTGTGAGGAGCATTCTGTGCATGATGGTGAACAGGGAGAAGAAAACTTGTGCCAACTTGTTAGAGGCAGCACACTAATGATACACTATGATAATTTCTTTCTTTAAACTACATCTTTTAAAGCAAGAAATATAACCAAAAGCATAGGCTTGTCATATGGGAGGAGATGTTTTCTGTTAGATGGGAACTCGTATTTCCAAGGCTGTACATCAAGGGAGTTGTCACTTCAAAGCTGTCTACACTAAGGAATAGAAACATCTAATGAAACTGATAGTTAATACCCCAACTATCATATAAATGAGTTGATAGAATAGCGCCTGCAACTATTGTACATCCTTTTTGATTTGGTTCACTTCTGATCTCTACCACCTGCTGGATCAGCGTGGCTTTGTTCATCCTTGCTGAGATTTTTTTTTTAAATTAAGCAATATACCAATAAAAATGTATTAGCAATTTAATTATCTTTACATGATCATTATTTGGGCTCAGTAAGAAAGGACATGAATAGTAACTGACCAGCTATTCAGGAAAATAAAGTATTAGGAGAAAGAGATCAAGGCTACATTGTTAAATAAAACAAATTCCTGTCCTTTAGATGTTGCAATTAATCGAGATATGACTGGTGTGCTACAAATGTCCCTGTACTGTACTTAAATTACATGAAGATTTGAAATGCTATTGTGTTCTAGGATTGAAAATAGAATATATAAGTATAAATTTAAAATTGATTATATGTTTTTAGCTTGCTGAACGTTGGTTTTGAACATAGGAATTTTTGTTATCTCCCCTATCGGTACCTGTATTTCTTCTTATCCAAGTACTGTATTGATCTAGTTTATTGTATCAAATAATATCTGAGAGTGGCCAGAAACCTCTATGGATTTGTAATTATAAGAGGAAAAATCAAAAATCATCCTGGTAATGAAGATTTTACTGCCTTACATCATTCTTTATTAAGGAAAAAAAAAAACTTAGGTCTGTGTATAAGGTATCTCTAATCAACTCTTAGAGAATGTCTTTCCAAATAATATTTTAATTAAATTTTATTTCACTGGGAAGTAGAGGCACTCTGACAATCATTTTTGCTCCTGATATGATGTGTCTGGAGGAACACCCTCTCCCACAGCGCACATGTGTGTGCATGCACATGTCAATTATGAAAGGAAGACTTATCTCCACGGAGATAAACTCCAGGTCTGTGCTTCCAACACAGCTGGTTTTTACCAGAAAAGATTTGTCTTGTTGAGGAAAACAAGGCTTATATTAAATTCAGTATATTAAATATATTCAGTATATTAAATACTGACTTCCAGAGAGAATAACATATACAAATTTTCAGTATTTGTTTGCATAAGAGGAGTCAGTCAATATTCTGTTGAAAAGTATCAGTGTAAGCCAGTGGTAGTAGAACAAGAAGCCAGAGAATATTTTATTTGGAATTATTTTTACTAATCTTCCAAGCACTGAATTTACGGTATTCCCAGAAAGTCTGTGACCCTTCTGTTTCCTTTCTTTTACTCCCATGTTCTCATCCCTAGTAAAATGCATTTATTTGAGTTTTCTTAAAGAAAACAAGCAAACAAGAAACCAAAAAACAAACCAAAACAGCCAAAAAAGCCAACTGGAATTCAGAACATCCCAACCCTTGAGAATGGTTTTGCAGAGCTTTGGAATTGCATTGGTAGTCTTTATGTAAATCACATTACATTACTGGATTTACATAAAAATACACCAAGTTCTCCAGGATGTGAGTGTATTATGAACACATCTGCCATCAGAGACACTCACGAGATAAAGAAATGGGTTTGGCTTATGGAGTTATTGAAAATTAGCAGAGTCCTACCAGCTGAACTCTGTGAGACATATTTCACTCCTTTTGCCTTTATAAATCATCAGGTGATGAGAAGAGACCAGTCTGTTCTCTGTTGCTTACAGTAGGTCTGGTCCAAGCCACTGAAAATGGATTTAAAAAGCAGCTTCTCAACAATTTAACAATTTGATCTGATAACTGTTGTGTAAAAGTCTGAGAAATGAGTTAGCAATCTGAGACCTAACCACCACATAGTTATAACAGGACTTGGTTACATTAGATAGGGATACATTTAGTCAAGCAAAAGGATTTCTTTAGAAAGACCACTTCATCTCTTTCACTATAGAGTTAATTTTCAGTTTGAAAAAACTTATGCTATTTTTCCATAAGTATGTATTGTTTCAGAAACAGATTAAAGGGAATCAGCTCATTGACTGTAAACCCCTCATTTATTTGAAGTAATTATGTAAAAAATTTATTCCAGGAAGAATATTTGATATAAAATGAGGCAGTCGTATGTCCTAATGTTTCTGTATAAATGAGGCTTTGTCTCAATAAATTAAAGCCTGTAAAACCATAATCTTAATAAACTTCACAAATTACTTTGCTCATGACTGTTAAAGTGGAATTGTTATCCACTCTAGAGGGAAATAATTGTTTTCATACTTGTTTATTTCTGACTATCACAGTAATTGTAAGGCATTCTCTTTGATCCATTATGCAGTTGCCTATAGAAAAAGATACAAGCCATTTTGTGTTATAATTGACGAACTTTGGAAACCAGATATTAAATCTCCAAATATTACGAAATGAATTCAGTCAGAAACATTCAAATAATTCTAGAACAACTCAAACAATATAGTGGGTTTATGCTTGTTTTTTGAAAGCTATTCCCTGCTAAACAAGGTTCTCAACTATTCCTGAATAGAAACTTACTGTGTGCATAACAAATAAAGGAGCTTCCATGTCCACTCAGTAAATCACTTACACATTAGTGAAATATTGAGTTTATTAAGAGGTCCTTTTAAATGACCATGATAAAGTGCAACTTTCACTCTTTCTAGTTATGGGAGGCAGAGTATAGGAAAGCAGATCTGAATCATGATTTTGTGGCTTTTGATTTTATTCCTACCCAGAGCTTTCCAATTCTGTATTACCCTAACTTATTCCCTAAATCTGGATTGCAAAACCAACTAGAAACTCTGCTTCCCCTGTACATCCCTCTGCAAGTTTTAGTTGTCTAGGCTTGTTTTCAAATTGACTGACTCTAGAAAGTTTTATGAGCATAAATCATGGTAAAATGAGCTTAATTAAAAAAGAAGGTTAATGTATAAGTTTGTAATACGATGAAGAATTCTATAACATGTTTAAGAGTCAGCGAAGCATTTCCTAAGAGGATTTCAAAAGGTGCAAATTAACCTTTTGGTGTAAAGAGTACTATAAGGAAATATAATAATTGAACAGGTTTCTAGTGTGTTTCTGAAGGCATTAATATGAAACTTTGTGTTTTTATTTCTACCAATGATTTTTTGGAGTAAGTGTAGAAAGACTGCTTATTAAATTTGCTATTTAGAGATGGTAAGAATTAAAATTTTATTAGTTACAGCATGGTGATACAGTATTCTGAATTGCATGCAGAGGAGAGCCCATGAAAGATTTGGATATGTGCCTATGATCTAATAATTCAGGAAATCTCCATGGTGTGCAATAGATTATTCCAAAAACTGATGAGTCTGCAAAGTATTTAATGGTGATGGTGTGCAAGGAATTAATTGTGAATTGGACTGCAGAGTGATGTGCTAGAACGAAGTTGATGTAATTCCTGTCCAGGAAAGGGAAGTAAACCCTAAGATTTCTGGACAGAAAAGTTTAACATTTTTTCCTCTTATGTTTCCAGGATTTGATAGTAAATAAATAAAAGGGCCATTTAATCCAGTCTTTTGCCAGTGCAATCTTGCTCTCTAAATTACTGCATGTTTTCTAGTCCTTTGCCTTGTTTTTAATGGATCTTAAAAATGAAGGAAGTTGGGATAATCATTATTACCTCACCTATCACCGTGTCATTTGGCTGAAAATTACCCTCCAGTGGTGGGTCATTGTACTCTTAAATGCAGAGGCTTTGTATTAAAATGGAAGTTGATTATTAATAAGGCTGTGACAGAATTGCCAGAGTAAATTTCTAAAATACCCTGAGCCGCAATTGAATGTTTTCAAATATCTCAATATTTCTGAGTGAAAGGGGTCATTAATTCTCCATTTATAGAATAAGTGGTCTGCTCAGGGCTGTGAAAAATCCAGAAGCTATCTGTGATGAGACATAATTTGAGGTTTTATCTCAAAGTTTGCCTTTTAGGGCCAAGGATTTGGTATGTAGAGACAAATAAGATTCTTTAAACTGCTGGTCTATGTCCAGAAATGGACATGGAGGACTTGGAATAGGTGAATTTGCATTAAATTCCCTGGAAAAGTGAAATAAAATGATGTGTTTGATCAGTGTGACTAGTGGGAGGGGATGCAGCCCCAATCTGTGAGGGTAGGATTAGTCTTTTTCTTTTTGAGTTTTTCATGTGATTCAGGCATGAGACGATCATCTTTTAGAATATTAAATAGCTAAATAGTATTTTAGGTCCAAATTAGAACATTTTGCAAAGCTGTTGTGGCCAGCTGACTTAGGTGTTGTGCAGTTGCAGGGCAAATATACCATGAGGTTTTGGAAACTGATGTTCTCTTATTACAAAAATATGACATGTAAAATTGTAAATTGAGAAAAACAATCAATAAATGAAAAGATCCTAATTCAAAAGCTACATTTTTTCCCAAAATTCCTCTCTTAGGATGTCTCTAAACCCCAGCCCAGAAGTAGATAAAACATATAATCCTAGCTTTTAGAAGCATTACCTAATCAAGATTGCAGAAAATGAATCGTGGGGTCGTTTCAGGGGAGGTTATATTGTGACTATAAACTTGAACTAAACTTGAAAGAAGTATAAAGCAGATATGATAAAAAGTTGCATGAATTATTATTCAGCTTCCAACTGTCATACAGAAGTTGTAGTCCTGCTGGTTAAAAACACTGTGTGACTATGGATTTGATATAAAAATGATTTAGCTTCTGTGCCTTTATTCAGCCTTTCTTTTTTGCTGAGCTCTTTTACTGGCTCAGATCAACTTCATCTATTGACATTTTCTTTACTTCAGCTATCTTTCAAAGGAAATAGATTTTTTTTTTAACACCTTAATGGCTTATTACCATCTCATGGAGGCATGACACCAGTCTGAGTGCTCCTTATCTACTGCATTTCCAAGTCAGGCAGATCAGCTGCCTTCTCCATTGTCAATCCTTATGGGATTATGAAGACATGTTTCCTCTGAGTTTTGAATACTAAAAATTTGTGCTAGGACTTCTAAATTGTATTCTCAAGAACAGATAATCATGAGAGCGTATCTTGATGTAAAGTGGGATTCTCAAACCCTCAGATTTCCAACGTGGACATAAACTGGAATAAGGTTTCTCTGGAGCTGCCAAACCTGGGATAGATGACACCACAGTTGTGGACTCCAGAGCATGGATCATTGTAATGGTATATCAGTGAATTGTTGATCAAGATCTAATTTTTATCCAATTACATGAGTTTGGCTAATTAAAAACCCCCAAACATTCCAGTAAACTTTCTTGTCACACAGCTCCTGTCAATCTCTGACCTTGAGGAAGTTTGGAGGTTTTAAAATATATTTTGGCATTTAGATTTTTATTATTTTTTCCACACTACTCATATTGGTGAAAAACTTTGTTTCACATTTCACTGTGCAATTCTAGTTCGTAGTCCTCCAAGAGCAATGGCAAACCTGCTAAGGGACAGATTGGTTTTCAGTGTTGGAGTGTGGTCAGCACCCACTCTGCATTTATAGCAAATGAAAAAAACAAACAGTTCTCACTGAAATCACAGTTTCTAAATATTTTTTAGAAGGAATAAGGCAGAGGCTTGCATATTCTGTCAAATTTTGAAACCAGGACTTAAACCACCCACTTAATTAGGTGGTACTTTGCCCCCTTACGCTCTTTAAATCTTGTCCTTTACATTTATGACAGGTACAGATACATTTATGACATTTAATTATAGGTGAAGAGACCATTTCCTGCCACAGTCAAAACGTCACAGAATAGTTGATGTGGAAATTAATGATAAGGAGAAATACTTTGTTTCTTGTTATTTTATTAGTAAAGGAATGCATTACTTCAAAGATTCCTCTACACTTGAGAAATATTCAGTGTAAAATGCTGAAGCAGTCGTGACATCCAAGTGAGAATGTGAAGATTTATCTTGGCATATGGAGATAGAAAGGAGATTTGTTTTGACAAATATCATAATTTGACAGTTAAAAATAAATACACTGTCAGAGAAAAATGGTATGGTTGGTGAAAAGTATGTGCTGTATTCTTTCCTTCTAGTTTTTCTGTTTGAATAACACACAAACGTTAATGACATTGGTAATCTGGAATATCTGTAGACTCTGAGTGAGAACCGATGACATATCTCACATTATACATTGCATTTTCTGGATTTGATTTCCAGAAAGAATACTGCAGCATTTCACAGTAGAAACTTGCCAATGTGACTATTACTCACCTGTGAATCATGAGGGTTTTCACAAATGACTAAGACGACAGAACCAGAGAAAGATCTTCCAGGTCCAAAAGCAAACAAAGTTGTTTGATCCTTTCTTTTCTGTCCCTACGGTAACAGGCAAAGCAGAAAGGAGCCCACAGAAAGCCTGATAGCACTCAAAACTTCAAAAGAAGTTAATTATATATAACTGAAAAGTCCTGAAAAGTGTCTCACAAGTGTCAAACCACCCCGACACTCAAGCCTTTTCATTAAGACAGAACATTGTGTCAGAAATCCCGGGTGTGCCGCAGGAGCAGCGCTGCGCTGGGCTCCTGGAAGCACATCCTTTCAAAGGAGAGCCAGAGGTCTGGGAAGCAGCACTGTGGGGAGGGCTGATGAGCCCAGGCTGCTGCTGTGCTGTACCGGGCAGGGGCTCAGCTGCCTTGAAGTCTTTGGTTGGTACTTGCTTGGATGTCCTTTTGTTTAGCGCTCTGTACTTGTTTTGGCATTCATGAGCTTCATGGAGAAATACCTTTGATATGGAGACATGATTATTAAATGGTACAAATTATTTCTTGGCTTTATTCAATGTGTTGATTTATTCAAACTAAGGATCTGACTCATAACATCTGTTTTGTTCATCTCTGTTATTCCCTTGCATTGCTATTCCTATTTATTTTGTAAAAAAATTTGGAATAGTTTGTAAGGAAATACCAAAAACTACATTTTTATTAGATGCAACATTTTTTTCCTTAGAGAAATTAGATATTGGCATGTGCAGTGGCCAGCTGCTACTGTACTTTTATGGATACTTTGCCTTTCTGCCAGGAAAAAGATCTGAACACATTCAACTATGTTAAATGTAGCATAATACAACTTCCTTCTTATTTAGTTTATTGCTGTACAGTTCTTAACAACATAAAGGTATTTGCTTCTTAAATCTATGTTATTACAGAAATGGGCTAAATAAATAAATCTGCTGGTCTTATTTTTAGATTTGAACCAAGGCCTATCTCATTTTCTGTTACTAAATGTAATTAGACTGCAACATATTCTGAAAGTTTCAGGGGACTTCTCTGTCAGTAACTACATCTCACTGCCTGGTATATGTCTGTATATTTTTCCATTATATTAGATAATTATCCAGAAGCTTACAAAATCATGGCTGTACTATTTTCTAGACCTGAGTCTGACCTCTTTAGGTTCTTTTTGTGTGGGAGCTGTTCTGTAACTTCAATCATCCTTTCCTGTTCTCTGTAGTTTTTTTTCTGTTCTGATGTTTCACTTTACTAAAGGCAGGAAGAGTGATGGAACCACCCACACTATTTAGGTTGTGAGCATGTTATGGATTTATTGAGTTGGATGATAATGGTTTCATTAGTGACTTCACTGGCATCACTGTGTCTGAGAACCCTCTAAAATGAAGTTTCTAGGAGGTTTTTAAATTCATCTTCAGGGTTTTCCCTTCTCTAAATGTCACATCTGATCTCGTCCATCTAAAAAAATCAGAAAAGTTGTGATTTTCCATGAAATGAAAGGTGTTAAAAGTATCTGAAAAAATAAATATGGCCCAGTTGCTAGAGTTTAGCAGTACTTACTGCAAAGCAGCATCAGCACTTTAAGTTCTCAGGTTGTCTATTTCTTCCTCTTTTAATTACTAGTCAGTGAAGGCCATGTTCTTGAACTAAAATGTAGGGGGAGGGGGGAAGAAAACATAACTCAGGAAGTGTCTGACTCTTCCAACCTCTTCAGTTTCCCTAGCTGGAATAGAAGAAATTACTGCAACAATTAAGGTTTCTCCTTTGAAAATCATTTAATGTGTTTTTGTCAGTCTTCAAGAAATTTGGACAGATCAGCATTGATATACCACAGGTTTAGGTTTATTCAGGATATTTCATTTGAGTTGTATAAAATCCATGTAAATGTTAATTTTAAGAAGTGCACAATATCATTACAAGTGTCTGATGTTCTTGCATTGTGCTACATATATAAATAGTTCTTTGTATGGCTCTTGCATTGCACAATGCAACTACAGTGCTTTTTAATAAGAGACTGGGCAATGCAACATTTGGCCAGGTTCGTTGCAGTTATTTCTTATTCTTTAATGTATTTGTAATCAGGTTTTAAAAAACCTGAACAAAACAACACTGAGCCAGAATCAACCAGCTTAAGTTCCATGTCCCTGAGCCCTACCATCTTCTCTTGGGTCGTGTCATGGATGGAGTCATGGACTTCACTCTTTATCAGGGTTGAGGCTGGAGGACAGAGTGAGAGCCTATATGGTGGAGCAGAAGACTTACTAAGTCTCCTTTTCTGGAGACTCTTTCCCTTTATAGTGAAGAGCCTGTTAATCCTGTGGTCTCCTTGAGTCCTGAACTGCAGCTTCCTAACTGCAGCATCCTTGATAGCTGGTGCTGTGCTGAATTAAGTCAGTGTCTTCTCTTTGACATACAGCTGCTGCTTCTCAGGGCACAGCAGGTGAGTCTTGATGGTAATATTTAACTGACTGCTTTATTCCTACATTTTATTCTAACTGCATGTTGCTTAGAAACAGGACCTGCATGTTGGAAGAAGTGCATTCTCATAGAAACTCAAAAGTTGGTCTCCTTTCAGAATACAATTACAGAAAAATAGGTTTTGGCAATTTAGGGAACTTTACTTCCTCATAAACTGTTCACTAAGTGTCCAGTGCAGAGCTGTGGCCTCACTCACATGTTGATCTGTGTTCCTAAAGAAGAAATGCAGCTAGATCAAACACTTTGTAGTTCATATATTCCAAATAATTCTGAAAATTATTTTGTGATTGAATGATACCCAGTCAATCTCTCTTCTGGTGTTTTTAGTATCTTTTGCCTATGTCCTTTTTGCTAGATTAGCAAACTGTCACTTACTGTGAACCCTGAATGTTGGATCTCTTGTGCATTGCTTGGACAGAGTGAAGGCCAAGCATGTTTTTGCTATCCTGAATCTACAGAGAATGTCTTTATAGGAAGCTTAAATTGTATATCTAATGCTGGAAATGAACTTTGTGGGACTGACTTTGCAACCATTTAAATCAGCTATGCAAATGTAAGGAGCATTCTTAAATAGATCGATTTATAAAATGAATCTTTTTGAGAGTTTGTTGAACAATTAGCACCTGCTCAGAGTAAGGCTTGGAACTGGTGGAGGAATGGCTGCTTTGGCTGCTGCCAGATCAATTTGAGCTGGTGCCAGAGTAAGAGATGCACTGTTCTAGGCCATACAGTGACTGCAGTAGGGCTGGAATTTAATACTGAATTAGAAAAGTCAGCTGGGCTGGAAGTGGACTCTGGAGAGTTCAGGGTGACCATGGAGCTGGAGGCACAGGCACACACCAATACCTGTGTGGTAAGTATGCACAAAGGAGTTTTCTGTCTGCTGGTTCTGATGCAATTGGAAGACATAGAGTTCTGAGAGCTGGTACAGCTTGATTAGGTGAATGGGGTGAAAAGTAGCAAGTAATGAGACCCATTGTGGTGCAGACCCTGTCAGAAGCCATGCAGTTGGTTCACGCACCAACACACACTTTGTTGCTGTGGCAACAACTGTGCAATTTTTTTTAATATTTGTGTTGTTAAATTAAAAGAGTCTGAGTAACCTAAAGATGGCATGGATTACTCTACTGAGTAAGAGTCCCTTTGGTGGGAGTCCAGACTGATTCCTTTAGAAAAACTTACCTGAGGCTGTCTTATTTTTCCTAACATCAGTGAAAAATCATGAGAAATTGGCATTCGTGTAGCCTGGGGATTGGTGGTGTTTGGGGTTTGTCAGAAAAACTCAGTGTGTAGTTATACTTTCTTCTCTTCCCAATGCCTGTTTTGTTTGTGCATTAATTTAAGCTTTCAATATCAATGTTCAGTCCTCACGGGATGATTCTTTTTAAAGTAGGAGATGCTGCCTGCTTCTGTGAAATCAAATTAGGTGGGAGATTTGCAGAGCACCATGATCATGCAGTTGTGTGTGGAACCTGGCTGGAGAAAACATAACAGGAGCTGTGAAGCCCTGCGGGCGTCAGTCTGTGTTTGGGTTAATGTTGGTTTCTTCTTTTGGTGCTGCTTATTTGGCCACATCGCGGGAGCTTTGACAAGATACGCCTTGTAAAGGTTTCTGTTTTCCCAAGTGTAGTGAATCTACTTGAGCAGATACCTTGGACAGCTTCTTGTTCCCAGAAGCTCAAGGAATGGAAAGGCATTTAAGCATTCTCTCTTCTGTCCTGATCTTCTGAAATGTTTCTCTTTCCTTCATGTCCCAGCTTCTTACTGAATGAATCTCATTCAGCACAGCAAGGAGCAATAAAGAGCAGCCCCTTTCCTCAGAGCAGCCTAATTTACAGGTTGAACTTTGCAGCAGTTTTTCTGTTACAATTATCTGAGTCTTCCCAGCATAATCTTGGTTTCAGTTGTGTTGCACTTTTGCTGCTGCTTTAGCAGCAATGCATTGCTGTATCTAGGAGTGTATGTGAAAGTTTGTTGTTTTCCAGAGAGAGGTATTAAGAAAATGGGAAGTTATATTGTATGTTTTGGAAGTTCTTCTTAAAACAAGAAAAACCAAACAAACCCAACCAACCAAACAATAAAAATCCCAAGCCAAAACAAACTCCTATTAGTTTAAGTTTAAAAATTTGAAGTTGGCAGGAGTTTAAATATGGGAAAAAGAGTTTTTATTTTCTTGAAGAAATCCCCTCAAGAATAGTAGTTTATGACTTGCAGTCATTTACCTGAACGTTTGTCTTACACTGCATAGACTCAGGACTCAGAAGTTTCTCACTTCACTTTTAGACAAGAATCATAGAATTGTTTAGGTTGGAAAAAAACTTCTGAGAGCATCNAAACTAAGATTTCTTCTCCCATCACGTGTCTGGAGATGCCAAATAACAAAAAGATAATGAGAAATAATGTTTTACTTCAGATTGAACAGTAGACCAAAGATAACTTAGATACTCTGAAAGAATTGAATGATGTTTATTTTCAACTATAGCAGAAAATCTCTGTCCCATGCTAATATTTTAAGTAATTCCATTCTGCCTTTTCTATCTAAGGTGCCCTTGGTGTTCAGTTATTATTATTTCAAGGCATACTTACGTGATTACTTCTTCTCTAGGAGCTTTATTTTCCTAGTGAATGAAGTGATTCAGGTTTATCTACAGAAAATGTGATCAATAGATAAATGCATGGAATTGCATGCTCAATTTGGAAATGGTATCTTCATAGCAAGTCAAAAGTTGTTTGATTGGACATTGAATAATCCTGCATGGTGGTTTCTGGGTTTTTTTGTTGTGTTTTTTTTTTTTTTTTTTTGAAGGTATTTTAATTGAGTGAATAATTTCCTATAAAATGCACCTTTTTTAAGTTCAGAAAAAACTTTACCCACAATTTTAGAAGAGTAACTGATTTATACTTTGATTATGGTACTCTGAT